>SPJY01000289.1:593365-641846 GCA_005191435.1 Raddia distichophylla
ATACCATCTAGTCATTATCATCACCCTAAACACAGTTTAAGGGAGGGTACTAATATTCCTAACCATTTCCTTCTTGATTCTATGACAGTGCTACAAAAGCACACAAATACACAAGAAAACACATCACCGCCAAGCAGACACCATGAGCAGAGGTCTGAAATCAATGGAGATTAGGGAATGAATGACATATGGAGATTAGGGAAGGATGGATGGATGGCTACATAGACATTCACGTTACATGGAGTATTTCAAGAATCAACAAAAAAATGGTGATATCTGAGATAAATTTTGATACGAAGTTTATGGTATAGCTGGGATCCGATCTCGTACCTCGGGGATTGAGAAATCCGGTGTGGCGCGGTGATAGGGAAGGACTGCGGCGAAGGGAGCAGCGCCGGCAGCAGGGAGGGAGTAGCGCCGGCGGGGAGGGACCGCGACGGAGGGAGCGGCGCCGGGGTTACAATGGGGAGGGACCGCGGCGGAGGGAGTACCTCTGGCGGCGGGGAGGGAGCATCGGCGGCCAGGAGGGACCGTGGCGGAGGGAGCGGCACCGGCGCTACGCCGGGGAGGTACCATAGCAGAGGGAGCAGCACCGACGGCGGGGAGGAAGCAGCGGCAGCGGGGAGGGACCGAGATGAAGGGAGCGGCGGCGGCGGCGAGGGAGCGGCGGCGGGGAGGGACCGTGACGGAGGGAGCGGCGCCGGGGCTGCGATGGGGACGGACCGCAGCGTAGGGAGCAGCCCCGGCGGCGGGGAGGCCATTGCTCGGGACGAGCGCTCAGGCCAGGGAAAAAAATGAAAGGGCAGATTAGTAATTTCACGGCTTCCTTAATTTTTCCACAGCTGTCGGAAACGTCAAACATTTCGGGATGGAGGGAGTACTACATAGCCTTTGAAATGTTTCTTTCTTATAAATGTTACGACTTATAATAAAATGATTACGTACATAATTTCCTTTATCAATGCGTAATAACTTCGTATAGCATACATTATACGAAGTTATACGACAGGGATTGAGAAATCCGGTGTGGCGCGGTGACAGGGAAAGACTGCGGCGAAGGGAGCAGCGCCGGCAGCAGGGAGGGAGCAACGCCGGCGGGGAGGGACCGCGACGGAGGGAGCGGCGCCGGGGTTGCAATGGGGAGGGACCGTGGCGGAGGGAGTAGCTCTGGCGGCGGGGAGGGAGCATCGGCGGCCAGGAGGGACCGTGGCGGAGGGAGCGGCACCGGCGCTACGCCGGGGAGGTACCATAGCAGAGGGAGCAGCACCGACGGCGGGGAGGAAGCAGCGGCAGCGGGGAGGGACCGAGATGAAGGGAGCGGCGGCGGCGGCGAGGGAGCGGCGGCGGGGAGGGACCGTGACGGAGGGAGCGGCGCCGGGGCTGCGATGGGGACGGACCGCAGCGTAGGGAGCAGCCCCGGCGGCGGGGAGGCCATTGCTCGGGACGAGCGCTCAGGCCAGGGAAAAAAATGAAAGGGCAGATTAGTAATTTCACGGCTTCCTTAATTTTTCCACAGCTGTCGGAAACGTCAAACATTTCGGGATGGAGGGAGTACTACATAGCCTTTGAAATGTTTCTTTCTTATAAATGTTACGACTTATAATAAAATGATTACGTACATAATTTCCTTTATCAATGAGACATCAATCTTTTTTAGAAACCTTTTTTCAAAAAAAACACTTGCAGAAATTAATAAACAACCCATGCAATAAAATACATGTTACTTAAGTGGGAGGTGTGGCAATCTCTCTCTCCACTCTCCCCCAAAGGACATCCACAAATAGAAGTGTTATCAACCATGTTCCCTTTTATCTACCATAAACTATTTGTTAAACCTAATACGGAAGCAACTCAGCACACCATGTCTCAACAATTCTTTGTGATAAATTAAAGCACACATAGATTGCATCGAGTATGCCACTCTCATTACCACCACTATAAAAAGGATGAATATGATGCTACGAATACACACCAGATGGATCACACGATGGATGATTTATATTGAACGGAGTGGGTGTTTACATGGGACATTTCCTAGAGGTAAAGATGGAATCATATCATAGAGATTACAATCAATCAATTCATATATATCATATCCTACCATAATAGCCAGAACCTTTTGGATCATACTATATACCAAATCTTTCAGAGGAGGGAGGAGGTTCTTGGTTGTCGTTTCGAATGTGTCCCAAGGCTTAAAGCTCCACGATGCCACCAGTATCAGCTTCGACCAACACCAAAGACCTCCCCTCCAAATCTGGTTGTCCACCGTGCTAGAGTGATGTACCATCACAGGGAGCTTCCATCTTGCCTCTCTAGACTTCCACCATCAATGGTGAGGAACACCATCATCGGCTGATACGCGCTATATCTGGGCAACCAACGGCCATGCCATGACATCGCCACCACCGGGTCCATCCGCCGCAAAGAGCCACCACATGTAGATTTGCTTTCCCAAGGCTGGATCGGGCGCTGCTTGGTCCTTAGGCGCATCGCCAGAGGGAGAAAAGGGGGAGGAAGAAGAGGGAAGAAAGAAGGAGGGGTGCCTCCATGACGAGCACCCACGACGGTGGCGTGTAAGATGCTGTTGAAGGGGAGCTGCCGGTTTGGGGCTAGGGATAGCACTGGGAAAAAAGGGACAAAGAAGAAGGCGAAGAGGGGAAGCCGGGAAGCGGAAGGAGGTAGGAAAGGACAACTAGTCGTCGTTGACAGCAAGAAGGGCGGCGGTGGAGTAGAATTGATGTGGCAGTAGCTGGTCAACCCAAAATCACTTGAGGGCTGAGGGAGTGGCTCAAGGGTCACGGGTTAGTAAGAATTGTAATTCCTTTCAAAGAATTTTTTTACCTAAGTTTTTTGAATTTGCTTTTAATTGGTCTGAAAATTTAAGGCCGAGAGGTCGGCATTGGTAGGAATTTGCACTCTTTCAATCTGTTGGGCTATTTGGTTAACTAGGAACAAAAGGTGTTTCAAAAGTGTAAAATCGCATCGTCGTATCTCATCCTTCGTACAGCTGCTTGTGCATTGGTGAAATACTGGGCAAGTCTCTATAGTGGGGGCGAGAAGGGAACTCTTGAGAATGGAGTGAGGCATGTATCGAAGATTTTGTGAAAGGTTCCTTCTGGGGCTCTGGGCTATAAGGTCGAAGATAAAGATGATTTAAATTTAGAGTATATATGTTCGTCAGGTGTGAGAGTTCGATCCTTTTGGGCTGTTGCATTTTAGTATCCGCTTCTTTTGCTGGTTTTGTTTCGGTTTTCAGTGATGTAAAACTGCGCAGATGTCGTTGAATGAACTTTGTAATTTCGTTCTAAGTAATGGAATCGGGGTACGTACGTATAACCCCTTCTGAAAAAAAAAGTGCGTAAAACCTTTGATTTCTTTACATGTGTGCCGTTGAAGCTATGAGCTATCGAACTTATCAACAAAAAAACAAATTAAGCAATTCCTTCCTAGCTATCAAAACGAAGCCAAAAGGAGAGAACAACTCCAAAAGCAAACTCAGCACGCTGACTAGCTAGCCGAAGCTCGCGCGTGCGGCCCCAGATCCCAGTGCCTTTTCCCATCTTCACAAGCACGACGAGGCGATGGCGCTCCGGCCGTCGGAGGTCGGCACGAACGCCAGCGCCAGCAGGACGGCCATGAGCCCCACCGGGACCACTAGCAGCAGGAGCGGCGGCGGCGGCAGCGGCGGCAGCACCAGCGGCAGGAACACCAGCAGCGCGGTCAGGCAGAGGAAAAGCGCCGCCAGCTCCGCCGTGAAGTACCCACCCGCCGCCGCCGCCGCCGCCTGCCTCTCCGCCGCCCGGCGACCCGCCCGCACCTTTCCCTCGGCGCCACCGCCGCCGGCCGGAGACCCGCTCCCGCTCCTCCTCGCCCTCCTCTCCATATATATCTCCAAGAAACCAAGATCGCCGCGAACAAAATATAAAATCTGCACTCTGAATTCTGAAACGAGGCATGATACGCTGCAGTGCAGATGCATATATAAGGGAGCTCACTGAATGAGACTTGGAGCCAAAGCTCTCATCTCATGCTCGTACGGCACAATGGCCAAGGGCAGATGCTGCTGCCGCTGTTACTGATGTGGCTGCAGATTGACTGCATGCATGCCCGGATGTGCTCTCCTCTCCTGCACTACTCGGGCACTTGTGCTGCCAGTGCAGTGCAGTTACCAAGTTGGCTCTGAAGATCATGGTGGTTGGATGGCCGGGTGCAGTGTATGCAGGATTGCAGGCCCATGCGTGCACACTGTCCAGCGGTAGCATCAGCTGCTTGCAGCTTGCTAGTAACAACTTTTGTGCTCCATCTGGGGGGTGGTGCATCTGGATGGATACACACCCCCTGCTGGCCTATGAATATCTAGACATACATAGAGACACTGACTACTACTACTAGTAGTCTAGTAGCATGGTTGGTTCGGCTCATTAATTGGTCTAGTCAGGGTCGGTCCTAGCTAGCACTAAATAAAATTTAAAACGATACTAAAAACATAGTAACCGATACACAAGTAAAAAAGAATCCAAAAGGGTATGAAAGTGGAATAAGGTCTAAAATGGTTGGCAGTTGAAACATCCAACTTATAATAATTAATGTGCATTTGGGTTGTAGGACATTGGCCGAAGGACATATTTCAAAATGCTTTATACCGCGTAGTCCGGCGAATCTCTGTGCATTCATCTGGCCACGTCGTTGAAATTTTTTCGGCCGTCCGATCGGCGTTGTGGACGGCTCAGATCGGGCCACGTAGCCCCGTCCCACCGAACGGGACACGCGTCGGCCTGCTGGCCGCGCTCCCTGCCCCCTAAAGGGCCGCGTGTCGCCCGTACGTCCTGCCACCTAAGCCTGCTCCCAGCCATACCGTTTTGCAGAAAACCCCCCAAGGTTCTGTGTTTTCTTTCGAGATCCCTAGGATTTGTGGCTTGGTCCTCCTGCAGTGTAAACTCCTCCATGAAAACTTACTTCCATGTCCCCCCGTATTTTCCACCGTTTCCAATCCGTCCTTTTTGCCTTCGTAAGTGCAGCTGGAGTTCTAGGGTAATTACTCGCCTCTGCCACCGATGGTGCGCCCACGGCCCACGGCCCACTGCCTTGCCCCGATCCCCATCGCCTCCCGTGCCCTAGCCCCCTTCACGCTCGCCCCTCCTCTTCCCTCGCCGGCCTCCGCCTGCGCCGGAACGCCGCCGGTCCTCCCTCCCGTCTTCGTCTCGCCTGGTCCCACCCTCCGCCTCCGCGCTGCCTCCGCCTCCCCCCACCGCTTCCTCTCCTCTCTCACCGCCACCTCCTTTCTCCCGCTTCCGCCGCTGCCCTCTGCTCCGCCTCTGCAGTTGCCACAACGGCGCCTCGGTGCTGGACCCGGCGAGGCCGGATCCGGCGATGGCGGCCCCGGCCAGGCCAGGATCTGGCTGTCGCGGTCCTCGGGAGGGTCGTTAGTTCTAACCGCGACGTGCTCCAGCCGTGGACGCCTCCTTGTGGATGCATTGCTACGCACTGTGCCTCTGCTTTGCCTCCCTGCCGTCCATCTCCTCGTCCTCCGCCGCCGCTTCCCCTTTTCACAACCATTTTTTTGGCTTGTCTGTCTACGATGCGAGGATTCAATATCGTGTACTGTTTTTTTATGGTAAGCTTGCTTTTAAACTGTTAAGCATGATGGTTATTGATGAAATTGCGTCTGTTTTTTCTTGATTCAGGCAAATGTATTTTTCGATAAAACCAAATTCAAAGGAGGTAGTCTCTTAAATCATCTCTACTCCAGCATATATATCTTTGCCCATATACCTTTTTGATAACACATGATCCATTTCGTAGATGTTGGTACAAATAACTACTTATCCTCTAATTAAGGAGTAATTAACGTTTGTTTGAGTTGCCACTAGATAAAACTTAAGTCACCAATTCCTTGCTGAAACATGTCCTTTAAAATTGTGCGTATTTATTTTCCCTTCATGTAATTGTTAATTCTTGCTTGCTAAATAAAACCTCTTAAGATTGTACATGTAAACCAAGTGAGCACTCCAAAACTTAAGTCACCAATTCCTAGCTGAAACATGTCCTTTAAAATTGTGCGTATTTATGTTCCCTTCATGTAATTGTTAGTTTTTGCTTGCTAAATAAAACCTCTTATAAGATTGTACATGTAAACCAAGTAAGAACTCCATCCACTAGGTGCCTTAGGCTATTTCCCTCCCTTCTGCAATTGTTGCATAGCAATGCATAAAGTACTCTCATAGTGTAACGGCCTACCTTTACTGCTAGCCGTCTTACATGTTCAGCCTTGCTCTGTTTATAAACTTCTCCCTGCATTTTCTTCAATTGATATATATCAAAATTGTTTTATACTTTAGATGGAAATCATTCATCAGTGCTTAAACTGTAACAGTTTACCTTTACAGCTAGCCGTCTTACATGTTTAGCCTTGCCCTGTTTATAGACTTCTCGCTGCATTTGCTTCCATTCATATATCAAAATTGTTTTATAGTTTAGATGGAAATCACATTGCAATATATTTATTGCCGCCTTTGTTCTATATGTTGTTTTCCACCTCTTATAGTCTTATGTTGTTTTCATGGTTGTATTTTTATTTATCTGCCTCTGAAGTTATCTATACCGTTGTCAATTCCATTAAGCCAATGGATCATGCTCTCTGTAACAATGGTTATTAAGTACATATTCTGGTCGTTTACATGTCCTGAGTGTTTTTTAAAAAAAGTTCTGCTCATTTTAGACATGAGCTCCTCACTGTAGCATGCAAATCTTTACAGTAAAAGACTAAACCTATAGTTTACATAATTGGCTTTTCAGATTCATATAGATATAGCTATTACCATGAGCCATGGCCTATGGATGGTTACATCGGCTAAGAAAGCAGTTAATTGATTCAAAATAATATTAGGAACAAAATACACATAAGAGGATTGAATTATTAAANNNNTGTCACCGAAAAGGTGATGGCCTGGCTGGACCAAGGTAGGGACTCGGCCGCGGGCTTGTCGTATAACTTCGTATAATGTATGCTATACGAAGTTATTACGATGCATGGCCCTTTGGTAGGTCGGGCCCGCATTCTTCAAGCCGAACGCCATTCTCGTGTAGCAGTAGACGCCCATCGGTGTTACGAAGGCTGTCTTGTCTTCATCTTCTTCAGCCATGCTAATCTGGTGGTACCCGGAGTACGCATCCAGAAAGCACAGCTGCTCGCACCCCGCCGTCGAGTCGACGATGAGATCAATGCGGGGCAGCGGGTACGGATCCTTCGGGCACGCCTTGTTGAGGTCGGTGAAGTCCACGCACATCCTGCAACGCCCGTTGGATTTCAGAACTAATGTATGCACTAAGTATTTCTAACACAACAAATTATAATTCCATTACAAACTAACCTTTTATTTTAGTCGTACCCTGCGTGTCCTTATATCATAGAAGCCATCAATCAGCGCATCTGTTGTGAACTCTATAGCGATCTCCTTCTCAATGTAGATTACCAAGCAATCTCTTAGAAAACCATCTCCCATTTTATTTCGAAGCCTTGTCTTAACAAGCTTCATTGCATAGAATGCACGCTCGGTTGTTGCAGTTGAAACTGGTAGAGTTAGAACAAGGCGAATCAGCCTACAAAGAAAAATTTTTCAGTATATGCAAATTGAAATAATGAACGAAACAACTAAAGTAAGGATAGTATAAAACCTGTCGACCAAATAATAATCTTCAGATTTCCTAGTTTCCACTAGCCGATGACAAAGATCAGCAACAGTTGATAAATTTTTAAACTTCGGATTTGTAGGTACATCAAGCTCATAATGTTGTAATTGATTTCTCAAGTTAATTCTTTATTGCTCTGAAAAATCACCGGGACAGAACTTCGAAGCTAGCAAACAAACATCAATTTTCAATGATTTGAATAAATCCTTAGGGTCCAAAGAGGTGCACAAAATGAGAAGCTCTGTAGCTTGCTCACTGAATCTGCAATTCAACTCATGTATTTGCTGGTCAACAGCAACTGTGAAAATGTCATATCTATAGTGATGCTCAACAGTTAACTGATCCTTTACACGAGATCGAATAAAGTCCGCATAAAAGGCATTCATATCTGGAATTCCAATTCCATGTTTACTGCAAAATGATGTCACATCACTAATAAGGCTACTCCAACCATGATCTCTAAAATTCTGAATCAGCTTTTTGGTAGTAGCTACATCATCCATAGCATTCACAATATTTTGAAACTTTTGCTGTAACTTCTTGCAAAGAAGATCAGTAAAACCCATGAGTTCTTTCATAACATGCATAATAAAGATAAACTCAAAAGACATCATCGACTGAACAGCACCAGCGGCCTGTGCTCGTGCAGAAGGTGAAGTTTCTGAACCTCTAGCAGTAGCAATATCTTTCAATACAAGTGACGGCGTGTTCACCGCTCAACCACTGCGGATCACACCCCTAGTCAGATTTCTGTGTAGCTAGCCGACCAGCCGAGCTCGGTTCGATTGAGCGTGGGACGCGGCGAAGAGCAACACACGGGGTTTACCCAGGTTCGGACCCCCTCGCGGGTAATAGTCCTACTCCTGCCGAGCCTTAGCTCTTTTCTTGGTTGTGGTTGAATGGAAAGTGGTTACAGTATGCTGTGTCAAGCTTCGGGGACCCCTCCTCCCTCTCTCTCCTCCCATCTTATACAAGCCTTGAACTGGCGGAGAGAGCCGAGGGAGTAGGTAGTACAGTACTTTCGGTACAGTTGATAAGACAAAAAGGACGGGACAGGAGAGACGAAAGCGTGCTGCTACTGCGCCGCACGGCGCCGCCCTCGCGTGCTTCGCAAGTGGCCACTGACCCGCACAGTCACACCGGTGAGGCTGCGGGTGGGACCCAGTCTGCTCCTCCTGACGCGGGCGGCCATCTCAAGCAAACCTTCTCTCTGCCGGTCAATTCTTCTGCGCCACAGTGACAGCAGCTCAGACCTGCAAGGGTCACTGTAGCGGTAATCATGTCTTCAGCTGTCTATCCGCGCGTGATGTCGCCTTAAATGCGCTCGTCCTTCGCAGCAGGGGGAGCCTTCGCCCAGAAGACTCCTTTCGGGACGTTCCCTGCCGCGCGGGCCCCACCTGACGCGTGGGACCCTCGCCTGGTCTTCAGAGGGGGCTCGCCCACGCACCCGCCTGGCGCGTGGGGCCCTCGCCTAGTCTTCAGAGGGGGCTCGCCCACGCACCCGCCTGGCGCGTGGGGCCCTCGCCTGGTTCCCGAGGGGCTCGCCCACACGCTGGGGCCTGGTTCGCCCGCCTGACGTGTGGGGCCCTCGCTTGGCTCCTGAGGGGCTCGCCCACACGCTGGGGCCTGGTTCGCCCGCCTGACGTGTGGGGCCCTCGCTTGGCTCCTGAGGGGCTCGCCCACACGCTGGGGCCTGGTTCGCCCGCCTGACGTGTGGGGCCCTCGCTTGGCTCCCGAGGGGCTCGCCCACACGCTGGGGCCTGGTTCGCCCGCCTGACGTGTGGGGCCCTCGCTTGGCTCCTGAGGGGCTCGCTCACACGCTGGGGCCTGGTTCGCCCGCCTGACGTGTGGGGCCCTCGCGGTTTCCCCAAGGCTCTTTATACCCTGGTATTTATTACACCGACAACAAGATATGTTGGATTATAAAGCTTTAAAAGGCTGCAAACTGAATCGTAGTGCGAGCTCCACCTAGTATCACCAAGACGCTGCAAGGTTCTAATTTGGTTAGCACCACTCTCGGTTTCAAGTTCATTAAGCTCAATTAGATGCTCCATTTCAGCAACTTGATTGGCATGTAAATCATCATTTCTCTTACTAGAAGACACAACGGTATTGGCAATAGTAGCTAGATGTTAAAAAAAAATTATGGACCTCAGTTACTTCTTTGGATGCAGCAACAAGAGCTAACTGTAACTGATGGATGAAGCAGTGAACATAATATGCATAAGGACACTCTTACATAAACTTTGCTTGCAGCCCATTCCACTCCCCACGCATGTTACTAGCACCATCATATCCTTATCCACGTAAACTTTGAACATCCAATTTATGAAAAGATAGGACAGAGCATAATTCATGTTTAAGAGTTGCAGAGTATGTATAATTGACATGAATAAGATCAAGAAAACGCTCTCTAACAAAACCATCTTTATCAACAAAACAAACAACAAGTGCCATTTATTCTTTTCTTGACTCATCTCTTGATTCATCAACAATTAGACAAAACTTAGCATCACCAATTTCATTGCGAATCGCTGTTTATACATTAGAAGCCATGAGATTCAATATTTCTTTTTGAATTTGTGATGAGGTATATTTAACATTCTGTGGAGCATTGCCCAATGCAACTGCCTTAACCTCTTCATCATACGAAGCTAAAAATTTTACCATATCAAGAAAGTTACCTTGGTTCTTTGAATCAATAGATTCATCATGTCCTCGGAAGGAGCAAGCTTGGAATGCTAACCAGCGAATTGCATCGATTGATGTTCTGAGATGCAGCCTGTTCTTTCTAATATCTTCATCTGATTGCTTCTCTACTGCATGTTCTATATGACATTGTTGATTCTTCAAATTATCATAACACTGAATTGAGTATCTGTGAGCTGAACCATAATCACTTCCCATGTGAGTCAAAAAGGCACATTCAGTTCCGTCATTAACCTTTTTCCAATTCCTGAACCCTTTAACCGTAAATGCAGTAGATCCTACTCTCCCAACTGGTTTTTTGAAAAGCAGAAAGCATGGAAAGCAGAATGCAGCATCTTTTGTTGGTGAATATTCTAACGAAGGAAAAGCCTTAAACCAATGAGCTTGAAACCTGCATGGGTGTTTCTTTGAACCAGAAGGAGGGTATACCTCCTTGACACATTGATATGGACCATGCTTCATATATGCTTTCACAACTTGATCTTGTTCATTAGGAGGATATTCCCAAATTTGGCAACGTAGGCCCGGATCTCGTTCAACTTCTAGAACACTAGTACCTTCATGATCGACTCTCTGAATTTTAGGTGGTGGCTGCCTTGGAATTTATTCTTCTTGATGTTCTCCTTCTTCCTCCTCCTCCTCTTGTTGCGCAGCAAGCCAATCAGCAACTTCATCTGGTACATCAGCCACGGTTTCTTCCTTCTTGTAACAATAATCAATTATAGTCCTTTTCAATTTCATGATTATTCTACAAATAATAAACATTTAATTAGCTTGATTATCCTACAGGCTGCAACATGCAGTGGCTAATGAACCTAGTGGTCAGTGGTCAGTGGAACTCTAAAATTTCTTTAGTTGTGCTAAAAAAACTAGAATTGCAATTTAAAAATAAGGAAGCATAATGGAAACTAGATAATACAATGCAAAGTAAAAGGCACAAGTACCTTGCTCTGCAGTCTGCACTCGGCGGAGCTAGGAAGTTTGCCGGAGTGAAGTAATCGGTGCGCCGTGGCCGTGCGCCCGTGCGGCCGTGCCGTACTGCCGTCTGCCGTGTGCGTCGTCGAGGCGTCGCGCTGTCGTTCGTCGAGTCGAGGCGTCGAGGCCGCGCGCCCGCGCCGCCGTTCGCCGAGGGCCCGAGGCCGTAGTGCGTCGTCGAGGCTGTCGTTCGCCGTCGTTCGTCGAGGCGTCGGCGCGTCACTGTCGCGGGTCGCCTGACTGCCTGAGTGGCTCGGCTGATGATCGCGTCGTGCAGTAGCCAAGCGCCCAAGCCAGTAGGGTTAGGGATTTTTGATTTTTGGGATTGGAATTTGGGAGCCAGGCGGCGACGCGGCGTCTGCGACGTATTCCGTAATCCGTACGTATCCACTCACGTACGCAAAGGCAAAGAAAAGCAGGCCGCGGCCACTGGGCGCTAGCCAAGGCCAAGCTGGGCCTCGTTGCTGGGCGCTAGCTAATACAGAATTACATACACATAAAAAAAAAAGGAAAAAGTCCACTTTTCCCCCTGAACTATTGGCGCGGTTTGATTTTCCCCCCTGAACTTTAAAACCGGGCAAACAACCCCCCTGTAGTATCCAAACCGGACAAATTACCCCCCTCACCCAAAACCATGGTGGTTTTGGATGACATGGCATCTAGTCATCATTTTTTTTTCCAGGAAATCAATAAAAAAAATCTAGAAAATTATAGGAAGCTCAAAAAATATAATAAAAATATGCACAACAATAGAAAAAATACATAGAATCCAAATATGCAATAAAACTGTAATAAAAAATAAAAAATTGTAAAAAAAATAAAATAGAAAAGTATTTAAAATGGGTTGTTTAGGATTTTAGATGAATTATCAAATTTGTTGTATGCAATTTGGACTCCAAATAAAATAGATATAAAAAAGAGAAATTTAAATCAGAAAATAATCAACCGCACAATTCTTCCTAGCAGCCTGCTCGTTCCGTCTCGCTGGGTGCATGTGTCTTGCGGTCACTGGCTAGCCTTCCACGTGTCTTGCTATCACTGGTTGGCCTTGCATGGCGAAGAATTGGCACGGCGCCGGCGGCCGAATCGGCCGCCCGCGCCAACGGCTCGCTGCGCGTTGAAAATTTTTGGCAAGGCAAGTTTCTTCGTTGGCTAGCCATTAGATGGTAATAAATCAAACACTTCCCAAAACACCATGGCAGCCAATATTTTGGCATGGCAATGCATGGCCATGAACCAAACAGGCAGAGCTGCAGCCGTTCCTAAAATAAATTGACTGACCGATAGGAATTGGAAATTTTGAAGTGCTGGATTAGTAACCGGACCGTCGATGCAAAAAGAAAAACGAAAACGAAAAAAAGTCAGGCATATCTTCTCACTGATATTCAGACCAGACATGAAGTTAACCATATCAGTCCTCATATATATGTAGCAACATGTATTCTTATATGTATATGTATATGTATGCATGCATGCATCAATGCATGCACCAAATATTCTAGCTGATTTAAAAACACTTGATGCTGTCCCGGCAATCCGGCATCGCATCAGCGTACGTACCGGCGTGTTTTAGCGAGCAGTGGTCACACGATAATAATTAATTCGAGGCGTCCCTTGCAAATCTCTTGGGGAAAGCGAGCGCGCACAAGTTGGGGGTGTATAGCTGTATACTCGTACGTGCGCACTGGGATTGGGCCGGTTGGCTCATGGAGCTTGCGCGCGTCCAGGTGCATGCACGGATGCAGCGTCGTCCGTCCGTCCAATCCTTCGGTCGATCGTACGACGACAAAAGCGAACGGACGGCCAAATATTAGTTCCAATTCAGACCTATAATACCGGATCATCCATCGGATTTGGACGGGTTCAGGTTGGATTTTTCAAAATCCGACCGAAAATTAGCCGGCCCGAACCCGACCCAACCCAACCCAACCCAGTGCACCAGGTCACAAATCCAGACCCGAACCCAACACAAAACCCAAACCAACACCATTGATTTTGTAATTTTTTGGGCCCAAACCCGACCCGACGGTTGGGCTTCACATCGAGACCCGACTCGACCCGATGCACTGGTCGGATCAGGTTTTTTCGGGTCGAATCGGGTTAGGTATGTCAGGCCAGGCTACCCATGAGTAGGTTTATTTAGACCTGATCCAAACTATAGCGCCCTGACTTGTCCCGAACCCATAGAAATGAGGAGGAGGGGGAAGAGGAGGAACCGGCCGGCATCACCATGGGGTTAGGGAAGTGGAGCCACCATCGGGAGAGGAAGTCGTCGCTGCTACCGATGGTGGAGCGAAAGAGCCTCCGCATATAGAGCCGTCGCCACATTGGGTTGGTGGGGAAAAGGAGCCATCATCAGGGACAGAGACAGGGGGAGCGAGCAGGAGCCTTGGCACCCCCATGTTCCATACATACTTATATGTATCCCTATATATACTATTAAAAAATCATAAATATTTAATGATTTTTGTAAATTATTCTCAAGAACTTAAAAGATTTTACAACAAAATATTTCCTCCGAACCCAACCCAGGTCACAAATCCAGACCCGAACCCAACCCAAAACCCAAACCAACACCATTGATTTTGCAATTTTTTGGGCCCAAACCCGACCCGACGGTTGGGCTTCACATCGAGGCCCGACCCAACCCAATGCACTGGTCGGATCGGGTTTTTTCGGGTTGAGTCGGGTCTGGTATGTCAGGCCAGGCTACCCATGAGCAAGTTTATTCAGAGCTGATCCAAACTATAGTGCCCTGACTTGTCCCGAACCCATAGAAAGGAGGAGGAGGAGGGGGAAGAGGAGGAACCGGCTAGCATCACCATGGGGTTAGGGAAGAGGAGCCACCATCGTGAGAGGAAGTCGTCGCTGCTACCGACGGTGAAGCGGAAGAGCCTTCGCATATAGAGCCGTCGCCACATTGGGTTGGTGGGGAAAAGGAGCCATCATAAGGGACGGAGACAGGGGGAGCAAGCAGGAGCCTTGGCACCCCCTATGTTCCATACATACTTATATGTATCCCTATATATACTACTAAAAAAATCATAAATATTTAAAGATTTTTGTAAATTATTCTCAAGAACTTAAAAGATTTTACAACAAAATATTTCCTCCGTTCCAAATTGTAGTTCACTGTTGACTTTTGGACACGCCTTTTAACCATTCGTCTTATTCAAAAAATTAATACAAACATGCAAAAATATAAGTCATGCTTGAAGTATGTTTGATGATAAAACAAATCACAACAAAATAAATAATATTTACATATTATTTTTTAATAAGACGAATGGTCAAATAGAATATGCAAAAGTCAACAGTGATCTACAATTTGAAACGGAGGGAGTAGTAAAGATTTTCTAAAATTCACAAATAAACATAAGTTTGCATATTACAATTGTAAAAAACTATATAAGCGCTAAAAATACATGTAAATCTTCATGTATAATAGTAGCAAAAAATTCTATTTGGCCTCCTCACTTTCTACATGCTTCTAAGCGGTCCTTGTAGAGAATTTCTTCTAGCTCCGTCCCTGGCCATCTTTGCTGCCAAGTACGGCCGTCACCCGCAATCTCTCGCATCCCCAGGCCCCTCCGTGCAAAGGAAGCTGAGAAGGGAAGGATAGGTTGACGGAAACCTTAAGCAACTCCAACAGCTCCTGGATAATACTGTAGCAAATATAGAGGGGCTGTTTGAGGAAAGGAATCTTTTAGAAGGTAGTGTAATTTATAAAGGAATTTTAGAGGAATGGATAGAGGGGGCGCTAATAGTATTTTAGAGGGAAAATATAGAGGAGCTGCTGGAGTTGTTCTTGGCATAGGGGCTGACCGGCCGAGTTCGTGAGATAGAAACGAGGGAGGCAGAGAGAGACGAGTGACAAGGACAGGAGGGGAGGCGAGTCACGACTCACGACTCACGAGAGGGGGTTGATCGATCGGGAAGGCCAAAATTTTGGGGACGGATTGGGCCTCTAACGCGCGGGCGACACAATTGTCCCAGTTAAAAGAGGCCTACAAACAAAACTCTGGCCCAGCTGAGAAAGAGAAACGCCAGACAACGTGACGGCCCGGTCCGGCCCAGCCCGGCCCGGCTACCCGTAAGCTATGGCGGCCGGCCGGCATGTGCTCGATCCACACGCGCACGCGGGCCATCGTGCCCGAAAGTGGAAAGCACCTGTGCGTAGCCCAGTCCTGCAGATTCGCAGAAGCAGGAATAGAACCGTGCCGTGTTCGCGGCGATCGGCGTCGCACCGCTTTTCAGGCTCCTCGTCGCGTTCCCCCCACTTCGTCTCACTTCCGCCGAAGCGCCGCCTCCTCCGCCGTCGGCTGCTCCGCCCGCTCGCCCGCGTGCGTCGCCGCCGCCCCGGTCCTCCCCCCTCCTCCCCCGCGGCAACCGTCGATCCGATCCGCCATGGACGAGGAGTACGACGTGATCGTGCTCGGGACGGGGCTCAAGGAGTGCATCCTCAGCGGCCTCCTCTCCGTCGACGGCCTCAAGGTATCTATCTACCAGGCATCCATAATCCATCCCCATCAGATCGGTGGATCGCTTCCCTGTACTTAACCCGCCCACGATCGATCGGCCGAACCGCGGCTACGGTGGTGGGCTGGGGGCAGCGCCTCCTGCTTCGTGGTAGCTTTGGTGGTAGTAGATTGAGCGGTGGTGCTGGTGCCCGCTTGATCCGCACCTGATGCTTCTGCCATTGTTGTGCTTGTGTCATGGTGGCCCGTTTGTCTGTACCCAGTGGTTGCTATCCAGGCTAGCTGGGTGACAGGCGCCTGTAATCCTATGAGAATTGGGACACTTAAGTCAGTCCTCGAACTTTGGGTAGTAGTAATGGGTGTTGTGTGGATATCGGGCCACAGGGGAAGGCTGGATCAGGCGGTGAGTTGCAGTTGCGGTCTCTCTGGTTTGGTTCATGTTAGTACAGCTGCGCTCATGTTTTTGGAGGAAATGAGATTGAAGAGCAGGGCCAGAACAGACAGGGAGAAGTGACGAAGAAAGTAGCGCCTTGAGTTTTATTACTGCAGATCCCAACATGGTGGATACTGAATACATGCCTAGTCTTAAAGATAAAAAAAAAATGGTGAAAAAAATGGACTTGCTTAAGGGGTTCTAAAGGATCCTCTTGCAATGTTTTTGCAGGTTCTGCACATGGATAGAAATGACTACTACGGAGGAGATTCCACATCTCTCAACCTGAACCAGGCAAGCAACGATATATCTATCATGAGTTTGGAATTTCAATTACATCTAGATGCATTCATATGTACTATGTTGAAAAGACTCATCCACATGCAAATCACCATGTTGGTTTTGGTAGTTTTACAGTGTGTGAAATTTGATTGTACAAATTTTCACTGTGTTCCTTTAATTGTATGTTTCTTGTGTGACAGCTCTGGAAGAGGTTTAGGGGAGAAGACAAACCACCGACACATCTAGGCGCGAGCAGAGATTACAACGTAGACATGGTTCCAAAGGTGTGACATGCCCCTAGAATCAATTTCATGCGAGATTTCCTTCTGGGTCACTGCAGCAGTTCCCCAATCCTGTATATGTCATCCATGTGCCTATGACATACAACCCAGTACCCACTTACTTGTCACAGACACAAGTGATGTCATATTCATATACAGGATTGGAGGGGGTGCAGTGGCATGTGAAGATATGTGTGCTGCTTTTTATTAGCACAGTTAATGATCATAAAGTCATCACATTTATGCAGAGAATATTAGCAAAATATCTCACCCTTGCATCACTTTTTCGTGGGAAAACCAAAAATCTTTACAGGCTCTATTCTTATTTGTTTGAGTATGATACGTGTTCCTTGTCTAAGACCTGAACGTGAGGTAGAAGGAGGCGCTGGAGGCACAATTTTAGTGTTATCGAGTACATACAACACTTTTAATCTGTAGAATGTTTGTATTTGTATGGAAGTTTTATCTTCAATATACACTTTAAATAGAAATTTCTTGACATAATAGAATAATCTCGTAAAATACAAAAAATGTACATTCAAATTGATGCATACTTGGTAACTCTTTTTTTTAGGGTTTTTTTAAAGGCAACGTATCTAGTGCAAATGTCCATTGAGTGCTAACATGCTAATAACATATCTGGGCCATCAGATCCATCAGGAGCGGCCCAGATCTGGAGAGGTGGAAGCCACTTTTCTCATTTAAACACTTTCACGAAAAAACCCCCTGAGTTTCTAAATGGAAAGGAGCTTCCACCTTTTCAGATCTAAGCCACTCCTCGTGGATCTGATGCTGTTAGCATATTAACACACAATAAACATTTGCACTGGATATGTTGCATTTTTTAAATGTTTACAGAGTTTAAACAAAAAATACAAGTTTTCATTAATGTCACATGGGAGCAATAATCGAACAATTCCAATGGTATAAAAGGAGAAGTCACCAAGTGATGGCATCATGGCACAGATAAGATTAGGCTCAAGCACAATAGCACTAAAGGCTTTATGCCTGGTTGTTATTAATACATAAAAATTTGGTTCAGATTATGAAAATGCTACTAGCCTAAAAGTACTACATTGAGATGACAGCTGTTTGATGAACATAAAGTATCTCGTTCTCTCTGACCAGTTTATGATGGCAAATGGAACTTTGGTTCGTACCCTCATTCACACTGATGTGACAAAGTATTTGTCATTCAAGGTTGTTGATGGAAGCTATGTATTCAGCAAAGGGAAGGTAACGCCCCGTCAGCTTACACTCTCCTATCTTTTGTGGGTGACACGCACCCTTGCTGGATTTGTCATGAACAATTTATTTGGTTTATATTTTAACACTATAATTCTGGCTGATCACCTCCATTCTGTTCCTATGTTGCATTTGCATCAGATTCATAAGGTTCCTGCCACTGACATGGAGGCTCTAAAATCTCCTTTGATGGGCTTATTTGAAAAACGTAGAGCAAGGAACTTCTTCATATATGTCCAAGATTACAATGAAGCTGACCCAAAAACACACCAAGGATTGGACCTTACAATGATGACTACTAGAGAATTGATTGCGTGAGTGCTAGTCCATTCTTGCAGTATTGTTGTATCAATAGTAGTGTAACGCAGTATATATTTTCTTGCTTAAAAACTTAAAACTGTACAGCTGCTGAAATGTACAAATCCTGGTTTTTCTCCATGTCGGCAAGGATAGTTTACATGTTTGTTCTAATTTCATATGCATATTAGTCACTACATTCTATTCTTTTTTTCCCCAGTGAGGGATTAGTGATTTACTTTCTTTTGAGAAAATTTCTAGAGTTGAGGATTTGTAAGTTGTAACATACTGCAGTGCTTGCCTTTAGAGTTTAAACTTTAAACTATTTCATGCTGTGAAAGGATATCTATTATTACCTTATTCTGCATCCTATGTAAACTTATTTATTGTTTGTTATGTGTTTATCAGGAAGCATGGACTAAGTGATGATACTGTGGATTTTATTGGGCATGCACTTGCTCTTCATAGGGATGATCACTACCTCAATGAACCAGCACTTGATACTGTAAAAAGAATGAAGGTACGCCCTCACTATAGATTTGATAGATTTTATTTTTTTCCCAAGGAAATAGATGGTTACTAATTTATCAACGTTATTATAAGTGCTAATCTGCCTCTCTTTTTTATACTTTTTTTTTTTGTGATATTTCTGTTTTAAATGTTCTATGTTGATGGAGCATAATTAAACTTCATTGCTTGCTGTTAGCTTTATGCTGAGTCTCTTGCACGCTTCCAAGGAGGCTCACCTTATATTTACCCATTATATGGGTTGGGTGAGCTGCCACAGGTTAGTCATTTTTAAAATTCCTTGAACTAACGCCTTATATGTCTCATGATGCTTTTAAGATGCTTGCATGTTAAGATGGTGGCTTATGGTTCAGGCTTTTGCTCGTCTAAGTGCTGTTTATGGCGGTACTTATATGTTGAATAAACCAGAGTGCAAGGTAGGCCTCATCCCTTTCATGCTGATGATTCATGTCACTTGAATGAGAAAATTTCCAAATACACTCTTTTGCAGGTTGAATTTGATGTAGAGGGGAAAGTGTGTGGGGTTACATCAGATGGTGAAACTGCTAAATGCAAAAAAGTTGTCTGTGATCCTTCTTACTTGCCCAGCAAGGTATTTCAAATTGTACTTTGACATATGTTCTAAGTTGCAACTAAATTCCCTGAAATTCTCATGTTTAAAGTAAATTTACTGAAACTTTGAATTATCCTGGTCTGTTCTCTTCTATTTGGCTGGTGACTGTTTTGCTAAATACCACTCTTCTACTTTGAGTTTCACTTTGTGTTTGTGAACAGGTAGGGAAGATTGGAAAAGTAGCACGTGCAATTGCCATTATGAGCCACCCGATACCAAACACAAATGACTCCCACTCGATTCAGATTATTTTGCCACAGAAGCAACTTGAACGCAATTCTGACATGTGGAACTCCTTCTCACTTGTCTAGATTCTCAAATAATTTTTCATTGGCTAAATGTCTAAATTCAGTTTTAGTTGTTTGATTGTGCCATACATGCTGGTCTGTGTTTCGTAGGTATGTCTTCTGTTGCTCATACACTCACAATGTCGCGCCAAAGGGGAAATTCATTGCTTTTGTGTCTGCCGAAGCAGAGACTGATAATGCACAGGCTGAACTAAAGCCTGGAATTGATTTACTTGGTCCAGTAGACGAGCTATTTTTTGATATGTATGACAGATATGAACCAGTGAATGAACCATCTCTTGATAACTGCTTTGTCTCAACGGTAAGCCCTGTGGTATATGATAATGAAGTGAATGTGAAGTCATATTTTAGTAGATATTTATCACAGTTTTTATCTTTGTAGAGTTACGATGCCACTACGCACTTTGACACAACTGTGACAGATGTTCTTAATATGTACACAATGATTACTGGAAAGGTAAGCTTCAGCTTTACTTCTTTTACTTCTGCTGCACCTGTTCAGTTTTTATTCAATAGGAATTCCTTGTTCTCCTCCTTTTGGGCATAAAGTATGTGCCCTCGTGCAAAAATGTTTCCTACTATATATCTAGCTATTAGATATTGGCAATTTATTACCATGATAAATGTCACTTTTTTTGTGTTCCCAAGATGGACTAGACTTAACTCTGGGTTCTTCTCGCAGACTGTTGATCTTAGTGTTGATCTAAGCGCAGCCAGTGCTGCAGAAGAATACTAGATTTTCATATCGAAGGCCACATTTCTTCAAGACATCAAACATCTGAAAGGAACAACATAGGACAGGTCCTGCTCCGTGATTAGTTGTAGAGTATGTCCAATGGTACTCTTAACTTAAGATGGACTTAGCACTATTCAGCATTATTCATCAGCTTTTTCTCTGTTCTATTTTATTGTTACAGTGCTAAGTTCACCATAATTGGTACCATTGAACTTGCCCTTACTAATTTACTTGAGCTGCATATTGCATGGGAATTGAGGCCCATGCTTGCTGGCTGTTCTATGCAAAATTGTTTGAAATGATGTAACGGTGATCGAATGGTGTAGACAGTAGAATGTGGTCACGTTTTAACATGTTCCTGTTCCCTTTTGCTGCATCATAATCTTATCCACTTTACAGTTATACCTACCAGTTTCTCGAAAGCGTTTTTTAGCGTTCTCACTTGCGTATGAAATGCCAGAAACGAATACTACCTTTGTGTTTTTTATTTGATGTTTTTTAACTTTTGGGCACGTCTTTGATCATTTGTCTTATTCAAAAATTTAGTGCAAACATACACAAAAAAAAATCATCCTTAAAGTATCTTTAATGATAAAACAAATCGAACAAAATAAATAATATTTACATAGTTTTTTTTGAATAAGACGAATGGTTAAAGACGTGTCTAAGTAAAAAACGTCAAATAAAATAGAACGGAGGAAGTACTATTTGTGGTATTATTGTGTGCAATAAGAAAGAAGCCTTCAAATAATATAACGGAAACGCTGCAGGCCGGGCGTCCGGCTCGTCAGGACACGCTGCGGCTCGGCCCGCGTGAGGAGAGATGGGGGGCATGCGGCACATGCAAGTGGGTCTCACGGCATTTTATTTTTTCGTTGACCATAATTTTTGACTGGGTGCTCCAATCCACAAACCGTTTGCGCCAACGTGTTCCTCGTATTTTTACGAACAAAACAAGATATATTTTGCCGTATAACTCTTCAAACTTATCTGGTAAAACTTAGAGCTCGCCTACTGAAACTTGGGTTTCGCCTAGTAAAACTTGGGTTTCATACTCGTAAAACTTTGCCGAACTGTCAGGTTTCATCAGGTTTCATCCAAGTTTTTTTAAGTTTCTTCAAGTTTAATCAGGTCAATTCAAGTTTCATCAAGTTTCAACAGGTTTCATCCAAGTTTTATCGGGTTACATCGAAGTTTCATCAGGTTTCATTAGCACACGGCCAAATTTCATTAGCACACGGTCAAGTTTCACTAGTATAGACATAAGTTTCATAAGTGCCCTTTCCTAGTTCACATCAAAAAAATTAAAAAAGTGAAAAATTCAAAAAATTCTAAAAGTATTTAAAATGGGTTGCTCTCGATTTTAGAAGAATTATGAAATTTATTCCACTCATTTTGAACACTATTTGATTTTTGTACAAAAATCAGAAGTTTAATTGGAAAATTGATCAATCGACTCCAGTTATCTAGTCGCTGCTGTACATACGCGCGATTTTGCTAGTCGCTGCTGCAAGGAACGTCGGATCGGCGCGGTATGGATCATCCGATGGCCCTGGCGGGTCCGGACGGAGCGCCAGGCGCTCGCCATAATATAAACACCAATAATTAAGACAACGATCTGAGCTGATGGATATACTTGGGATAGTGATTAAAAAATTGAAGAGAAATTGTATAGTCGAAAATTTGGTAAAGTTAATGTTTACTAGTCGAAAGCAACGCGATGCTATCTGTTCCTGACTTCAAATGGATAGTAATGCGATGCTATTTATTATTGATTTCAAATAGCTTATGTTATACTTCCTCCTATCATAAATATTTGATGCTTATGACTCTGCAAAATCTTCCTCCTATCATAAATATTTGATGTTTATGACTGCAAAATATTCAAGATGCAATTTAAACACTTATTACTATTAAAATTAATTTTAAAACCCAATTATAAGTTCTAAAACTTTAGCTATAAATATCTTTGGACTATCTAGATCTACTATATAAAAACTATGTATATAGATTTCGTTTGAAGAATACTTTTATAATATTATATTTGTAATATGTTTTATAAATTAGTGGTAAAGATGTATTTTGAAGACAATGTAGACGTCCAAAACGACAACGACAATTATTTGTGATCGGATGGAGTATTCTTTCTAAGAGTTTTAACTTCGAATTTTCAAAATTGAATTTAAAAAATTTTAAGAGTCAAAATTACAAATTTTGAATTTGGATTTCCAAAATTTTAAAATTCAATACTTTGAAATCTGTTCCTAAAATTTTCTGTATTTTAATTTGTAAAAAAATTGATTTTTAAATTGGAATATTAGAAATGTAAAAAACATAAAATCCAAAGTTTTCAATTTTTCCAAAAAAATAGTTTTCATTCAAGTTTATTCTTAAATTTATTACGCACGTGGCTAGCCATGTCAGTGGTTACCATTTAACGGTTGTCCTAACAGTTTGAAGGTAATTGTGCGAACGGAGTCAAAGCAAATTGCAAGTTCAGGAAGCTAAATGAAAGCCACCACAAAATTTGTGGGTTAGAACTACTCCAACCGGCCCTCTATCTCCCTTCAAAAACACTATTAGCGTCTCCTCTATCCACCCCTCTAAAATTCCTTCACAACTTATACTAAAAGATTTCTTCACTACAACGGCTGCTCTATATCTGCTAGAGTGTTTAGAAGCCACCTGGATTTGCTCTTACAAACTTATAATGCAATTTTTTTTTAGCATTACCTTTGTTACGTGGCCTCGCTCGTTGTTTTAAAGACATAGGTAGATAGTAGTACTTAAAAAGCTTTACAAAATACCAACACGTGAAGATTGAAAAAACATGTTACACTGTAAAGGTTTCGTTGGAAGGAAAAAGTTGTGAGGAACTATAATATGGAATAAAACTAAGTAGACATATGTAATAAAATGGGACTATGTATTTACTTAGCCTAGGGATGTGTGTATAGTGGTTTTGATCTTTTCTGCCCTTCCCATATAAAACATCTCTTTTTCCAAAATCCGAGGCTAGCTCTAGCCCCATCTTCCTCCCCCTATAGTTTCTACCAACTCCCTCTGCTACCATCAGAGTTGTTTGTGCCTTCTTTATTTAGCTTTGTAGTTTCCACCATCCAAAAATCCCATGTATTCTTCCTTTACTTTAGCGAGCCCCTAGGTCTATCTCCCTACTTCTCTTCATTTATCTCATCAATATATCTATACGTCTTATGACCCCACCTACCGTAATACTATCCACCAACGATCTCGTGGTCAAGGTGACACCTCGATCGTTCATCCACTTGACCTTTCTTTAAGCCCAAGAACATCGTGGTTTATGAGCCCTAAACTTTAACCGGTGAACCTCATTGAACTTGTTGTCATACCAACTCCGTGTATATAAAAGCAATCTTTTTATGTGATTTTTAGCAAATTGAGAAAATGCTTGCTTCCATGAAGTTTGTGAGTTTTGAGTGCAACACCTGATTGCCCAATTGCAATGACTAGACTATCGCCCATTTGTCGCCATGTCGAGCTAAAAAACTAAAGCACATGAATTCTTTACTATTAGAAAGAATCTTGTGGACATGACATGTTACTACTATATATTCAGAAACCCTATCACATATATGCTATCTTCCGTGTATTTTTAGAATTATCTTATACATGCATGACACCAAAAAGAAATCAAACTAGCAACCTTTCTATCAAAATATTTGACAATATATGGTATCAAACCAAAATCGATGTCCGGATAGGAAGTAGAAAATACATAAGAATATTTAGACTTCTATAGTTGCAAGAAACGATGCTATTAATGAACCATAAGTTAAAGAGGTACAATAGTCCATACTCTCATCTCTTTGTCCCCTTCCTTCTCTCTCAGCTCAAACTTTGCTTCACTCTGCCCTACACCGTCCATTCTTATCAGAGCTCTAATGCAATTAGGGTAAGAGATTTGAAGGGGTTTACATGTGCCCCCACCCCCGCTTAGAGGTAGTCGAGGAGACGGAGACCTAACGGCATGAGGTGGTTACATTGTGGACCCGTACGTCGTCCAAAAACAAAAGGTGGTGCGTGGGAGTAGGAGAGTAGAACAGTGAGACAACAAGAATGCCATCGGCATAGGTAAGGGACTAAGGGTGGTGATGGAGATACACGAGCTGCTTCGACAAAAGGACCCAAAGAGAGAACGAGGAGAAGGACCGGCGGTGACGATGGAAATCACATATTGGTTTACCTCGTATAAACCGTGGGGAAAAAAAACTACTCTGGTAGGTTCAACAAAAACCGAAGCCCATGTGCGCAAATATTCCACCATCCGAGGGCCTGTGCGCGATAACTCTGGCCGTGTTTTTCGGCATCGCATCCAACTTCCAAAGCGCTGCCCGTGTCAACTCCACTTCTCTTCGCCGCCTCCGCATCTCCCTCTCTCGGCCCCCTCCCACCTGAGCCACCGCGGCCAGCTCGCCGACGCCGAGCCGCCATGGATGAGGAGTACGACGTGATCGTGCTGGGCACGGGCCTCAAGGAGTGCATCCTCAGCGGCCTCCTCTCCGTCGACGGCCTCAAGGTAGACCCTCCCCTTCCGATCGACCGTTCCCCTCCGCCTCGCCCGCCGATCCTCCGATCCGTTGCTTCGGCGCCCGGACTCCGCGCCCCGGTGGTGGATCAGTGTTCCCATCTCGCTTCCGTTGCATGGGGGTGGTGGACTGTACCACTGGAGCTGAGCACGCTTGCTCGTAGATCGGGCGCTGCCGCCGGTTTGATCTGGACTTTATGCGCTGCGCTCGGATGAACACTTTGCTTTAGCGAGACAGGCCCTTAGTGGCCCGTCGCCGCCACCTATTGATTCGTCAATTTATTGTGCTTTTAGATCGTCGCGAGGCATAATTCTCCAGAGATTGTGGCGTGGTTGCAGTGGCCCTGCCCGGATCGGTAGAGGTGTAATCCGTACAAGTTGTTCATGTTTCCTTCGACGAATGAAGGACATGTATTTGTGGTAGAGATTAGGGTGGGAGAAGAGGGAGACTCCCTAAATTAGTTGTATTTAACCTGTGTTGCTTGCACGAGCATCACGCCTGCAACTTTTAGTAGCTTGATTTTTCATGTTGGCTTAGAAGAAAATAATTAGTGGGTTCTCATGAATCCAGGCTGGTAAGATACGACAAGTATATATTTTTTTCACGAGTTTCGTAGGGCTGTCGGAGCAAGGCTGCAAACAAGCTGCACTCAAACCAGCCAAGCTATGTTCGCTTGACTTTGGGACTGAGCTTGTGTACGGTTGAGAAGCGGAATTTAGTTTTGCACTTGGAAATGAGCTGGAGCTTGATGCTGAAGATTAAATCGTCAAATCTGGTCAGATTGAGGCTAGGGAGGACTGCCAGTCATGCATCAGATCTGTACACGGTGCATATTGTTGCCTGGACAAGGGCATAATGATATAATGAAAAGCTCATACTAGGTTTATATGAATACTAGATGTCTGCCCACATGATATTACAAAGGATTTTTTTTTTGCATCTGGGTGGACTCGGGATGGATATTTAATCCACCCCGGCCATATGTGCGCGCCTTGCCGCGGTCAGTCCTCGAACTGTGATGGTTAGGCAGGGCCAAAGCCCAGAAGCGCACCCCGCGGCTCGCGCTCCTGACCAACCAGGCAACGGCTGGTTTGCTGGAATATGATTATTTTAGTATGATATATATATCTTTTTTTTATCTTAACACAACAACTGATCAAAAGGATTTTCCTCTATTGTCCAAATGGAATGGCAATTTGCAATAATTATGAATGCCTTGAGTTCTAGGAATTTATTGCAATAGATTCTTACTATAAGGATTAAAATAGGTAAGGAGGTGAGTTTTTTAGGAGGATTTTGTTTGCAGAGATAATGAGGTGACTTCGTTTAGGCAAGTTTTTTCTTAGTCTTTTCTTGCTGGCTTTTGTTGGGAGCACAATTTTGAGTTAGAGTTTGTTACAATTTGGTTGTGGGAAATGGTTTTCTCTAATCTTTACTTTTTTTTATTTCCGGGTTTTTACTAGGTAGCATGGGTTGTGGATTATGTGGTCTGGTGGGCACTTCTCTCCATTGGCATATCTCTACATTTATTTTGCTATTTCCTCACCTGATTGCTACTGTCGATTTGTTAACTGGTGTCACCTAGCCACATGCCATAAGCACCTACCCATCCAGGTGTTCTGCAGTGACTCACCTTGCTGCCTTAATAACCTTCTCACTTCTTTATCAATTCCCTAACAGTTACGAATTACTCTTTGATCTCACGGTCTGTCTCATTTATACATGTACATACCCTTATGAATGTCCTGATGATATTGCAGGTGCTGCACATGGATAGAAATGACTACTATGGAGGAGATTCTACCTCGCTCAACCTTAATCAGGTAAGCAACTTTGGAGATTTCAGATTTGTTGACCTATTTATTGTCAAGGGATGCTCATGCTATTACATAGTACATAATGCACTTTAATTGATGTTGGTGGAGCACCTATACTAACTTTGGTTTCATATTTTCTTTCTGGGACAGCTCTGGAAGAGGTTTAGAGGGGAAGACAAGCCCCCGGCGCATCTAGGTGCAAGCAGAGATTACAATGTAGACATGGTCCCAAAGGTGCAGCAGACTCCTCTATCCAAACTTATCTTTAGTAGAGTAGCTAATGCATGCAGCACCAACTATGTTTCCAAGGATAACATAAACAGAACCCTATGATGGTGCATTGTTTCATCTCATGAGAAAAATTTGGAGCTTTATATGTGGTAGATGTGATGACTCACTGATTCCGCGGATTATGAAAATCTCATGTATGACTATTCAGATGGAAAGAAGTTATGTTGATGTTAAACTAGGGTTTATTATGACTCTTAATTGTAACATACTGATGTTATCAAGAAAAATGTTTCTGTGATCAGTTTATGATGGCCAATGGGACATTAGTTCGAACCCTCATTCACACTGATGTGACAAAGTATTTGCAATTTAAAGCTGTTGATGGTAGCTATGTCTTCAGCAAAGGCAAGGTAATTCCAGTCCTCCCTTTGTCTTTAATTAACGGCACATTTTCCATAGGTGGTTAATAAATCTGTATTCTGATCCTACGATAGTGGCCTAGTGGGTTAACTTACCTTTCTCTTTTACCATTTTCAATCAGATTTACAAGGTTCCTGCCACTGATATGGAGGCTCTGAAATCCCCTTTGATGGGTCTTTTTGAAAAACGCAGAGCAAGGAACTTCTTCATTTATGTCCAAGATTACAATGAAGCTGACCCAAAAACTCATCAAGGATTGGACCTTAATACAGTGACAACTAGAGAATTGATAGCGTGAGTATATCAATGCTATTTATAGCAGTGTTACTTAATTGGAACACTCTCAACTCTCCAACCCAATTTGTGTAGTGAATCCTGCAGGTAGTATTGGGAAATTGGGAATAGCCCCACTTGACTAATTATAGTATAGTCACTTAATGCTATTTCCAGAACTATGCATATAAACCATGATTATCCTTTCAGGCAAAGTGAGTATGAAAACATATAGTTGGTTTAAGTTGGGCATACCTTGGTGTTAGCGTCACATGCTCATCAATATGGTTCTCGTACAGTCGTACTACATTTATTCAGTTTTCTCTAGAAAATTGCTTATCGCATTGTTACTTATGGCCTAATATGGAGATACTTAAATATGGACTGCTTTCTTTTGTAATTGTGACAATATCCTCTGATGATTTTTTTCTTGACGTCTTCTATCAGCTTTCTTTTGACGAGAAATTCGTTTTTGTAAAAATTTTTTGAGAAGTAACAAAATGGTTAGTGAACTATGCCCGGTGGGCCAAATTGGTCCCTGAATCGAAATACCAGTTCAACAGTCCCTCATCTATCAAAATCAGATTGATCGGTCCTTTGACCGGTCAGCAGGGCAGTTTTGGGGATTTTTCGCTAGCGTGGTGCCCACATGTGCAGTTTTTGTAAACATGGTGGACACATGGGCATCCAACTCAACCCCTTTCTCTCTAACCTTCCACTTTGATGTCTCTCGATCTCTCTCTCGCGCTTGCTCGACATGGCGTGTTGCGGTCGCTGTTTGGGCTCTGCCGTTGCCACCTCCCTCATCCATCTCTCCTCAGCCCTTGCCCTCCTACAGGGCACCGTTGCCTCCCTCTCCTTCATCGCCGCCCGTCCTCCTGCAGCAGTCGCTGCTTTCATCTATGTTCTCACCTCTCCGCCTCCCCTCGTGACCAATGATGATGGGCATGGGCATGGCGGCCCCTCCACCATGCCTGCTCCACCCTATCCATGCACTGCCACTGCCTTCTCCGCCCTCCCTGAGCATCGTCAACTCCTGCTACGCGGGCCAGTCTCCGCTCCAGATCCGGTTGGTCTCCACTCCAGATTAGGCTGGATCCACACCATCGCCACCTGCTGCACCCTCCCTGAGCATCACCGCGGCCTTCTGCTTCGCTGTCGCTGAGCCCTGCCTTCACACTGAGGGTCTCCACCACCACAACCTCCCCCTCCATATGGCTCTCTCTCCGCAGGCAGCAAGGACGGCTCATAGGGAGGGGTGGTATGGGCGGCACGAGCAATTCAAGTGCCGGTGGGGAGGAGAGAGGCGGCTGACACTGGTGAGAAGGGAAGCGCTGGTGAGAGAGATTAAGAGGGGAGAGTCGGGTCGTGGTTGCCACATAAGCAAAACTATCCGACAGCAACGAAATCCAAAAACCGCCCTGCTGACTAGTCAAGTCTGGTTTTGGTAGATGAAGGATTACTCAGATCTGGTATTTCGGTTCGGGGGCCAATTTGGTCCACTAGACATAAAACTGAGACCAATTTTGGTACTTTTTTCGCAAAGTAAAATTGTTGCCTTGCAGAATATGTCATGTGGCAATCTTGAATCTTCCACATGTCATGACACATGGAAGCATATTTCGTGTGCTTGTTGTTACATCTTTCTGCACATTAACATGTCCCTGTTGCCACTTTTTTTCAGAAAATATGGTTTAAGTGATGATACAGTGGATTTCATTGGCCATGCGCTTGCTCTTCATAGAAATGATCGTTACCTCGATGAACCAGCTCTTGATACTGTAAAAAGGATGAAAGTAAGTCTTGACCAAAGCTATGGTAGATGGTCTTAGTTTGTAATTATAAATATAGCTGTCGATTTGTCGTAACCCCCATTTCATTTAGCCGTGTCCCTGCTGTTATTTGAATACGCTCGCTTCATGGAGTTTAATTACGTATTACCGGTTCTCTGCTTTTAGCTATATGCAGAGTCTCTCGCACGCTTTCAAGGAGGTTCACCATATATATATCCTCTATATGGACTGGGTGAGCTACCACAGGTTAGTCAATTATCTTTTAATCCAATACTTGTTATACCATGCATACTTTTTTTTTCATGATGCCTATATGTTACAATGCTTTCTTATGCTATAGGGTTTTGCACGGCTAAGTGCTGTTTATGGTGGTACTTACATGTTAAATAAGCCAGAGTGCAAGGTATGCTTTACATTACCTTGTCAAGCTAGATAACAAACAAATTACACTCCTTTTCACCTGTGTCACACTACTCCTATAGGTTGAATTCGATATGGAAGGGAAAGTGTGTGGTGTTACATCTGAAGGCGAGACTGCAAAATGCAAAAAAGTTGTCTGTGATCCCTCATACTTACCCAACAAGGTGAATTATCTGATCTGCATTCATGTTAGATCCATTTTAATCTTACACTTTGATCTTAATACATCGCAGCTAATGTATTGTAGCTTTGAACTTCTTTCTCACCTTTCTTTTTTTGAGAAGCTCTTATTGGTTACAACCTCTTCTGTTGTTTTATTGTTTTATTCTTTCTGAGGCTTTCCAAATGTGACGTTCTGCATATGTTTGTCAACAGGTTAGAAAGATAGGCAAAGTTGCACGTGCAATTGCTATTATGAGCCACCCAATCCCAAATACAAATGAATCACACTCAGTCCAGATTATTTTGCCACAGAAACAACTTGGACGCACGTCAGACATGTGAGGATTTTTTCAAGCTCAAATAATTTTAATTCAACAAACTTCTATATTTACTTGCTAATAATTGCCTTATTTAATGGATTATGCTATACTGATTTATGGCATTTTCTGTTGGTGTTCTCTTGTTAGGTATGTCTTCTGTTGCTCATACACACACAATGTTGCGCCAAAAGGGAAGTTCATTGCTTTTGTGTCTGCAGAAGCTGAGACTGATAATCCACAGTCTGAGCTAAAGCCTGGAATTGATCTACTTGGTCCAGTAGATGAGCTATTTTTTGATATGTATGACAGATATGAGCCAGTGAACGAGCCATCTCTTGATAATTGCTTTGTCTCAACGGTAAGTTTTCCTGTGTAAGTAACAAAATTAACCTTCAGTTTTTAATTGTTTGCCTCTTAGATATTTACGGTATTTTCCCCCCTTCAGAGCTACGATGCTACCACACATTTTGAGACAACTGTGACCGACGTTCTTAATATGTATACAATGATCACTGGAAAGGTAACATGTGCTTCATCTTCATTTTTATTTATCAAAGTATGTAATATTTTTATGAAGCAGCTGAAGCTTATGTTTGAAATTTGGATTTTATTTTACAATCCTAACTCTGCTCTCGTTGCAGGTTGTTGATCTTAGTGTGGATTTGAGTGCTGCTAGTGCTGCTGAAGAATATTAGAATTAATAATCCAAATCCAGTTATTCGTCAAGACATGGCCCTGTTTGTTGGACACCACGGGGAAAACCATAATGGATGACTAGTTCTAATTATCTCAGCTCTTGGTGTTCTGGCCAAATGTCTACTGCATTTTGTTGCTAAAGTAATATGCAAAAATGTTGGTTCAAGATGTTTGAATATGGTGGTTTTACTGGATGGTGTAAACAGTGATCACGGTAACTTATGACGTTTGCGGTTTTATGTGATGTATCATAACTGTTCAGTAGTTTTGCATGTCTTACTATTCAATGTTTTGATCCTTCCCGTTCTGTTATTTATTGTTGCCTGAGTTAAGATTTTTTAGAACGAGGGCATGGAGGAGGAGTTGAAATTATGGTTCGGATTTGTATTTGGTAGGTTCACGCATGAATGGTCTGTTCACGGTTGGTCCACAGCTGAGGTAAATGCTCATTAAATTGAATCCAAAATTTAGATTGCGTTTGATTTTTTGTTTTCTGCGGTGGGATTTGACTGCTACATGAAACTCCAAATATGCACTCCGGTCACAAAATATTTAACGTTTAACATGCGCATTAAACATTGATTCAACACTCCTATATTATTGATTTAACATAGGCCATAAATTGGTCGTTCCGTGGGCTTCCCAAAGGATACATGACATCCACATGAAATTTTACAAAAAAAAAAAAACCTAAAAAATAGCTACCAAAACTTGAAAAAATAATTACGAAACATTGACAAATATACACGCGAAACATACGTGAACCCTGATGAACCTTAAAAAAAATAACGGCTAAAACTTGAAAACACTATTGATGAAATTTCGATCGGTGATGAAACTTCAGAGTACAGTGGAACTTGAAAAGGACACTGATGAAATTTACACAATGTATTGATAAAACTTAATAAAAAAAACCAATAAAATTAAGCTATCTACTGAATGGAACTCCATATTTCACTATAGTTCAAAAGTTCACCTACGTGCAAGTGCAAACAAGAAGTTTCATTGAACAAACCTAATTTCAGCATGTAAAACACTGAGTTTCACATGTACATTGTTGAGGTTTTATATAAAGTATATTGTTGACGTTCTATGCAAAAAAAATAGAGGATGGTGAGATGAGCAGGATCCCCAAATTGTTGTCGTTGCGAGAACCTGCACATGGATGATAATAAGGTTTCTAGGTAGCGCAATTGTGCAAAACTGCTCAAGATCTTTTTCCTTTCCATTGGCTACTATTCTTCCTCCTCGATGGTGAATACTTCCTCTACAATAAATCTTTTAGTCTCATCAGGTTTCATCTTTTCTCCGCTAGTCACGTCCGTGCTATGAGTATATATGTTTGTTCAATCCTCAATAGTATGTTGTACTCACTCCGTTCTTTTTTATTTGTCGCCGTTGATTTTTGAACATGTCATGTAACCATTCGTCTTATTCAAAAACTTAGTGCAAATATGTAAAAAATAGGAAAAAGTGCCGATTTGGTCTTCTAACTATGTTCGCTGGACCACTTTGGTCCCTAAACCTCAATACCGGACTTGTTAGGCCTCTCATGTAGCAAAACCGAACCAAAATAGTCCATTGACCATGTCAGTTGGTGGTTTTAGGGTATTCTTGCTTGTGTGGCCGCCATGTAGGATTTTTGCTGACTTGGCAATGACGTGTCAGTCTAAGTATTCACCATGTGTGACGTGGCAATGACGTAGCAATCCACTTGTTCACCATGTGTGACGTGGCAATGACATGGCAATGACGTGGCAATCCACGTTGGCAAGAAAACCCTAATACCGCTGTTTTGATCAGTCAAAGGATCGGTTAAGTCCGGTTTTGCTATATGAGGGACCTCACAAGTCCGGTATTGAGGTTTAGGGATCAAAGTGGTCCAGCGGGTATAGTTAAGGGACCAAATCATCACTTTTTCCTAAAAAATATAAGTCATGATTAAAGTATCTTTAATGATAAAACAAAATATAACAAAATAAATGATACTTAATTAGTTTTCTTGAATAAGACGAAATGGTCAAAAGTCCCGAAATGCTCCCATACAATAGGAGGTATGGTTGACTAAGCTATTGGGTTGGGTGGGGGAGGTGGCGAGCACGGCAAAAATGAGAAGAGTAGTTCTCCCACCACTACATATTTCTATATGCATCTTCTTTGTGTTGAATATGCTTCGAGATGGTTGCACGGTTAGCTCAACTTTTTTGCAAAAAAAACCCTAGAACTTTTTTAAAAAAACCAGGTCATCTTGTTCTTCCTCTCTCCTACTCGATCGAGCCAGCCATGGCGCAACGGCTCCAATGCCAGCTAACACTCCGGTCGTGGCGCGTGACCACACCAACCCTGGGGAGCCGGGTCGTCGCTCGATCATACCGCGCCGAGCCATGGCGAGCTGTGCCACACTGGGGGCTGCCACCGTCGCCGCTACCCCAGCTCAACTAGGATTAAGGAGACTCAATGTGAATCACACGAGAGCTAAGAAACGATTCGATCAACACCGATGCAAACCCTTTTGATAGTACGACGATTATCCTACAATCAAGTCTCCCACCAACATCGAGATAGGTAAAAGACTAGGAAACATCCTTAGTCCTGTACACTAGCCATGCCTTCACCTCGTGATTCCATGCATCACTCCTTGATTCGCCATACACGAAAACCTTTACTTATGACGATGCCACCATCTTGCAAATCTGAACTTGTTCACACCTCATGAGACTCCCATTATATCGACTTTGACTTGATCATCCTTCTCGACGATCGTTCCATCAAATCTATCTTGACATAGCCCTCAACTATTGGTGACACCTTGTTTTATTGAACATGACTTGACCATCATCCTTATTCCTTCACACGACTTAATCATTATTCACCTCCACAGAATCCTCTTAACATCACCTCATGGAAGGCATTAGTCCCAAAAGCTTAATAGATATAGAAGAGTTTGACATTCATGATCAATTAAGCACCACAAGTGTTTTACAATAAATATCAAAAGGCATAGATACACTTGATATATTAAAGGTCTCTACTAAGTGCATATGAAGAATGTATATTTAATTTATATGAACTTAAAGAAAATGACCTCGAAAGATATTTATACTAAAGTCTAAGCAAAGTAAGTAAATAATTTAATTTAATATCCAACTTCACTAAATGTGTACATGGATGGATATACGAGAAATATACCTGTACGATATGACTTAAAACATATATGAAGTTATTGATCGAATAAAAGAGATTGTTAAGAGCATGGATTAATATATGAGACAACAAATCATACATGATCAACTTCAGAAAGGAACTGCGCATGAAAATGTACACGAACAACATGTGTGCACATAGCAAAATAAATGTAGTGAAGTCTATCTAGTGAATCAACTAGATGATTACTAATACATAACAAATATGAACAAAGATCCCCGAGATCAAGTTATCCACATTTATATCATGGATTCATAACATGAAAGAAAGTAAAATATTCACTGAGCCGACAATATATTTATGCACCAATAATATGGAATAAAATAATGTACATAAATTCATTCAAAAAAATGTTTAAGCTCAATATATGTTTGCATACGAGGAATGCAATAATAAATAGGAGTGGAATACAAAATTACATACCTCAAGGCTGCATATTCATCTTATTTGCATGTGTGACCTAAAGATATTAGCCAAAATGTTATTCTCATAATACCTATCAAATTTACCTAAACACGTAACTTTGCAATAGATGAATAGTTTATTACTCCCTCCGGTGTCAAAAAACTACTCCCTCCGTTCGAAATTATAAGTCGTTTGACTTTTTTGACACGTACTTTGACCATTCGTCTTATTCAAAAAAATTTATAATTATAATTTATTTTTGTTATGATTTAGTATATCATGAAAGGTACTTTAATAATGACTTGAGTTTTTTCATATTTTCACTAATTATTTGAATAAGACGAGTGGTCAAAGTACGTGTCAAAAAAGTCAAACGACCTATAATTTGGAACGGAGGGAGTAGTCGTTTTAGACACAATTTAGAATACCAAGGCCCCTATAAAAGGCTAGTTGATTCATTAATGGGTAGCAATGAATTTATGGAAACTTTTTCTATGGACCAATAGATGCACCTGCATGCCTCTCTTTTTGGCTTCCCAAATGTCTCATCTAATTACTACTCTAGATGAAAGGCTAAAATGACAAGTTTTTTGGCACTTTGGATAAAGGCTAAAACGACTAGTTTTTTTGACACCGGAGGGAGTACCTTGATATATAGGATTTTCTCTAAACAAAATAAGACTAGACCAATCTTAACATCGAACATATTAGTTTCATGGCAATAAGCATATTAGATATTTGTCATTAATCAATCACTACATTAGACATTGTTATTACATGTGTTTGTCGTTAATCACTAAAATCACACAAAGGCTACATTGATTCTTTTCTCTCGCCAAACTGGCGATGGACTATTTAACGAATAGTGGTTTAAAGTGGAAGTGTTAAGAGCATGTTTATTGCTAGCCAGGTTTATGAATAGGGGATTTAGGAATGATTTAGGTATACAAATAGTGAAAATTAGTGCTAGATCTAAATTTTTAGGCTAGTAACAAAATGCTTCAAGGACCATTCATATAAACTCAAAATATTGATGCACTATTTTATGGCCACTAGGTTGAAGCTATCCTTAAAAATGATAGCATGTGAGCCGTGCATCCTAAGACGATGGTATTCTAACTTAGGTCAGTCAAAACACTATTTACAGTTTCTTTTCACTATTACATTCTCTTTTCATCGTTTATTTATAATTTTTTCTTATATTTTATTTGCTACGGTACTAAAACATTCCATTCCAATGTAGCATGCATTAGACAGGCACTAAGTTCACTTTTAGAAGGGGAGCGAGGTGAGAGAGGGAATAGCCGGTGAGCTTGGATGAACCACAGAAGCTATCGACAGACATCATCACTTACGGCAGATGATCCCCATCCAGCACGTGAACACGCGGGACCGTTCCAATTTACAACATAAAAAATACAATGCAGCCGCACATGCATCATTCAAACCAGTGCTTTTTGATGTGTAAAAAAACATTGCTTAGAGCACAAACATTACTGCGTTATCATTCTATGTTTCCGTTGGCATCGTTGCCTTCCCTCGATGGCCGTTTCATCATTTCGATCTTCAGAAGGCCCTGCTGAATCGATAGCGTTCGTTGGTTCGTTCTTGTTTGCCTCCTTCAATCCTCTTCTCAGCTTGGCCTTCTCTGCCCAGCCCAGGACACCATGCTGCACATGATCGTTGAAGATCTCCTTCTTGTAGCAGCTCCCCATCTATGTGCAAAAAAAAGGAAAGGCACCCATTACTCTCTTGGCAGACAATTAGGGGGGAAAAGAAAGATCTTCCAATGTTGAGATATTAACTCACTTGTGTCACAATTGCATATAAAGGCAGGGTACTGTAGCTGCAGAGAAGTTGAACGATGATCCTGCAAGTAGAAGGATGGATGCAGGAGTTACTGAACAAATTCATGTTTTCCTTTTCCCCTACGGGATGTGAGAAACTGAAGGGACATGTAAATTACCCAATAACAAGCCTCGGCACGATGAAACCAACTTGGCCCATGATGCAGGAGTTGAATCCATAAGTGGTCTACAAAAAGGGTGGGTAAACAATGTTCTAATCAGTTATTACGACCAACTGAGCTCAATTCACAGCAGACAAGCCACAGTACTTACCAGTATCCAGAAGAAGAATGCAATCTCGAAGGCATTTTGAAAGAGGATGAAGTGAATTAGATACAGGACAATCTTTGGCCGACCTAACCAGAAGTGGTCATCTGATGGCTTTACAACCAAATCACCTTCGATCGCCGAGTGCTTTTCAGCTACTTCATGGGCTAACTGAGCTATGACGTGCTCCAGCTTAGTGCCAACAGCTAATAGAAGCTGCAAGGAGTAGCAGAATAGGAAGCGTCCAGTAAGACCAATAGATGACAGTCTTTAATCCTTTGCACGTTGTTCAAGCTTTCTTTGTGGTACAATAGTGTGATTTTAGATTACGTGCAATGTGCAGTTTATATTTTTGCACCATGCATTACGATGAACTGGAGAATATTAGTATTCCGAAGGGTTTCCAACTATATATCCATTGTAGCTCAAAGGGACCACATGAACAATGTCATTATCTGATTGGTAGCATTCATAATGTAGTGTTTATTGGTTCCCATAAATGCTAACTAAAATTTAGAGAAAACTGGATTGGCACTTTCAGACCACATGTTATCATTTATATACTTACAAGAAGGGGAATGAAATCAATCCAAAAGTATGTGTGCCAACCTGCAGTTTAACAAAAGTAGGTGTAAGATAGCTTTTTTTAAAAAATACAAGTTGAGCGCTTAGCTCAGCTGCATACTGAGGGGAACTGTTTTGGTAGGATTATAGAAGAAAACAGAGACCACACAAGTGCTTCTCAGAATTAGGCTTTACCATTGACATTTAGCAACAAGAAGATCACCACGAAGATCCACAAATACCAGCTAAAATAAAACAAGCATTGCATGGTTAAATTTGTGTACGTAGCAAACTAGCTTGGAATTGTAAAAAAATATATAAAAACATATGTTCTACTCTTTTTATTACCTTATGCCAACCACCTTCTTAAAATCAGCCTCTAAAACCCTCATCATGTATTTATGGAAATCAAATTTTGGGTTTCCACGACAATGAGTCTGCAATTCAGTGGTATTGTGTTTACAGGAAAGGGAAGAGATAAAATTGACTAATTATGAGATAATGCATACCATGATAAAACCAAGACGCATTGTGGTGTAGTCCGATTTAGCTACTGATCCATAAAACTGTTTAGCAAAAGAATGCTAAATGGAAAAAAAAACAAAAGAGTAATTAGTTCATCAATACTTGGTGAGTAATTTCAGAAAAAACTCAAAATAAATCAAAGTAAAGAATTTTTTTTTATAAATGCTCAATTATCATCGTGTACCAGCTTGACCAAACGTGTGATTTCAAACACCATATAAAAATGTATTTGATAGTGAAACACGCATTGCTTACCAGCCAACTCAATATTCTAGAATCCTTGCCAAAACCCTTAAAATGTTCCTTGATAAATTCAAATTGGCTCACATGAGTCACCCCCGTAGGCCCTGCTTCCACTGAGGACTTATCAATCAATCACAAAAAACAGGTCCTCAAAAAAACAATTGAGTAAAATACACGGACGGTCCCTAAACTATTAGTTGATTCTCATCTAGATCCCCAATCTATGAAAACTGCCGTTTTGAGTCCCTAACCTTTTTAACTGGATCCGCCCCGATCCAAACTTGCCACGTGACAACACTAGAGCTTACGTGGAGCTGACATGTCATGTAAAATAATTTTAAAAAGAGAAAAATCATTAAAAAAAGATAAAAATACGTGGAAATCATTTAAAAATCATTAAAAAGATAAAAATACGTGGAAATCATTTAAAAATCATTAAAATGAAAAAATATTAAAATATGGGAAAATTATTTAAAAATCATGAAATGAAAAAACAGGAAAATCATTAAAAACATATTGAAAATATCAAAAGATCATAAAAATACAGAAAAATCATTAAAAATAGGAAATAAATAAAAAAATTCATGAAAAATCATGAAAAAAGCATAAACATATGAAAAAATCATAAACATATTAAAACGAAACATAAAGACAGTGCGGTCGCCATTAATCCCTCTATAGTTGTAAGCGCAAGACCTCTAGCATTGTGATATATGGGAGCTCTCAAGTGCTACTTTTTCTAATTTTAAACATAAAAATAAGTGGAAATCATTTAAAAAATCATTAAAAATGAAAAAATATTAAAATATGGGAAAATTATTTTAAAATCATAAAATGAAAAAAAGGAAAATCATTAAAACATATTGAAAATATCAAAAGAATCATAAAATACGGGAAAATAAAAAAAGGGAAATCAATAAAAAATGATGGAAAATCATGAAAAAAGCATAAACATATGAAAAAAATCATAAACATATTAAAAAGAAACATAAAGATTGTGTGGTCGCATTTAATCCCTCTATAGTTGTAAGTGTAAGACCTCTAGCATTGTGGCATATGGGAGCCCTCAAGTGCTACTTTTTGTAATTTTTTATGAATTTTTCTAATTGTTTTACTATTTTCCGTATTTTTTTATTTCTGAAATTTTTTAGGATTTTTTTTAAATTTTTTAAGTAATTTATGTGACATGGACGACTATGTCAGTGCCACGTCAACTCTAGAGCTATCACATGGCAGTTTTGGACCGGGACGAACCCACTTAAAAAAATTAGGGACCCAAAACTACAGTTTCATAGATTAAAGAACTAGATGAGAATCGACTAATAATTTAGGGACCGTCCGTGCATTTTACTCAAAACAATTTATTATTTTACACAGTTTATCAGATTTCACATTAAAAACTGTTATCGACTTGCACAGGATCCAAGTGTATCATTGTCCTCAGCTATGAACATAAGAAAGGTTCTAATACCATTTCCTGCAGCATTTTTCTGAATCTGATCTTCCCACTGTTTCCATTGGTGTATCTGAATAAGAGAATACAGGAAAAATAGGCTGCATTAGATGATTCCTGTGGCCTCACTGTAAGTTGTAAGGCATGGGTGCATTACCTTTGCACCTCCTAGAAGCATGGTTGAGACACTGAAAATAACATGTGTGATAGCCAGAACAAATATGAAAATATGCAGCTGATGTATGGCTTCAAGGGACAGCAATGGAGCTTTTCCCTGATAAAAAAAAAAGAAAAGAAAATTCAAATTTCTCTGAATCTGCAGAAGAGTTGAGGGATATCACACAAGAACAAATCAGTTATAGGAAGTTTTTCTTCAACCTAAAAACATTTTCAGCTGAGCCAGAATACTTAAATCAGTTTAATTTATAATATGGCCATCTAGTCTTTTATGAACATTTTTCAATAATTAATGAGTAATTTGGTTTAACTATGATTTTTTCCCATCTAGTGTTATACAACATTATCTCAAAGGAATGTGCATTAAACCAATTATTCTTGTTTGTCAATGGTGATGCCTAGTTGTCAAATGTACCATGCTCACTATTTCCACATGCTAGACTACCAGATTTCTAATGTATCCACTTGGTGGTCAGCTTGTACAAATTTACAACTGCGCAAGGAGAACAGAAGAACATGGCTTCATCAAGTCCTAAAAAATGAATTAACATAATTAAAGCATCAAAGTAAACGTGCCCCTGTCCATTTGGACCAACCAACTTATGGCACACTAGCAATACAAGTCTTACAACATGTTCACATATCACAACGTTGCCTAACCAGCTTTCATCTAAAATATAGATCAACACGGTTTGTACGAAAATGATGATTAGTGATCCAATCACCTTCTTATGGCAGTGCTCGGTCTCAGCCATGCCCTCACTGAGCAGGCGCCTCCCAATTGTGCCCATGATCTGGGTGGTAACAAAATGCTCCTTCGTGGATCCCACGTCCTTAGCTCGATCCTCTAGTCTCTGGCATGGCAGCATGTTGTCGGTCCAGCCGGAAGGAATACAAGTCTTCTGAATCATCCCCTGGAACACCGTCAGCAGCAGAGAAATGAACCCAAGAAGCATCAACTCTGCATTAAACCAAGAAACAGTTGAGATGTACTCTCCCTCTTCTTTTCTGGGACTATCATAGTATAGCCCAAACTAGAGGGGACAGTATGATCAGTAAAGATGATGGGGTCCCATAGGATTTTCTTCATACGACAGAAGGAAGGGAATCAAGCGATTTTTTTTAATGATATACCGTATTTTACCGTGGGTTTCAGTTAAACTGCAAAGACACTTTTGTTACTGAAAAGATGCAAATGCTCCAGTAGCTATGCAAGGACGAAAAGGAGAAGACAACGGAACAAAAGCCTTTTCCTTTTGCACTGCAAATCTCAAGTCTTCGTCGGAAATCCTAAAGGCAGGTGAAAAATAAGAAGACAATGGCGCGATCTTTGTGCCAGGCCCATCGCGGTGATCGTGGAAATCCCAAAACAAAAATGTTCTTTGCCGTGGGACCGATGCTGCATTCAACAATGGAGAGCCCGCGTCGCCATGAAATCAATTTCGTATTCACACGCACTTTCCCCGCTAAAAGGGGAAGTGAGGCAGAGAAAGGACGCGCTTCCCCTCGAGCGCATGTAGAAACATCGCTGTCTCTGAACACAATCAGAGGCAAGAGGGGCAGGGAGAAGGTGGTACTGATACCTTCTTTGACCTTGAGCAGCGCCTCGTAGAGCGGCTTCTGGTTCTTCTTCTTCAGCGTCTGCACAGATAAGACAATCAACGCAGATCCCAGGAGGAGAGCAGATCACAGAAACGGCTGACCCAGAGCAACCAACCGACCAAGCAAAGCAGGGATCTTTCTCCCCGGGGCTCACCTTGCCGAGGTAATGGAGGCAGCGCTCGGCGACGAGGGAGATGAGCACGATGAGCGAGCAGACGGCCGCCACGATCCACGTGGGCGTGAACTCCAGCGTCGCCGCCTCCGCCTCCGCCGCGCCGCCACCGGGCTCCGCCATCGCGTCGCCGAGAGCTCCCCTATGCCCGGACGAGAGCCGCCGAACCTAGCGGAGGGAACCGGCGGGCGGCGGGCGCGCGTGCTCGTCGCTGTTCCGTGTTCTTGCGGCGGTGGCTCGCTCCGCCTGAGAGTTGAGAGTTGAGACTCGAGGCAGCGACACTCGATGGCAACTGGCAACTGCCAACTGCCATGATGGCCGTGGAAGCGCCGCGTTATATTACCAGGCCATTGGGTTTTGGGGACAGTCCCGAAACTTCTTCTCGTCGTGCGTCGATCCGGATCGCATGCAGTTCCAACAGTAACTGTACGGCGTGCAGTTTCACCTAGGAACAAACGGGATTTTGTTCTGGGCTGCGCTCGCGCATGGGCCGCATGGGCTGCGCCTCAGCTAGCCAGCGACGCGGGCTGCCTCAGGAAGCAACGACGCTCGGAGTTTGCAGCGTAGCACGGTCTCATGTGACGTGAAGTAAAAAAGACTAATCACAATTAGGATTTTTTTTTATAAGATGCACAGAAATACTTCGAAATAGCCAAAATGGATTACTGAATATATATAAGATCTTTTAGCACAAATATAAAGTTCATATATGCACTAATTTGACCATAAGACAAATATGAGGTTCACAGATCTTTTGGCACAAAAATACATAAGGTTTACAGTCAACCGATAATTATATTAATACAAAACGGAGACAACAATCAACGATGACATGCCAACATTTGATCATCTAATTTAGAAATGATCAACATAATTGGATTCATCCGGCATGAAATGAGATAACATTTTGATTAGTATTATGAAAAAAATAAGGAAGAATAGAAAGATAAAGTGTAGAATAGTAATTACCGTTAACAAATGCATATAGCTAACAGGATATTCATCATCATGCAAGGTGTAACTTTCAAAAATCCGGTCAAAGAGAATTCTCATACGAACTTGACAACCTGTTCTTGTTTCATCACGAGGATTAGCCAACTCACCACTTTTATCCTCTGGTTGAAAACCTTTATTGGAACAAACATATCTTCTTGATGTAATTATTTTGTCTACTTTACTTTTGTTCTCGTACACCTTCCTAACATTAAAACCCATTTGGCCTTCCTAGAATACCCAAAACCTCCAGGCTTCCTCTGCACTAGTAAACTTCTTGCCAATTTGAGGCTTCCAAATAGGTATCTGGCTTGTGCTGAAAAAAGAAGAAGAGACAAGTCTATTCACAATATTTTGAATAAGACAAAGATAAATTACTGAATACCGCTCACGAATCTAATTATGCATCATGGACAAAATTGAAAAATATAAACTAATATGATACTCCCTCCATCCCAAAATGTTTGTCGCCATTGACTCTTGGACACACGTTTCACCTTTCGTCTTATTCAAAAAAAAATTGAATAAGACAAATGGTCAAACGTATATCGAGAAGTCAATAGTGACAAACATTTTGGGATGGATGGAGTATCAAGCAAATAATTTAGCCTTTGAAAAGTGAAAAGAACATGGATAAAATTGCATAGTGCAAAAAACATGGCTAAAAAATTATTGACGTAGGTTACAAATATTTGTTCTACAAAATATGATGTACTATTCATAGTGATCCTTCTATAATGTGACGGTATAAAAATATAATGTGACAATTCTTAGGTAGTTAATTAAATATAGTGCATGATCCATCTTTTTCTGGCATGAAACAATTAAAATTTTTTTTGAATAATGACAATTATCTGTTGATTAAGAAACTTTGCATGTATATGAGAAGAGATTTTAACATACTTCTGTTCTATTGGATCGCCATTCTTGTTGATGTCGATCTCATCCGTGCTACCTTCCATCGCCGCCGGGGATTCCATCATTGAAGCAGCCTGCAAGCACATAGCGTTCATCAACAATCCATGTTAGTCTCTGATGCATAGTCATAGATGGCCTCTAATTACACAATCAAAGACTCCATAACTGTATCAAAGCATGAGAAGAAACCAATGCAAGAGGGGGAAAGGAAGAAATGTTGAACTACCTCGGCAGCAGATCGCTTCCTGTCTTCAAGAGCAGATCCAGATCAACCTAGAGTAGCCATCGACGAGGACTCCATCAGCCAACAATGGAATTGGCGCGATGGAAGCTTGGAGTTCCCGCGCTTGCATATGTGATTTCCCGGCGGCCCATACATGTACGCGCTCTCACTTGATGGTCACCGTGGGCTGCAAATATCGGCTTTCAGGCCATCGCGAGCTCGTTGGAAGACGTGCGGCCTGGCTGCGAGCTATCAAGCCTGGCCCATGAAGGCGGCATCCAACTGCGACCCTGAAGAAGGCGCGCGCGGGGGTAGTGCGCTCGCTGCATTTGTGTGCAAACTGTACGCGTACAGTTAGTACTGGAACTGCACCTGATCCGGATAGCTCGTCGTGCCCCTGTGTTGTCCCCGCCACGCCTGTACTCGCTTGGAAGTACATGCTGTGGCCTCGTTTGTTTTAGATTAAAGTTAAGTTGGGTTTTACTGTATCAAATTTATGATCCATGGAAAGATGTTTTAACGAATTCAAAATAATTATATAACAAAAATTACGAACTCTATGAAGAACTATTTAAACCCTATAAAAATGACGACAAAATATTACATCATTTGGCTTATGCAAAAATAACAAAGATGTAGGTTTCACTCGGTTAGAGTCCACATATGCATTTGAATTCGAGCAAATTTAAAAGAATGAGCTTCCACAACAAATTTGTATTTGAATTTGGGTCATCAGTAAGCTATACAATTTACTCTGCTTGGGTTATCAAATCCAAATTACACAAAAGCCAATCAGGTTTTGTTATTTTTTAAATCTTGGCCATTGATACATGCTCATGGATAGCATTTGGTAGGTGTTATGTGACATAAACAATTTGGCTATCAACCACGAAGGTGATTGAAAAACCCGACAATCGCTAAAACAACACGATGAGTGTTTTCGATCGAGCCAAGGATCAATTCCTGCATGCAACTGAAGAACAAGTAAGAACAAAGGAAAAGAATTATGATATTGCAAATAAAAATAAGCACAACATTCTAAGTTTCTGAAACTCGCTCTTGTCGTCCTCGTCAACACAATGGAGTGGTTTCACATGCATGTGAATTAAACTAAACAAAACCTGTTGAAGAAGAAGCACTGTGGTAGCCATAATTAGTACAACAACTTTTTTGAACCGAAAAAAAGGGTTCCATCTACATTCTACACTGGGACTCACACACATGCAATCTTAGGGATACATGGGTTTTGGTCCCAAAAAGACGGCGACATAGGGTTAGGCAGATTTTGTCCGATGTAGTATTTCAATAATTCTAGATGCTCTGAATGGGGTTTGGTAGTGGGGCTGGAACCATTGAAAAGTCTATCTTCTAATCTTTTCGTGAAGTGGTAGACACTAAAAAATGAGCATGTATGTGGCCTGAGTGTCCATTTAAAGATGGTCTGTTCACGAATAGTCGAATTTGACTTGTGTGAATTGGACGTCCTTCTCTTGGGATGGGCTCGATGATCAAATGCTTCATGGATCATAGCGGTGGCTTGTTAATCCTTCGGTGGTGAAGGCTTGAATGATTTGGCATGAGGGTTCATGCCATCTTGCTGCTTTCCTAGATTATGGTTGGCACAGTGGAAGTGGTGTAAGCAAACTTGTTGGTGTTGTCCTCATCACGCCTACACCTCTCCATCCAGGAGGACACAACCATGGAGGATTGTGGTTGCAAGTGGCACAACGCAGCTTGGGCAATACCAAAGCGAGGAAGCGAAATAGTAGAAAGGAGAGGTAGGAGAAGAAATAGAGGATGATAAATGGGGCCCACATGTACCCCTTGTTCATTTGTTGTTTTTGTTATTAGACTATCACATCATTTTGCCACGTGGGTAAAACCATCTTTGATATCGCTCCAATTTGCTTAGGTTTCAAGTTTTGTGGGTTACAATTCGTAGTCGAAGTGTATAGAGGAATCTCATGAAGGTCGGTGATCATTTTCTACGTGAGAGTGCTGAAAATTACGATCATCATGATGTTATGGTCGTCTAGTTGTTATCAGGTAGAAACTTGTTTATTCTTTGATTTGTTTTTTTGCTTGCCTTAGTGGGACAATTGTTTATTATTACGTTTTGGTTTTAAGATTTTTAATAGTTGTATGCGTCTGTAGAGGTTGTAAGTTTCTTCCATTATTTAAAAGTATAGTCGAAGCGCATAGTTCATTGTGTGAAATATACTTTTTTCTTTGTATTATTATGACTTATTGATTAAATTGTTGTTTCCAATGTTTAGCTCACTGTTATATGCATTCGACATGTTGACGGTTCACATAGTGTAGAATTGTTCGACTTTAGAAGATAAATTTTAAAATTTTACTAAAACAAAATACCATAAGTTGTAAGGGAAAGATGGCAACGTATCTATGCAATCAAGTTTCGATATAATCACCGTTCAACCAAAACAACAGAAGTAATGTAAAATTCTAAAAAGAATTGCACATGTACTTTTGAACTTACTCTACCTATGCATAAAGTTTTAAGACTAAATTCATTCAATATTTAGATTTATATGGAAAAAGAAAATTTTGGCAAATCTGAAAGGTTTAAAATTGATATAATTTTTTTGGAACTATTAATATAACGTGAATTTGAACTTAAAATTTCACAGAGAGGTAGACTTAGTTACGTAATATATCTATAAAGGATTTTTATCCTAGTTCAGGCCTCTCAGGAGTGATAATACCTCTACGTCCAGCCTTTCGTTATACCAAAGAGGATTACAGGAGAGAGCTTGTGAAGGACCGGGATCGGCGACTAGAGGGGGGGTGAATAGGCGCCCAATACATTTTTCCTTTTTGATTACAATCACCCCTAGGACTTTCTGGACACGGCATCAGACACTTCTAATTTCTCGTTAACTTGATGCTCTCTTGGACACTTCATCGAACACTTGGTATGCATCATGTACGCCGGTAGGCTAGGCTCCTCATAGACAAAACGTCGAACACCTCACTGTCTTCTTGCTGATGCAGCCGGCTAAGAAATAAGGGTAGAAGATGCCAGTTTTGGAGTGGATGTGGCTGCTGTCTAGTCCACGTGGAAGCCGTGCCGCCGGCAATGCTTGGCGGTGGAGCTGTGCTGGGACGCCACCTAGTTGCCGCGCACTCCCAAATCTGGACACCGTTGCTCCTCTCCTATGGTTGCTGAATCTGGACACATGGGCGGAGTAGCCACCGGCCTCCTCCTGGCTGCCCACTCCCTTTCTTCCTTCTTCTCGCTCTCAACACTCTACCGTGCACTCCATGGATAGGGCGTTGCCTTCACTCAGATCTCACTCCCTTTCTATCTAAACTCTGATCTCTCTCTTACAGCAAGGAAGATGGGCCACTGCCCTTACAGCAGGGGAGAAGCACGGGCTTCACCTCTCTCACAATCTCTCTTCCCCACGCCAACTCCTCTGCTGGCCAGCACGCCGCCTCCTCTGCTGGATTGCTGCACAGAGACCGCCATGCCGTGCTGCCCCTTGGCCACCGCCGCCCAGGGCCGGTCGCCGCTGTGGTTCCATGCCGCCGCCGTCCAGGGACCTGCCGGTGAGCCGTTCATGGCTGTGCCGAGCCGACCTCTCCATGGCGCCGCCTCTCTCTCTCTCACACACAACCTCTCTCTCTCTCCCACCGATCTGCACTCTCTCACACTCATCCTGTGGCCATGGCCGGCCTCTTCCTCTCTCTAGGCCGGCGCCGCCCTTTCTTTCTCTCTCATCCTCTCTCACAGATGGAGGTGGCGGCCATCCATGGAGGCAGGGGTAGCGGTGGTTGGAAAACCAAGCCGCCCCTCTCTCTCCCTTCTCAGATCCCTCTCACTGATTTGGATGCACGAGAGCATGCACTGACGTGCAACAGGGAAGGGAATTTGGGGCTGCAAGTGATGTAGATCAAGAGCAAGAACAGGGGAGCTAGCGCCCCATAAATCTCCCTCAAATCCCACTCTTTCTCTATTCGCTGTGGGGAGGATGCACAGGAGCATGCATCCAACTCTCTCTCTTCAATCTGAAGCACGGGAGGTAGGGGAACTCTACTCTCTCTCAGATCTAAAACACTTTCTCTTGATTCTCTCGAGGAGCTGTGTGGCACGGGAGACAAAAACTCAAATCTTTCTCTCAATCTCACGGCTTGGAACAGGATGGGACTATGGGAGGATGGCTGCAGCTCTCTCTCTTTGATTTCTTCTCACTCTATGGATGAACACGCAAGAACACAAAAACACAAATATTTGAAGGAATATTTGAATTTTATTTCAGGATATTTTGTGTCCACCATACACACAAGGGGAGACCCCTCTCTCCCCCACACCTCTCTCACCTAGGGCTACATGGTGGTGGAATTACTTCTCAAGCCTCCACCCCCTCTCCTTATATAGCCATCCTAGGGAATATTCCCCCGAATATTCCGGCATCCCGGGAATATTCGGTACCGAGCCACGCAGGGCCCGCACCGGGTTTTTTTGCAGAGGCTAACCCGTAACCTCCAGGGTTTTAACCACACCGGCTAACCCAGAACCGAAGCAGGGTTTTCCACGGGCTAACCCAGAACCGGACAGGGTTTCTCACACACCGGATAACCCAGAAC
>SPJY01000289.1:642610-668516 GCA_005191435.1 Raddia distichophylla
CAAAAGTCCCCCTCAACCAAAGAGTTATCCAGAGAACACAGAAGAAGGGATAAGAAAATGAAGATCCTCACATGGACAGCCTAAAAGCAAAGATGAGAGACAGATGGCTCTAAGGCTCAAACACTCTCTCATCCACCCCAAGCTACAGAAATAGGAAAGCAAGCCTACAACTCGACTACTAGAGAGACTTAAACACAGATCCTGTCTACCCAGGGTGCCCAACACCTATTAGACCTAAAACCTGTGGGTACTCATCTAGCTAGAGCAGAGGACATTGCTAATCACGCATGATAGCAACCTATGGGATAAGAAGCAGTGTCTAAAGAAGTGCTGACTCTCTAACCTGCCTGAGAACTAAGCCCACAATGCAAATGCAAAAGAAGAGAACAAAAGCACAAATATACAAGACTAGCTCTCCCTCAACTAGTGAGTCACATTTTAGCACAAATTTGATTGAAGTTCAGTTATGTCAATATTTAGCGCAGAAACTATTATCTGAACTACACAAGAATCAAATGAAGTAACACCAGTTCAAAAGGAGGAAGCTAGAAAACGCTGTTCAAACTAAGGGAGAAAAACGCTAAGCTACCAAAAAGAAATTAAGTCCCTAAAACACAGAAAATTTCGGCAGCATCTCCCCTATAAACTGGACATCCACTCAGCAGACAAAAGAGCACAAAACATATATACAATCATAATAAAAGGGGACCCACCACATGGGTCTCAACACAAGACAATGGATAGGGATGCGAGTTCTCCCTCGTGACGGCGGAAGTGGTCAGTGGAGGCCAGGAGCCTAGGACCGTGCTTGGGCCTTTAGGCTCTCCTTGGGGGACGCGGGGGCGGTCCGACGAACGCCCAGCGCTGGCCGTTGGATCTCCATCCAACGAACATTGTTAGATCTTGAGAAATTTTTTTGTTATTTTTTGTTTCGCCGTGTAAAAAAATTCACAAAAATCAATAAAAGTCAGAAATATTCTAAAAAGCGTTTATAGAAATGATTATTGATCATATAGACTCGAATAAAATACGTGTGGTACCTAAAACTGATTAGAGAATATTTGTAATTTTTAATGATTTTTTTAATTTGTTTACATGGTGAAACAAAAATAACAAAATTTTACACAAGATATAACGCTACCATTGGATGTAGATCCAACGGCCAGCGCTAGCGTCGGACGGGAGCGCCTCGGGAGATTTTCCTCACTGACACCCAATTCGATGGCCTCGTTCCAAATGACATTAAGTTCAATCGCCTTGACGCGTATGACACCGGGCACTCGAATTCGTGATCTCAGTGACATTTTGCATTTTTTATCCAATTTACGGTCGATTTTTCCATTTTGTACAGGTGACTTGACCATATTGCCCTCATGGGCCCACAAGCCAGTGAGAGAAGAGGGTGCTGCCGGCATTGGGGAGGGAAGGAGACGGCGTCGACGTTAAGGAAGGAGGAGGCGGCGGCGAGCTCGCCGGTCTGCCAAGGCCACCGAAGTAGGAGAAGTGGAGATGGGAAGGAGACGGGTTCAAAATGGTCATTGCACTAAAGAAAAACAATGTAAATCACAAGTAAAATCCGAAAAATCGGCAAAATATCACTGAAGTCATAAATTTGAGTGTCCGGTATCATACGCGTCAAGACTCACGAACTTAATGTCATTTGAAAGAAGGTCGTCTAACTGGGTATCGGTGAGGTCATTTCCCCGCTCCTCGGGGGACATCATGATCTGCGCGCGCTCGTCTCGTGGGCCGCGTGGCCGCGCCATGCGGATGCGGCGGGCGAGCGCGAAACGAACGGCCGGGGGCGTCGGCGGGCCGGACAATCTGGCTGACAACGGGCCCGCTGGGATCCACATGCTGAGGTGGGGACGCGCCGCCAGGGACAACGGGCCGGGCACAGCTCCGTTGGATAATGCTCTGCGCTGTCGCTGCGGCGCTGCCTCGTGACCGGCTGGCCGCGTGGGTGTGGGACCGGGGAATGCGAAATAGATTGACTTTTCTATTTTTTGGTTGGATGTGGTGCATGCATTTCTAATGTCTCTGCTCTCCCTCGCAAAAGAAAAAATTGCAATGGCATTCACTCTAAACCCTCGTCGTTTCGGCTAGAAGGCAATTAAGACCGCGCTTGATTTAGGGTTAGATTAAATGGATTAGTTAACCCAGCTAGATTAACTTAAGTACTTAACCCAATTTAATCTAAGTTCTATGTTTGCAGCTAATCCGGTTGATTGAGTGGGTTAGTGGGATCAGTATAGAGGATTAAGTTACCACACCGTATGATTTAGCTAATCTAGGTTAGTGGGTTCAAATAGCATTGATCGGATTAACTTAGCCCTGCCTAGCCTAGGGTGTTTGGTGGATTAAACTCTTAATCCACCTCTTAACCTCCAACTGAACACAACCTAAAAGATACGGTTTGAATATTTGTCATTTTTGTTCAAGTCAAACGGTATAACACTTTCTAGGGTTTTTTCATTTTTACTGGTTTTTAAACGATCTCAAAAATATTTTTAAATATGTTTTCCAACCTTTCTAAGTATCTGGAGAAAATTGGCTATTAGCCACTCTAGGGGACTTCACCCAAATGCCACTTTAAAATGTTACTATCTACGTTGCCGCTTTATTACTTTGCTTTTTTATTTTAATAAAGATTTTCAGCTAATTTCCCTTCACTTGACAAGTGAAATGATCTCTTGCCTGTATCTTCTTTTTTCTCCTCTCTTTTTCCTTCCCCTCTCTCTTCACTCCTCTTTCGCACCGCACCTGATTGTTCAGCTTATTTACTCGTACGAGTTTTGCTATTAATACATTTTCAAAATATCAATGTTTTGAATTTCTCGGTTCGTTTTCTTTTCTCTCATACCTCAAAGTTTTGAAAACAAATCAACTTGTTAACCACCTTAGAAAGCCATCAAAGCTTAGGAGACGGGGAAAAGTACATGTTTGGAATGACCAAGTTGAATGAATAAGTTTGGAATGACCAAGTTGAATGAATAAGTAGTGGAAATAAAGTGAGTAAAATTTTAAATTAGGTTTCGAGCAGTTCTTAAATCCGCTTCTCAAAGTCGGCATATTTTGTTTATGTTCTTAAATTGCTTTTCTTTTCCATTAAGCTTAAGCCAGCCTAAACATACTAAACTTTTTTTATCCAAATGTGTGCCACAACCCTGTCACAGAGCTTTAAAAAACAAGTCAAACGAAGTGCACGACCACTCTAAGCCATTTATAGAAGCTCTTCAAGGTTATCCGCAGATAAGATTAAGAGGAAAATGTACAACAGCAGCCCAGAAGAACACCTACCGAAGTACAAAAATGTCAACAACCTGTGGTAAATAATATAGTGGTTATTGAAGTCCTTATAGACATGAGTACATGACGAGTTGACGACTACAAAAGCATGGCAAGAGCTTCTATTTGTGCTATACCTAGAGGACCTAGAAGCACAAATGAACATCAGTGGAGCAGCTACCAAAATTCACGACAAGAGCACTTCCCGTCCTCAAAATGGTGAAAACGATTAGCATCTCTTACGATAATCTTCCTTTGGACAATTTCACTAATAAATTTCAGTACCGTATGGCAGTCTCCACAGACCCGGAGGTTCTTCATCACCCTGATCACCGATCCCGGTGGAGACCTGAGGATTCCAAAAGCAACTGCCAGCCTTTCACTGTGTAAAAACAGATGATGCTCCTTTTCATGCTCCTCCAAATCATGCATCACAGAACTAGTATCAGGGACATAGCCCCTCTTGCGCATCTCCGTTACTAGTTCCTCCAGAAAACCTATAATATCTCCTCTCAAATCAAGTGGCACTTCCCCAGAATGAAACACACGAAATTCCTTTCCAGCTTCAATCCAGCTATGTCCTGGTTCTTTTCTTATCTCCATGCCAGCCATGAGCTTCCTCACCTTGGCCACCGAGTCCCACTTGCCATTCACAGCATAAACATTAGATAATAAGATATATGTTGAAGGATCTTTCGGTCTCATCTCTAGGAGATTATCAGCAACCCTGATGCACATTACAGCATCATTGTGCTTCTTACACGCGCTCAATAGAGCCCCCCAAGTAGCTTCATCCGGCTCATATGGCATCATAGTGATTAGTTTTTCAGCTTCTAATAAATGGCCTGAGCGACTAAGAAGATCCAGATAGCATGTATAGTGCTGCACTCCAGGACTGATGCCATACTCTCGCTTCATTAAATCAAACAGTTGCCGCCCTTTCTGAACAAGACCAGCATGGCTACAAGCATATATCAACCCAAGAAAGGTCACCTCATTGGGCTTCAATCCTGAAAGAACCATCTTGTCATAAAGAGTCAAAACCTCCTCAGCTCGACCATGCTGTGCCTCTCCAATAATCATCGTCGTCCACGAGATGATGTCACGGACCGTGATCACCTTGAAAACTTCTCTAGCTGAGTGTATGTCACTGCATTTAGAGTACATGTCAACCAAAGCATTCCCAACAATCATGCTTGACAAGAATCCAAACCTCAAGGCAAGACCATGCAACTGCCTTCCCAGCACAAGCGCAGCCATGTCGGCAGCCCCGCCAATGATAGTGGACAACACAAATGCATCATCAATCGTGACATCATCCCGCCTCATCTGGACAAACAGCTGCACTGCGCTCACACTCTCCCCAGCCTTTACGAACCCTGAAATGAGCGCAGTCCATGCAAACAGGCTGCGCTCAGGCATGTTCCTGAAGACCTCCAGCGCCTTGTCACTACAACCGTTCAATGCATACCCAGAGACCAGAGCAGTCCACACGACACTGTCCTTAGCACCGATGCTATCGAACACCTTCTTGGCATCATCCGGGACGCCGCATTTGCAGTACATATCGACAAGAGACGACTTGACGACTTCATCACAGCTGTACGGGGAGGCCATGAAGTGGGCGTGGAGCTGCTTACCCAGACGGAGGCTGCGCAGCCTGGCTGCGGCATTGGCGATTGAGGCGACGACGAAGTGGTCAGGTCGGAGGGCATCGACGGAGAGCATGCGGCGGAGGAGTGGGAGTGCGAGAGCGGGCGATTCGGACCGAGCGACGGCGGCAAGGAGGGAGGAGTAGAGGTAGAGGTCCCGGCGGGGGGTTTCGTCGAACAGGTGGCGGGCGTCGGAAAGGAGCCGAGACCTGGCGTAGGCGTAGACGAGGAGGGCCGGAGCGGGAGGATGGTGGGACAGGCCCTGCTTGAGGAGCTGCGCGTGGGCACAGCGGACTGCCGGCGGCGAGCCCGCCGCGGCGCGGACAGCGGCGGCGGCGGCGGGAGAGAGCATTCATGCGAGGACTCGCAGAGTCCTCTTCCGTTCTGCATATACGACCTTGCGCCTTCCTCCCTCCTGAACCGTTCGTCTCCTATGGACGGCTAAGGCTGTCTCCAACAGTAATCCCTAAATTTAATCCCCTATAGCCTCATTTACAAGATCCCTTAGACAAAATCCACTCCCTATATTTTTCTCATCTCCAACAGTGTCCTCTATACGGAGAATTGTATAGGGGGAGGAGAGAGAACCCCTATATATAAGGGAATGAAGAGAAAAACTCTATTTTAGGAAATGGTATAGGAAGAGCTGTTGGAGCACATAGGGGAAGAATCCATCCCCTATTTTGGGGTAGAGGATGCTTTAGGGTGTGCTGTTGGAGACAGCCTAAGATCTTGTTTTTCCACACAACTGTGCACACGAGAAGCAGAAGCCCCGGCGCTTACACTTCCAGGACACATTTTGTATTTTTGAAAAAACTCAATTCATAAAATGCTCCGGTCTCGCGACAATTTGGGAAGTACCACGGTCCACGGCGCACAATGCGGCAAGTCCCATGATCCACGTGAGTTGTTTATCTTATTGGTCTGTTTGACTAATCCATAATTCCTCTTATCTTTTTTTCCCATCAACAATTGTATCCAAAGTTACAATAAATTAAGTGGTGCGCCAATAGAACGTGTCTAGGGGTGCAAGCGGTGCGGGTTGCGGTTGGCCCGCACCATCAACACCGGTCGCATGAATGCGAGCAGATACCACTAATCTTACGATCCTGCCGCTAATGACCATGCGACCAATGCGGGTACCGCATCGTTGTCCACTGCCCCGCGGTCCCCGCTACTAGGACTGGGCATTGTAGTTTCCACCTGCTATGTCAACAGATTCCATTCACTTCTAAGGAACGACGACGATGTCACACGGGCGAGGAGGCGAACCGGCTCTATGGCCAGCTTCCTTCCCTCCCGCGACGCAACAAGGAGGCCAGGCGGGTCCGTGGCTAGCTCACTTCCCGCCCAAGGGGCAACGACAAGACCTCACGGACAGGGTGACGAAGCAGCTCCATGGCTAGCTCCCTTCTCTCCTTTGGGACGTCGGGGAGGCCACACGAACTGCGGCTCCATGGTCGGGTCCCTTCTCTCCCTTGGGACGTTGGGGAGGCCGCACGGACTAGGCCGCGAGGCGGCTAGGGTATTGCCGCCGTAGTTCGCCATTGGAGACTCGATCTGATTCCCTTCTCTCGATCTGGTTTTGCCTGCCGGGTCCAAGCGGAGCCAACCACGCGCACCACTTCAACCGGTACGGTTTTACAGGTTATAGCGAACTTTTTTGTGGGTTTTTAAGGTGGGCTGATTTTATGGATGTGGGAGAGAGCCCACACCACTTGCACCCCTAGACATATTGGACGGCTAACATCAACATGACATCATCATGAACCTTAGAAAAATAACCGCAAAACTTTGCAGAATTTGTTGATGGATTTTAACAAATATATATATAAAAACACTCGAATAAACCTTAGAAATGGACCGCTGAAACTTGAGAAAATTACTAATGAACCTTGAAAAAAGACTGATGAATCTTCAGTGAGTGCTGATGAACCTTGAGGTGTAATAATATTTTGTTAACTACCAATAAAATCTAGAAAAAGTATAATGAAACTTGCAACATATACAAATGAAACTTGATAAAAGAATTGGTATGACCAAAAGGTCAGCAAGCAAAACCCGAGGCAAAAAAACAAAGTATCACATATACATTGTTGAGGGTTCCATGTGAAAAGAGGGTATGAACCTCTCAATACAAAAAAGATTCATAAGAACAAAAATAAAGTTTCGAAGGCAAAAACAAAGTTTTACAAATACATGTTTGAAGCATGTGAAAATAAGGGATGGACCTCCTCCTTTTCTTTTTTTTGTTCAGACCCGACGAACCTCCACCCAAGCTAGCAGGATTTCACTGCTAAAAGCTTGCTAGAGATAGAGGAATAAAGAAAGCTGTAGAGATGGAAAATAAAGAGATGAGAAAGGAAGGTACATGTGAAATGGACGAAAGGACACTGCCAACACAGGTGGCAGAGAGTTATAACAGGTTGGGTAGGTTAGAGTTTGAGTCAAACTTGTATCCAAGCCCCTGTATAAAGGGGGCACTCTTGATGTAATCAGTAACCACTAAAGCAGCGGCATAGGCACACAAGGGTTGTGCCTGGCCTATGGTCGTGGACTAGGATGGCTGGTATGATGCAGTGCTGGGGAGGTGTGCCGCAATCATTACCCCATAGATGTAGGCAAGAGACGAACTGCGTTACCAAACATCGTGTCTCCGGTGTTGTTTTAAGATTGCATCACGTCGATTTCAAACAAATGGTATCAGAGCCAAGGTTCGGCGATGCATGATCTAGGTGAGGCGCAAGGAATATACAAACAAGCGGTGTTAAAATACATCAAATTTGACGCAAGGTGGAGCATTGCGGTAATTAATGAATCAATCAGTGGGATCGAACACTCCGGATGAGTGGCTCATGTCGTTCTATGGGCTACTCCGAGCGAGTGGTGATCAGGTTGATAATGTGATTGATGAAGACAAGGGCTTTGACGTTTGCGATCAGACTAACCATCATACATTTTTTTGATAATGGAAGAATAAATAACTTTCAAGAACCAAACATCGAGTTGATACAGAGTCTTGAAAATATCTCCCGACCTCTGCTTACAAGATACACACAGCCTAAAAGATGATCAAACACTTGAACAATACACTCTTAGTAGCACTCAATCCTTTGACTAGAACGCCACCCATGTGTCTGGGAAAAGAAGACCTTGGCCACCTGCCCCAAACGTTGCGTAGCCTCCACAACTATAGACTGCAACTCCTGCTTCTGCAGCACAACCCAAGACTGGAGCCAGTGGGTAATAGTAAAAATACTCCCTCCGTCCCAAAATATAGGGCGTATAAAAATTTTCATCAAGACCAAGAAATGGTGTTTAAGAAAGAATCATCTTTAATTATCTCGTTACTCGAAGCATGCATCTCCTTCCCATGCACTTAATTAATAGCTTTAATAGCTAAAGCTAGCAAAAGCATGCACTTTATAGTGTGAATAGCTTAACTATGAATTAATTGCTCGTCTTTTCTAAGAAAATAATGGAAAGACGCCTTTTGTTATGGGACAACTTAAAAAATTTATGTGCTCTATATATTGGGACGGAGGGGGTAACCTGCAAGGGAGACACATTAAGTTTCTTTTGAAAGATTAGATCATTCCTACTTAACCAGAGAGACCAACAGGTGGTTACTGCTTCTAGCAGGGCTAAACTTTTATATTGCTTATCAAAGCACGTTAGCCAGTTCTCAAACATGTTAGAAACGCTAGACGCGTGAGTAATGTGGGAGGACCAAGGCAGCAAGAGCGTCACGGGGGGATGCAACCACATGATGCATATGGACGACGTCATCACGACGATGTTGGGTACCATGTCGTGGGTGCTTGGTCAGAATGCGGCATAGGGCCATGCATATACGGGTATGCGGTGGTGCGCTACAAGCATGATCGAGGGATCTTGATTACTGGAAGAAGCTAGCGTTTTGATGGTGCAAGTCGGTGAGGGCGTGCATGTACGTGTGACATGACACAAGCAGACGAGGTAGGTCCCACGGGCTCTATGCGAGGGTTGGACTGGCTACAAGTTTAGGGCGCGGGCTCACTGGGCTGGATCAGCTGCTGGGCCGCGGAGGCACCCCGGCGGCGGAATGCTGGGCCGGTGGGCAACGAGCTCGCTGGGCCAGCAGGGCAGCCGGTGCACCGGCACGAGCACGCACATTGAAAGAAAAGATGATCCCTGGTCTCCAGACTCCAGCACATTTTGATCGCAAAGAACACAACAGCAGGAATGCAGGATTGTAAGCTTTGTTTCTTAAAAATGTTCTCTTTGGTATTGATTCTATCCAGAAAAGTCCAGCTAGAAACAATATGATTTCTCTTAATATTATATTGTGATTTGTGAAATAAATGATAACAGAGTCGGTCCAGTTAATTCGCTCGATTATCAGCGTCAATAGACGCATGCGATGTCCCTTGGCATGCTTCCCTTACCGTGTCCTTTGAAACCTAAAGATGAGAAGTTCAATTCCTTGACTAAAGTCATTAGAATAGCTTAGGCTCTGTTCTTATCAGCTTAACAGATTAAAGACTTATCTACATTTTGAAAAAGCATATACTTTGGGTTTTTCCAGTCTATTTTTTCGCTGTTTTGAAGGTTGGTCCCAACGCTTTAAAAAGCAAGTCAAATAAAATGGATCCGAATTTTCAGATTGCCTTGAGAAGCTCTTAAAAATTTAGTCATTTCAGCTGTTCAAATCAGTTCAAAAGAATAGAACCATAGACATAGATAAGTCTAGAGTCCAATGGGTTGATCTCAGCTAATCAATGTTACGGTATGGGACGACGAACCAGTCCTCTTGCTCCGGTATAACATTGCTATCAATGCTGCAATGATTGATCCCACCTATCAATGCAAACAAAGCAGGTTCCTCGTCAATCCCATCAATGTCATGGTATGTGTATCATGATCGGATTTATTATCTTTTGAGCACAATGCTGCAAAGTATTGTGTGAACGAATTAGTACTAGAATCTTGATTACACAACTATGGTAATGTTTAGTGCCCCATTCGTCGAGCTTACCTTATGAACCCAATAAGCCCCGGAGAAACCTCAGGCACTTGGGTGTCGATTCTGACTGATGTGAAAGTTATATCTGTCAACTCTCATAATATCACCGGAATGGATTTTTTATTTACGTGCCAAGGCCTTAGTTGAGTTCAAATGATCTCGCCTCTCGGATGAGTGTGTGTCCACCGTCACTTTCCTACGACACGTGTGCCATAGCCATGGGCACTGGTTCGCGTGGGCCTTAGTCATGGCCACCGGTTCATTCATCGTATATTTGAGGATAGTAGGCCACTTGATGGGTACTACTCAGCCAAATTGCAGAGACCACGGATCTTACTCTGGGACACATATTTTATCGTCATGGTGACTGTGTCATCAGTCTAAAACGCTCTGTTGTATGAACAGCTTGCCTATAGCATATGTCAGCATTAATGGTTTATGAATTGAGGAGACATCTGTCTGAACGCTGAGTACAGTTTAGAGGCAGTCTAATTTCACCAGATTGTGAACTGCTGCAGTTTTGGTATTTGGTCACCTCACAGGCACAGTAGCACTAGCAAGGAGCCTGAACAGCTCCTGCTAACAGTGGGGTTGCTCCAAGAATATTTGTCTTATCAGCTGCATATATCATATATGCCTCAAGTTTTGTTCATTTCTTCAGCAATGATAGCGATTGTTACTGGCATTTCCGACGAAATTTTAATCTACAGAATGAGAAAAGACTTGCAGCATTTATGCAGTTAGTTCTGATCTTCCCGCACTAATTAAGCTATTGTGGCAATGCCTAGACTTTTGCTCTGCTATTTGATGCTTCGCTCCTTGATGCAATTAGTCGATACAAGCTAAACGTAAACATCTTATTTACTATTGCAGCTAGTTCTGATCATGTACAGCATATGATGGCAAACAGTACAGTCTTGTTCTCAGTTCTTAACCGTGCCTGCGCTTACTTTGAGCCCTACTCCAACATAACCTTTGGAGCAGAACACTGAAGAAAGGTTAGTGCAGCTTCCAGCTGCCGGCCAACGACAAACATTCCTGAAAATTCGATTATTCCTCTCAATCCAAACATGCCAACAAGTGAGGATTATAATGCCGTCCTCCCTTCTTCTAGCCGAAACTTCCCCTTGCAGAGAATCCCACCAATCTCCCATCGACAATATGGACGCTGCCGTAACAGTTGTAGCCGACAAACATAGTTGCATAAGATGCCAAATCTGCCTAATAAATGGGCATTCCCATAGCAAGTGTCGATGTGATTCCTGGATAGCATCACAAAGTACACACAATTGGCTACAAGGCCATCCTCGCAGCATCAATCGATCTGCCGTCATCAACCTATTTTGTATCGCAACCCAGAAGAAGAAGCGGCATTTAGGTTGTACTTTCGCTCGATCTCCGGATTCTCCTAAAACTGTGGTCCTGAAAAGATCCTGCAAACTGTATTCTGTATGCAGACTTCGCATTGTAGACTCTGTCAGCACTAAGGTTTTAAAGGACCTTGTCCAATTCATTTGGGACTAACACCACATCCTGTATTGCCGTCCATAGACGGACAAACTCTTCGATCTGTCAGCACTGAAGCATGCGAATCTGCCTGCCCGCCTGCACTGCATACAGACAGAGGGCAGAAGGCACCCGTGCATTATTTTGGATTGGAGCTTACCTGTTGCATGTTGTCAGGCTCGTCAAGCCGCGCTACATGGAGGAAAGGAAAGGAAGAATCAGCGCTGCTGCAGTTGAAGCGTCAGCAACGCTGATCTACGAGATCTGCCTCTTTTCCCTGAGCGTGACGTTTCTCAAGGCAGGGGCTAGCTAGCTATGCAATTTGTGGCCGCAGCCGGTGCAACTTCACTGTCTGTCGCGGGCAACTCGCAGCCCATCACGAAGCCACGCTGCTACGGCGAAATCATTCCAGCAGACGACGGAAGTTCAGAGAGTTGTGGCGCTATCATCTAACTATGCACTTAGATTTCTTTGTGTCGACCGATCATCAGTCATAGGTCACCACTGATCAGACTTAATTAAGATGCTCATTCAAAGGAAATATCTCTTCCAGTAAAAAAAAAAGTTTATATAGGTACTCAAGTGTTACAGCATTCCACTAAGCACATACTCCTACTAAACATATATAAACTAAGCATTCCCCGACCTCTCCATCGAGCGCCCCCCTAAGTACCGGTCAATATCCTACGTGCGATAAAAACGACTTTGATCTTTCCTAAACATCTCTCGATCTAAAGCACCTTGTATTGTGCATGGTTTAAACAACTAATGGTCCAACTTGTAAAGACACCTAATATTTCTTGCAAATAAAAACATACATTATAGCAATTTGCTATTTCAATGTAGCACTCGATCCGCGGATATTCTTCGGCATATATATACATATGATTTAGATTTCATCAGCTCCGATCGCATCGCATCCCAGAGCACCGTGAAGTTTGATCCCCTGATTTGGCGCATCTGATAGCGGTTATCACGCATCGATTCGATGTTCTACATATATATACGTCTTTGCTGTGGCGTGCATGTGTAAATGTGGATGCATGTGTGAATGTGATCATGGCCAGTGGGCCTAGACGAAACGAGGGGCGTTGCATGTGGTGCTGATCATCATCACCACCGTAGCATTTAATTGCGAAATGCATATGCAATACAACACATTGGCTGGAAGCTGGACCAGCGTAATTGTGAGCTCATGATCGTCGATGCTTGCTTTCTGCAACTTTGATCAAGGGCGCGTGATATGAGCTTTGCCCAGGTGGGGGGTGTTGGCATAGGCCGATAGGCATGTCTCATGTGTACGTAGCACCATGGAGACAAAATATCTAGCCAAAATCAACCGAAAGTCTGTAAATCTATTTAAAACAGTCATGGAAGTTTCTATCCTTTTGGATAAAAAAGAAAAAATCAACCAGATTTAGGGGTTGATATGCTAATCTATCTATCTATCTATCTATCTATCTATCTATTATATTATTAAAGGAGAGGAAAACGGAGCCGCCTAGCTATGGCTAAGAGCCATCTGATCAGATCATCGGACGGCCGGGGACACGACAACAGCTTCTCTTGGTGTGTGGACGGCGCGGAGCCCATGCATGCTCACTGGCTTTGCGACGGTATGATTAATGTTTTAGGTGTATCCGATGATCTTTCTTCGACAGAAAGATTTGATTCTAATTAATTATAATAGAAAAAATAAGGCTTTGAAAAATATACGTAGATCTTCTACTGTAAAATATTTTTAAAATATTTTAAATTTAAAAAATGAAGTCCTAGGAAATAGCAAAAAGTGTTAAGAGATAAATTTTAGCATTATAATTAGAAACTACCGAGATGAGATAAAATCTAAATCTAATCGGATATAATAGAGATAGATTATGAGTTGAAGATTACCCTTAAAAATTATGAATTAGAGATAAATTAACTATATACGCTGGCACAAATCTAGCCGCACAAACGTGCGGGCCACCTTGCTCATTCTAAATAAAGCAGAATGATTGTAATAAGTGTATTTGTAAGTCTTGAAAACAACTCTCAAACAATGTAATTGTGTTTGATCTTTGGAAATGGGACAAATACCTCTATTACTAACACAAGGTCCAACAAAGCCGCTACATTAATCCTAAAAATTTAAAATTTCCCATGTTAATCAAAAAGAAAATAAAAGATCTGCGCCATGCTTGCTATATAGCATGCACTGCCCCCCGTCCAAAAATAAGTATGATAGAAACCTTTTTGTTAAATTTTTGAAACTTTCACACCTTGGTGGGTGTGGAGATCGAGAGAGCGAGAGAGAGAGGTGAATATGCCGCAACTAGCAAGTTCATTAACATATAGAGGGACATATCTTAGTGAAAACCAACAACTAGCTAGGTTGAGTTAAATAACATAAACGGTTAACATATATAAAATATAATAAAAAATTGGATGTTGTAGCTTATGGAGGTTTGCAATATACTTTATAATTTAAAAATACGCATAAATTTGTAAAACAAATAAGCCAAATACGGAACCAAATTCACAAATTCAAGTTTCAACGATTGAAATAGATAGTAAAATTTCATAACCTTATTTTCTGAATTTTACTATTGGGATTCTCAAAGGCGCTAAAATACCAAGTAACATGTTGGGGCTAATAACTTCGAAGGAGGGGGTGGAGGTGTTTCATATCTTAATTTTAAGCAATTAAGCTTTTATATTTTGGTTGGTTGCCTATTTGTTTTCCTTTTTCATTATTTTTTGTGCATGTTTACTATTGCAATATGTCTTCTAGAAAATATTTATTTGAATGTGTGTGAAAAAAAAGAAGAAATAAGAACATGACCAAGAAACGATGACCTCATAAGAAAAGGAGCAATGAAAAAAATCCTTTTATATTAATTCAAGTCTCCTACACATATTGTATTTCTAGCACCTCATGAGCCTGATGTAAACGATGATTAGACAATACTGAGAATTCAAATGATATTTTTTACACGCGAGGAAATATGAACAGGGAAAATTTAAACGTAAGTGTTGAGGAGCAACCCGTAACATATTGTATTTCCCGTAAATGATCATTTTAAACATAGATTTCTTATATGTGAGTAAGAGGCCTCTTAGTTTTAACTCGCCCCGGGCCCCAAAAAACTTTGGAACGGCCCTGGCTGAGCGAGAGTGGGGCGCCTACACATAACGCACCTGTGCAGGTGCCTGCTAGCTAGGCCTCCCTTTTCTTTATTACGCGAAAACTTTGGGTTTTGGGTTACAACTTAGGGGTGACTAATAGTCAGTCGATCGAAATTAGCAACGTTTTAGTTGATGCTGAGTATACGTGCAGCACGCATGTACTACAATGTACATCTGATCACCGGTGCAGGTGATCGTAACCCTAACGATGATCATGGGTAGCCATACATAAAACTTAGGCTTACGGGTTATTATAACATATCGGTGGTATATGTATATACCCAGGAAACGTATGTATACCTAGCTAGCTCAGTCCATATCTAATGAGTACGTACGTACAAGCAATATGTATATACATAGCTAGGTCACATATCTCATAACTCACATATGCAAGCAATAGGAAACGAAAAAAGAATCAAGTCTTCCATCTCAGAACAACCAAATTAATTAACGAACCGAACACGCTGACGGCTGTAGCTGCATTCTCCTATAGAAGATAAACACGGCCTTAATTAATGGCACTCCTCCTAGCTTGTTTCACTGGAACAATTCAATAGCCTCGATCATTGTTACCGGCCGGTCCAAACCAAGTGCATCCCCATATCTAATGGGGAAATATTTGGTGCAAAAGATTTCTCGGTGCACAAATGCAAAAAACATATCTTGGCCCTTGGATCTCATCTCGGTGGTCTAGCTAAAACATAGGAACATGCAAAACAATCATCATGATTTTGCACACAAGTGCATAAGTGGCAGAGAGAGTTCCACCTCAATGCATCTGGATTGTATATATTGAATCTAATGGATCATGATGAGTTTTTGCACTTGTGCACGGAAAATCTTTTGCACCGAATATTTCCCCGTATCTAATACCAAGTGCATATATGCGTTCCAACTTCCAAAGCCGAGCGAGAGGCGTGCATGCTCCATTGCTCCAGAAACGTTTGACCATACATGGCCGAAATTTTCTCTGCAAATTAATGCTTTGGTCGACGACGACAGCGCATACTAGTACGTGTTACGGTGTTATATAGCTAGGGTATAGAGTCAACCGAGAACATGGGGAGGCAGGGAGCACAATGAGTCGATCGACAATCTCAATATATATCTCATACACAGCTCAGAACAGTTGACATTCGATGTGCATGGGTGTGCCTGCCCGTTAATCTCCTCCGTTAATATGGGTGCATGTGCCGGGCGACATTCTATGTGACTATGTGGTTTGATTTGATAGAGGTTTGCATGTGTAAAATAGGTCCTGGTATGCTTAATTAATTGTTTTGTCAAGTTTCCTGGGGATGAGGTGCCCCATGCATGCAGCTCATGCGGTTGTTTTGCGGAGTTGTTTAGGCAGGAGCTATATATGCTAGTCAAGTTACTAACCCTCGAGGTAGCACATGCAACTACTTGACGGATTACTCCGTGTAACATTCATTCTGTACTGTCCGAGTACATGCATATATAAAAAAATGCACGTAGCTAGGCTAGCTCCATGTTCATTCTGTTCAATCTCATAGAAATTAAGCCTAACAACTTAGGGCACATGCAATGCGATCGATAGACAACCGTTATACTCCATATATCAGTAATCATGTCTATATGATCCGTACGAAAAAATAAAGATAGGTGTGTAGGGGAGATTCGAGGATTTACCACTCGCAAAGACTTGTAAATTTGAGGGTTTTACAAGCGTGGATCAATGACATGTAGGCATGTAGCTCCATGTAGAATCCACATTGTTGGGCCACAAATTAACATCATCGACACTAGCTAGATGGTAAATCCAAACCTCAAATATCAAAAATGATTGAGTGGGTGTGAACTAGGAAGGGTATAGAAATCTCAAACACATTTTACGACCATGAAATGACAAATATTATGTTTTTATCGTGCTATAGCCACTACCACAAATTAAACAGCTCTTCCATATATATACCGCCTCATCCTTATCGGTTCACTCAGAAACGCCGATGATGGTAGCCCGATTTGTGTCAAAAAATCGATAGTGACAATTAATTTGAAAAGAACCACCAGAGGGAGAATATCATTATCGCTACTGATTTGACAATTAATGATAATGGAGGGAGTACCACAGCACAAAACGGTAGTGATAATGGATCATAGCTTGTTTTCTGAAATCTATAATTTTTTTGTAAAATCGGATGGAGAGAAAATTATACCGTTCGGTGAGATATATAACTTTGTAGTTGACAATCTTTTCAATTGACACTACTGCGGATCGTGGCTTCCAAAGCGGCCCATCACAAGTGGTTCGCTTTAAGCCGCTTGCGACCCGATCGCCACAAGCGGTTCGTGGCCAACGGGTGGGAGCGGGGCGGGAAAGGGCATATGCAAGCGGTTCAAAGTATGAACCGTTTGCAGAGATTGAACCACATCATCGGGTGCTCGCATTACAAGAACAACTACTCGGCTTCATTTTCGATGAGGTCATTAACTCTAAGGGCGAGTTCCACTTTCAGAACCATATTTCAACACGAACGAATTATGGACGACTTCTACGTCGTCAAAGAGCGGCAAGAAGAGTACTGTAAGGAAACAATGAACTGTTTGGTCCATTTTGCACCACGTATATTAATTAGAAACTTTGTAAATTTGCCTCATTATTACTTCATGCATGTGTGTCTAGGCCGGTGTATATATAGTGTACATTATTATATATATTTTCTAATATATTTAAGCTTGTGTGATCGCTAATTATATGCTCATCGTAGATGTATTTGAATTTAAATGACAAATTAAAAAAAACTGCCAAAATATATATTTAAATATCTATTTGGGCCGCCCCCAAATTAACCAGTTAGAAAAGTGCACGTCTCCGCAAGCGCTTATTCAACCACTTGCGGAGATGCCTCTCTGCAAGTGGTTGGTGCCTCCAACCGCTTGCAGAGAGCTCCCACGTGGCCTACAGGCCCGTCCGCGTAGAGCCCTGTGAACCGCTTGCAGAGGGGCATCACAAGCGGCTCTGGGAGCCGCTTGTGATGCCCCTCAGGCATCAGTCGCGGTTGCCTGCAAGCGGTTATAAAACCGCTTGCACAGGCCTTACGAGCCGCTTGGCCTAGGGCGATCCGCAGTAATGTGAACTCATTTGAATGTCTAAATAGTCGTTAAAAATGTTCAGATGACGAGGATAAAATAGAAATATATCCCATCACTATTAACAATAACTTATTGCTAGCTGTTAATCTGTAAATTAAATGAAAATTAAGAAACCGTCCGTGTAGTTGCGTACTTGCCTTGAGTATATGTGACTGTGTATGTTGCAGAAAATTTATTTTTTTATATTTATTTTTATTCGTTTATACAAAATTATATGGCGGATTGAAATTTAGACATAAATAGGACCCGATCGCACTTTGAATTAACGACAGGGTCCTGGTCGCACTCTCAACGCACGACAGATTGATGAGAATACGGGTTGCAGGCGGATGCTGGGCGATCGCATTTGAGTGTGCGACAGGCTTTGTGCTACAGTAAACTGTGTAAGTTTGAACTTCTTATATCTATTAACGTTTCATACCATATCCAACTTACACGAAACAAATTTTAAACTTTATGTAAAATCCTAAAGAACCCATTTTTCAAAATTTCAATTTCTTTAAATTTTTTTAAATTTTAAATTTTGAATTTTGAATTTACACTTGAATTTGTATTTTAAATTTTGAATTTTTGAATTTTGAATTTCGAAAATTGAAAGTTTGAAAAATGGGTTATTTAGGATTTTACATGAATTTTAAAATTTGTTTCGTGTAAATTGGATATGGTATGAAATATTAAACTTCAAATTTTCTTGTAAATTCAAAATTCAAAATTCAAAAATTTGTTGTTTAACGAATAAAAATAAATATAAAAAATTATGAGCACTTATGTTGCACCGGTGCTCGCTCCAGCAGCGGGAGCGCGCTCAGATGGGCGGGATTTGACCCATCACTTGGAGACGGTACAGCCCAAATTCCCGAAACAATGAGCAGGACACTCAAATCGAGCCATGCTCAAGGCGGCAAGGCCCATTAGCTGTACGTGCGGATAAAGTAGCCTAGTGTTCATGCAATCATAAGAGCAACAGTTGCTTTTTTTTTTGAGAATTTACGGTTGCTATTTTGCTAAGACCGTTTAGGGTGAATTAATAGTATTGGCTGTGATAAACCATCATTTACAATCCACAATTTCCCTCTTTTGTGGCGCAGTTGTGAATAATACTTAATATTTATGCCAGCTTGCTGGATCTTTTGAAAAAAAAAAAAAAAGCTTCATTTTAACATACAAAGATAGCATATCATAGAATTAAAACAAGAGTATTACAGCACAAAAAATTCAAATGGAAATAAAGGGAAATTTATGAGCAAAACTTTGCAGGAAGAACAACAATGCATGCAAGCTGCAGTTTTTATGCTGATCAGTCGCCAGGAGCAAAGATCGATGAGGTCATAGGTCAACCATTGGGCAAGAGCTAGTATGGCTTATTGACCACCCGGCAGTTCTTCCTGATCTCGCCGTCGGTGCTGGTCTTGACATCGACGCCGCCCATCTTCACCATCGCCGCCTTGAACTTGCTCTCCCACAGGCCGGGGACGATCACGTTGAGAAGCACCGACATGCCCGTCTCCGATGACCTGAGCGCGGCGTCGGAGTTGAACAGCACGTCCCTGCTGAGCACGTTCTTGTAGTACTGGTTGTCTAGCACGTTGGGGGTCTTGAAGTCCTGCGGCACCGTGGGGTCGCCGCTCCGGTTGCACTGCCGCACCAGCGAGGCGGCGAGCGTGGCGTCCATGTCGGAGTTGCTCGGCGGGAGGCGGCCGGAGAAGGAGGAGCAGTGGGACCGTCCGACGGTGTGCGCGCCGGAGAGGGTCACCATCTCGTCGGCGGTGAGCCCCTTGGCGGCGAAGCTGGCCTTGAGCTGCTGGAGGTTGAGGAAGGGCGCGGGCAGGTTGGGGAGGGTCTCGCCGGCGAGCGACACCAGCCCGTCGTAGCGGCCGGCGGGCATGTCGAAGTCCACCTTGTAGTTGCTGAGGAGGTAGGTGGCGTCGCGGCCGGCGAAGGCGACGATGTCGGCGCACGAGACGACACCGGGGCACTCCACCTCGAGGGCCTTCTTGGCCGCGTCGATTGCCTCGAAGCCGCGCAGGCTGAGGTTGGGTATGCCCTTCTTCTCCGGCGGGTTGTTCGGGTCGGTCTCGTCGAGTAGAACGGAAGCGTCGCAGCCCTGAAAAACGCAAACCATCAGTTACTGTAGGTTTGTGCAGTGTGCATATTTATGGACTAAACATACACACTACATATGTACAGATAAAGGAAACAAAAATTAGCATGCATCAGAGCGTTTAGGTTCAAATCAGATGATCCATATCGAAATTGAAATTTCATTAATAAATTGTAGTATATCGTCATCTCAGTCCGATAGCTTGTTTTTCCAAGAAACGGTTCATATCATGACATATACGCCTCAAGAGTCAAAACATATGACTATCATGAATAGCACAATGCATCATTCTGCGAAAAAATACCCGAACAAAGCAGTCGTGGAAAAATAGACGGATAAGTCCCGCGCCAATGCCAGCGCCATTGATGTATACGGCATTCTTCACTGCAGTTCTGACGATCTCTTCGGCCCGAGGGCACCTATCCTTGTAGTAGCCAACTCTGAGCCCTAAGGCAGGACGGTTCATCGTCGACGACGGCGGGCTCGGTGGAGGATAGGTGCTTGTCGGGCTCGGGGTTGGTGGCTCTGGGTTGGGCATGGTTGGGCCGGGTGGAGGATAGGCCTTTGGTGGGCTCGGGTTCGATGGGCTCGGGTAAGTAGCGGGCCGGGGCGGGCTGGGACCGCCATAGTAGCCCTGGCACGCCACAGTGGTGAGCAGTGCCAGTAGGCTCAGAACGGCAAGCTTGGCCATCTTCTATGGCTAGCTCCCAAGTGTGAGTGAACCGAGAGAAGAAGGAAGCCGGGCAATGGGATGTTGAAATGCTGCTGTGTGCTGCTTTGTTATATACATGGATCTGGATGGAGGGCACGTATGGCTGATCGATCGATCGCGCGCATAACAAATTCAGAATGTATTGGGGCGCACGTTCAATTCGTTTGACAGTACGGCCTCTATATAGGATCATTTAATTTTCGGTACTTTGGTTTTGCTATTAATTAATTCAAGGTCAAAAGCTTATTACACTCCTTATTTCATTCATATGATTCGTTTCAAGTCAAAAGAATGTTTTGTATATTAATTCTAGCATTTGTTGGATGGGGTCGTCGGCCGGCTTCTAGCGTGAAGAGAAGGCAGCTGGCGGACAACACGAATGCAACACCTTAATTATACAGCCCTACTTTCTGACTGAAATAAATAAAGAGAAGGATTTTATAAAAAAGAGGACAGAACCATATAGCTAGCTATGTTGCGGTGCAGCAAATAATCACTTCGTCATTGGTATGCAAACTAATTCGCAAATGTGCGTACGTGCACGGCTGTCAGGCATGCAAACAAATGGCATGGATCCTTGAAACTGTTTTTAGAAGTTCTCCAGTCCAAATTGCGTACCATGCATTGATCAGCTTGGTCTCTCAAACCATAGGTAAATGTTAGTTTTGGTTCGAAAACTTTTAAGGCACACTTCAATTAATGAATATTAGTCATCTATTTATTTCAATCTAACGGTCTAAATTAGTTTTGCTGTTTTTTTATACTACTCTCTGTAGTATAGTATTTGTGCTACGATTGTAGTATGCTTGTACAAGGGATATATATGTCATTTTATGCAGATAAATAGCATGGTAGATGATCAATTAATGAAATCAAATATTCAGGTAATGTAATTTTCCCTTACACTTGTAAATCGCGCGTTGATTAAATTATTAATCATCATTCTATTATACAAAGCGCTAGCTGCGGAAGACACCGTTTTAGTCCGTCAGTTTAATACAATATTTTCTGACGTGCCCACCTCGGCCGTCAGGAGATTTATTTATTTTCTGACAGGTATTACATATCTTATAAATCCCGAGCTTTCCAGGGTGCCACCTGGCGCTTTGCAGGCCGCCCCGCGCCTGCCCATCCGGCCACGTCGTCCCGTTTGTTGCTGGCCGTCCAATCGGCCGCGGATAGGTGCGATTAACCGGTGCCCTGCATGCTTAGGGTTTGGCTGCGTCGGCCTCGGCGGCTCGATAGATCCCGGCCCAAATACCCTCACGCCCCCGCCGACTCCGCCCGTCTCTCGGCCCATGGGTCTCGCTCCTCCCTATCGCTTCCGCCCTCCAACCCTCCCCTGGCCGCGCCGCCGCCTCCGAACCCTACCCCTGCGACGACGCTGCTACCTCCGCCATGGCCACTGTTCAACGCCGCCGGCAAGCCCTCACTCCTCTCCCTCTTTGGACGCTGACCGCCGCTCCCCTCTCCCATTCTGCCGCTTCTTCTCCTCACGACGGGCCCGCGCCTCCCAGATGGCCCGCCGTCGGCTTCGCCTCCTCCCCGCCAGCGACGACTGGCATGAACGCGGTGATGACCGCGAGCTTTCGGACCACCTGCAAAGGGGAGCGTCAGAACACAAGGTACGAGATCCGCTTCAATTTGGCTCGATTTACAACTCTAGGGTTTTCGATTTACAAGATCCCCTGCGCGGCGGGATTCCCTCCCCGCGGCCGTCAACGTCCCGCCCGGTACCCACTCCTGCCGCTTCCAGGGTTTCTTGCGGGGATGTCTCTCCCCGTGATCCGGTCCCAGGCCCTCTTTTCTTTGCCCCGAGCCTGCTGTTTTCCCCCATGGCCGTTGCGTTCTTGCGCGATAAAAGAGCGGCCTTGGTGAGCCTCTCTTGAGATCTGAGTGAATTTCTCCCTTTCCCTCTCTGCTCTTCAGATCTGCTGTGGTGAGTGAATTTGGTTGTATGCTTCTGCTCTGGTGAGCCAGTGAGTGATGGAGGGAGTGGACGAAGCCAACAGGACTGTATTGTTTCTATTCAACATTCAAGATAGAATATCATCACATGTTTTCTACCCTATTTTAGCAGGAAGTTTTTTTTTAGGAACATTTTAGCAGGAAGTTCCATGTGAAGAGATCAATTAAAGTTCCTACCATCAATGATAAGATTGCTGATATGCCTCCAGATGAATATTCATGGAGGAGGTATGGGCAGAAGCCAATTAAAGGCTCCCAGCACCTAAGGTATTGACTTAAGACTGCCTATTTTTAGTGCAAGTCAACTTTGCATGCATATTAATTATTGATTAAATAGTTGTACAAATTTGTTGCGATTCTTCTATAATCAATCAGTATTTACGCATCAATTTTGTTAGTGAATATGTTATCCTTTGCCATGTTATAGACTGCATATCTCTACACTACTCAAGTGCCTTATAATAAATAATGTGTCAATAATAACCACACTCCACACATTATTCATGGGATATATTTTATTGGCCACTATATATCCTCATTTATTTTCTATTGTTTAAGTGCTTCGTTATCCAAGAGGTGTCGATACCTCAATTGCTATGACATTAAATAATTACTTTATGGATGATGTTTCTCTTTCTTTTATGTGTACACTCTTGGAAAGCAAGTTGACCATGAGATTTAAGTGGGGCTACACTATATATGTTACCTTCTTTTTTGGATTTTTTACATGAGTGCCATTATAAAGTTGCGATACTTCAGAAATGCCATTACAAAACGCGAATTGTTATTCATGCCATTACTTTTGCAAATATCTATCACAAATGCCATTCTCGGGTATTTCAGAGGATTTACAACATACACGAAATAAAAATACTGTCAAAATACTTTTCTGACAAATGGGCCCCGCATGTCATCCTCTCTTCTTCTTCTTCTTCTTCCTCCTCCTTCCTCTACCTCTCCCCTTCTCTCTTTCTTCTCCATGGCCGGCAAGGTAAGCAAGGGGCGGCGGAGCTCTGCGAGGCTGCGAGCTCCTCGCGGCGGCGGCGGAGGCGGAGCTCGCGGCGACGGTGAAGCTCCCGGAGGCGGTGAGCTCGCAGCGACGAGCAAGCAGCGACGGCAGCAGCGAGCTCGGGGGCGGCGGCGGCGCAGCTGCGAGGTCGACGGTGGCGGGCGAGCTCCGCGGCGGCTATGCAGACGAGCTCGACGGCGGCGGCGGCGCAGCGGCGAGCGAGCGGCGACGGCGGCAGCGAGCTCGGGGGCGGCGGTGGAGCCGCATAGATCTCGACGAGCTCTACGGCGGCGGGCGAGCTTCGCGGCGGCGGCGCCGAGCAGCGGCAGCGGCGAGTGAGCGGCGGCGGCGCAGACGAGCTCACGGCGGCGGGCGAGCTCCGCGGCGGCAGCGAGCTCGGGGGCGGCGGTGGAGCCGCATAGATCTCGACGAGCTCTACGGCGGCGGGCGAGCTTCGCGGCGGCGGCGCCGAGCAGCGGCAGCGGCGAGTGAGCGGCGGCGGCGCAGACGAGCTCACGGCGGCGGGCGAGCTCCGCGGCGGCAGCGAGCTCGGGGGCGGCGGTGGAGCCGCATAGATCTCGACGAGCTCTACGGCGGCGGGCGAGCTTCGCGGCGGCGGCGCCGAGCAGCGGCAGCGGCGAGTGAGCGGCGGCGGCGCAGACGAGCTCACGGCGGCGGGCGAGCTCCGCGGCGGCGAGGGAGCGGCGGCGGCGTGCGACGGCGTGCACGACGGCTGCAGGCGGCGCGCACAGTGGGGCTGGCCGGCGAGCTCGAAGGCGGCGGTCGTGCACAGCAGCAGCAGCAAGAAAGAGAAGAGGGGTGAGGAGGAGGAAGGAGGAGGAAGAAGAAGAAGAAGAGAGGATGACATGCGGGGCCCGTTTGTCAGAAACGTATTTTGACAGTATTTTTATTTCATGTATGTTGTAAATCCTCCGAAATACCCGAGAATGGCATTTGTGATAGATATTTGCAAAAGTAATGGCATGAATAACAATTCGCGTTTTGTAATGGCATTTCTGAAGTATCGCAACTTTATAATGGCACTCATGTAAAAAATCCTTCTTTTTAAGATGCCGATTCTCAGCTATAGGTACAAGCATTGCCTCCATAGCTTCTATTTTCCCGAATATGCAAGATTTTTTTAGGATTTAGTGGTTGTGCAATTAACCAAATGATCAATAGTAAGATATGTTTATTTTCTTTTGCACACGATTTATTTGTTGTATTGCATCCAAGGCATGAACGCAGGCAAACACTATTCGTGGTTCAGTTTGGGACTACTATGCAGAAAGATGTAAAAAACAAAGAAAATAAGATAGAAGGCAGCAGGAAGAAACACTGAGTAATCAGTGCCTAAATTTCCTTCCATTGTCTGTATTTGTATTTTGGCCCACAATGGAAGTAAATTAAATGTTGCAGTGCATAGAGGAAAAAAAACCTGCATGTTCTGAAATATGTCCTTGCATTGATAGCCCTGTTGCCATCAACGATTAATTCATATACCTACAAATTTGAAATGATTGATAGTGTAGGTTATAAATTCATATACCTATATTATGAAATGCATTCTTCTTTTCTTCGGTGGCCACAAGATGTGTTTTTGTTTGATATTTTGTTCTCGACGAATTTTCGTACACGCTTCTTGCCATATTGCTTCTGACTATATTAGATCATTTCAAACAAGGCTATTTTGGTCATGTTATTCCCTCCTCTTGCAGCTTCCTGTAATCGTCACTGTAAAGAATGCAGCTTGCCAATGCAACAAAACGAGTAACACCAACATTTCCTTGCTTTTCTATGGTGAATTGCCATCATAAAATGTTTTGCCTTTCAAATTTTAATGACCAAGTAAATTACCTGTCTATTACCTCATCTTTTTATCTTTTGTGCAACTTAAGGTAATTCGGTATATACCATGCAACAGTCACATTTCTTGCCCCCTCGCTTAATGGTAAATGAGTTGAACATGCTTACAAAATGATCGGTGATGTTCTCCATGGATCATTTCCCACATAGTTTAATGCGTCAGTGTAGTTAATGTGAAATTTGCAGAGCTATCCTGCCAAAAAAAAAACTTAAACAATGTTTTTTGTTATTGAGATAATTAGTAATTTACGGAGCTGTCCTGCCAACAAACTAACTTAAACAATTTTTTTTAGAATTTTGTATTTGACGACGCTAGCTTGTTTTTAATGTTTTATTCATTTGATTGAAAGATTTCTATTTCCTGTGTTTTGGTTTTGAAATGCATTAGCCAGGTTCACTAGTGTTATCAGAAAATTTGTTAAATAATACATATGAAATTTGATAATCTTCTACTTGAAGAATGCTGGCATCAGCTTAATTAAAGCTATTGAAACCGGTTGTTTTATCCGAAGTA
>SPJY01000289.1:669410-926731 GCA_005191435.1 Raddia distichophylla
CTCAGGACGACGCGCAGCAGGGCGACGACGGCTCAGGGAACATGGCCGCCAACCTCGCGGAGCAGCTCTTCGGGACGCCACCACGACAGCCATGATCGATGTTTGTTTTGTGTTCATGATGTTGATACTGTCATTACGATTTTTGTGAATGTTTATTAGATGTTTCTGATTGTGGATTTGATGTTTGTGAGCTATGTGATACGTTGTATGTGATGCGATGTTTGTGATCTATATGATGCGATGTTTGTGGTATCTGTATTTGTGAAATTGTGCGAAATTTGAATGCGGGAACTATTTTGGGTTTGCAGGTTGCAGCTGCTGCTGCTGCTGGGTGCAGTAGCGGCTGCAGAATTATTGTGATTTTTACAAATTAAATTTTTTTTTGCTGTTTTTATCTATTCTCGACGGCTACATCCTGGCCGTCGAGAAAGGTAGCATGGCCCACATGCCAGATCAAGCTCTGCCGGTACAGTGGTTGATCGATCTCGACGGCCTTAAGCCGTCGATAATAACACATCTGGCCCACCTGCCAGCGCTGTCCTTTCCCGCGTAGAAGCTTTCTCGACGGCTTCTGGCCGTCGTGAATAACTGGTGGGCTGGGCCGGCCTACGGCCTGCTTAAGAATAATCTCGATGGCCTCTGGCCGTCGAGACAGGTTCCCCCATCACGTCGTGCCTGCCCGGTGCTTGTATCTCGACGGCTTTAGTACGGCCGTCGAGAAAAATTAATATCGACGGCCGAGCCGTCGAGAAAGGTTGTCTCTCTCGACCGGGCTTTCTCGACGACGGCCGGCCGTCGATATTAATCTGTCTCGACGGTTTTGTCATCTGTCTCGAGAATTTCAGCGATTCGCGTGGTGAGTTGTTTCTGACAATCCACATTAATTTATACCGACACTTAAATCATTGATATCTCGGACATCGCTTGTGATGGAGGTTTCGAGCCACATATGATGACATTTTCTATGCGTTACGATTTGCGCCAAATTTTACCATGATTGTACCTTTTTAATGTTTTACCCTTTTTAAAAACGAAAATGCTTGGGACCCCTTTATTAACATTTAAGATCTATGCCTTCTTTTATTACCTTCATTATAGATATACTCCCCCATATCACAAAAAACTTAACGTTTTGAACGTTATTAATGATACGGTCTTCGAAATGCAACTTTGATCACTATTTACCATAGCAATTATTTATAAAATCTAAAAAAGATATTATGGAATTGATTTTTAAAACAAATCTATTTGTATAACTTTTAATTCAAATAGTTTAAATGATTTGCATAGATAAGATTTAAAACTTTACTTAAAGACATGTCTAAAGCATCTACTTTTTTATGATATGTAGAGATTAATTTGTAATCGGATGCTTTAGACATAAATAGGTCATATAATACGTTGAGAAAACTTATTTCTACAATTTTCGTGTTGGTTGAGAAAATATTTAGGTCTCTCTCTCTCTCTCTCTCTCTCTCTCTCTCTCTCTCTCTCTCTCTCTCTCTCTCTGTGTGTGTGTGTGTGTGTGTGTGTGATGGTTTGCGGTAGATCGACTTTTCAAAACGTAGTAGTAACATACATATCAATAATTAAATATAAGTATATTTCCAATCTTAAATATATATCCCATCATTTTCATATATTAATTTCAGGCTGTGATTTCCATGCTATCGTAAAGGAAATTAGCTTCACATACACACACACACACACACAAGTTTCTAGCTAAATTAATACACTTAACGTACAAGTTTCTAGCTATATTATGACATAATATAGTAAGTTGTACGAGGCTACTAGCTAGATTCAGAACTAAACTTTGGCTCATTTAATTTTGTTGTTCTAAAAATGTATGTACTTCTAGACCATATATATTCTTCACCGATCTTCGGCAGAGAGTGGCTATATTACATTAATGCCGTAGTTAAAGTTCATTCAAGCACCCTTATTAACTATATACTGTACTATTATTTTTGCTAAACACTCAAATATGGTTATATATAAAATGCAGAGCACATATAATGCAAAGCCCATGATCTTTAGTTGTGTACCCATCAATCCTTACCCGAAAGTTGGAATTTTTAGACTGCATACAATCAATTAATCATTTAAACTGAGACCACCGATATGCGCAAATGCATGTACTATTAATTAGAGAATATAGCAATGTTCAAAGTGACAAGTATAAAACGAACGAGCGGACTGAGTACATTATCTTATAAGAGACGTAGGTCTGACGACAGCATGAAACCTCAAATTACCTCTAGCTGCTATATCCAAAGCTACAAATACAACACCCGTTTTTCTTTTTCTTTTTTTTGCCGCAATAACCTCAAATTAAATAACTATAAATACAATTTAGAGGGTTAAAAAATATAAATATGATATTTCACATCTTCATCAGTACAACCTAACGTAACAAGAATCCTAGATAATTAAGCTAGGCTTTAGAGAGGCACACCAAGATCGTCTAGAGCATCTAGAAGCTAGAAACCCTAGCACCAGCTTGCATATGCATGCATATATCATTTACTAATAGCTTTTCTATCAATCAGAACAGTAGATACACGTATAAGTATATACACATAGACAGGCATCTCTTATGCTAGCTTATTCATGCATCCACGATCAGCATGCCTAGACAAACTCTAACTTTGATATTCTAGCCTCCGTTAGCAGACAAAAATGCACACAGCCCATATATACTCATGTTTGCAGCCAGTGGCTCACCATAATGAGAGCAAACACTATGCAAAGGGTAAGAACAAAGCTGCTGCGATAATCACATGAATTATTCCATGCTGATGAAGCCATACGCGCGTGTATGCAATATTCCCCACCTCTCCTGTGAGATCTAGACAATTAACGCAATTCATGTGGGCTCATGCATGCTAGCTTTTATCTGAAATCCACCCCCTGCAAGTCTTCTTCCCAATCATGCAGAAAGAAACAACCCCTGCTGCAACGGTCTCCCTCCAATCATGCATACATTATTTCATGTGCCATGCAGATTAACACTGTTAAGACAAAAAAAAAATCTACCTAAAGCTTAGCTTTTGGGTAAGCATGCAAATTGATTTGTTACAAATACATGATCAGGAGGGGGGTGCATAATTTATGGTAAACACTTAAACTGAACAGTTAACACTTAAACGCTAGATGAAACGACTGGCTTGACGGGTGAAACCGTACGTGGAAAGAAACCCTCAGACCGTCAAGAATGTATTTACTCATTAGTAATTAAGCCGTCGACACGATTTTATGTCTGTCGACAAAATGAGACTTCTCCTGCACGTACTATAAGCTCACAAGTCACCTATATATATATATTTAGTCAATTATTGAACATATATATATTCTTGGCATGATATCTGTGGTGTGATTAAAGTGTATCTTCGAAGTCTAGGATGATGGTTTTCAGAAATAAATGTGGAGTAATGCACAGAGGCAGCAGAGCTGGAGAACTGATGAGCTAGCTAATTAATAGTTGTATATATATGGTACCACTGGAATAATTTCTATATGAAATTAGCCTTCTCTCACCGTCTCATGCTGTCATGCACGTCACGAGGCTGCATTAACTTGGGTTCACTTAAAACCCGAGCTACTGTAATCCGCGGCCGACGTGTCAGGGACAGGGTTCCAATCCCAGAGCTTGTCGGAGACGGTGGCCGGCGACATCATCGGCGGCACGCCGAGCGGTGACATCTGTGGCATCGGCGGCAGCGGCGACGAAGCCGGCGGCGGCAATGGGAGGAAGTGGGCCGGGTGGCGGTTCTCGTAGGCCTGGGTGTGGCCCACCATCGTGCTCAGCTCATCGACGGGCGTGGAGCTTCCGCCCATAGGCGCACCGGCCATGTTGAGCAGAGAGTACGTGGAGGCGAGGACCACCGTGCACTCCGCCACCGCCGGCGAGCTCAACGCCGACGCGTAGGTGTTCGGTTTCGGGGGAGGCGGCGACGTCGGCGCTGGCTGCGGCTGCACATCGATGTTGGCCGGCGGCGACGCAGTCAAGCACTCGCCGGAATGGTTTATGAAGAAGCCGCCGGCCTGCTGCTTCGCCTCTGACGATGTCCCGTGACGGCCGCCGGCGCCGGTGACAGGCGGCCTCGCCGGCGGCGCTTGGACGTTGCTGGAGGAGGGCTGGCCGTGGCCGTCGTCGATGCCGGAGCGCTTGTACACGCGGCAGAGAGAGATCTCGGACTGCAGGAACAGACATTAATTGTCAGACCTCAGATTTATGGCGGCTAGGCATTTTCTCGTGAACAAACTGTGAGACAGAATGTTAATTGAATGCGCTCTATATGCAAGGCATGATTGATATCAAGAATCCAACAATTACTGCAGCATTTCAGATGCAGAAGAACTTACTCAAACATTAATACATGACAGAAAGATGCACAGCACACGAATACATGACATGAGACGGTACAAGAGGCCGCAAGCCAGTAATTGAGTGAAGATGTGCATTGTTCTAGCTAGATGAACCAAGTGCTGTAAGATGAACGCTGAAAAACAAATTAAATGCTTCAACTAATTAATTTCAGATCTGAAAATAATTCAGTAAAAAGAAACAAAATCACGTACTAGGTGGTGTTCTTAACTTTGAACATGCAATCAAAATAATTCTGGGCAGAATCTCCGGTGTGTGCAAGTGGTATCTAGCTAGGGGGGAATTGGGAATTCAGTAGGGTTGCTTTTGCTTCTGTACGTGCATGTCCATATGTATGCCAAAAAGAACAAGGAAGCAAAAAGCAAACCCTAAGCTCATAGATCTGAAAAGAAAAAGGAAGGCATCTCACATATTCATATTAATCATGCGACCTTAGCAAAAGCAAGCACGGAACGGCGGAAAAGTAGATGGAATGATTAACCACACCCAATAATAACCAAGAACAGAAAAGTACCTTGCGAAACAAAAAAAAAACTAATTAACCATACACAGAAATTAATCAAGTGCTCTGCAAAATTGAGGTTCATCCATGCATGGAGGGACGATCCCTACTCCCAAACCCTAATCAATTTGTGTACCTTGTAGAAGAGGTCGGTGTCGGTGGGCGGCGGCGGGAGGCGGTACTCGTTCATGATCCAGCTGCTGCGGACGCCCTTGGGGGCCTTGCCGGAGTAGAAGACGAGCGTCTTCTTGAGCCCGATCGGCCGGTTGTTCTCGCCGCGGATCATCCGGTCGGCGCCGGTCGCCTTCCAGTACCCCGACGCCGTCACCCGGTTCGGCCGGTCGCCGTTCCGGTACTTGCGGTCCCTCCGCACGTAGAAGAACCACTCCTTCTCCCCTATCACCGCCATTGCTGCAGCCGCCGCCGCCGCCGCCGTGAAGCCATGAGCGAGTGTTTCTCAGGCCAATCCGAGCTAGCTCACCCTGAGAGCTCAGGTGTATATGTTTGTGATATATATATATGTGTGTGTGTGACTGTGTGTACCTGGAAGCTCCCATGGATCGAAGCGGTAGAGATCGAGGAAGGTGATGAGCTCGACGTTGAAGCGCCGGCCTTCCACCTTCCGCCGGAGGTAGAACTCGATCAGCTCCTCCTCCGTCGGGTGGAACCGGAACCCCGGCATCACCAGGTCGTTCTCGTGCGAGTCGGCGGCGCCGGCCACCGCCTTGCCGCCGGCACCCGCTCCGCCGGCGCCTCGCCCCGCCGAAGCGCCGCCGGCGCCGTGGTCGTCGTCTGCGACGATGTCTCTACTCATGACTGGCGCCTCTCCTCGCCGCGCGAATCGATTGCCCGCATAGCGCGTACGCGGCGAGCGAGGTGCCGAGGTGAGCTGAGGAAAGGCGAATAATTTGGGGGGTGCAAGTGCGAGTGGGTGGGGGAGGAGAGAAGATAAGAGGGTGGTGTTTGCACGATTGATATACTGAAGTGGATGCTTTGGGTAATCACCCTGGTTATTAGCGCTAATTAACTTTGTGATGGGTACTAGTAGCCTTGTACCGCTGTAGTAGCAAGATTGCATACAGTTTGTTTTATGACAGCGGTTACCAATCTGCAATGTTGAGTTGAGGTGTATACGTATAACGTATATACACACACACACGCACGTTCGTTTACTTTAGTTTAAAGAGCAGGCATGCCAGGGTTAATTATAAGAGATCACCAGGCCATTCGATCAAACCTGTACAATTCAGATGTGCTTGTCATCGAATCCCTAGGGTTACGTGTTGGGCTTTTGCCCGCACTGGGCCTAGCCCATCCGGTCCTATTGGCCGGGTAAGAGGTAGAGGAGGGGTAGCGCAACTGCCCTGACTTGAACTGGGTCGGGGTTATCCCGAACACTAGCTGGCGGTGGCGGCGGCCGTTCGAGCTCCCCGACGAGCGCCGTCGTTCTCGGGGTTTGTTGCGCCAACGTCGCCCATATGGGGTGTCCCTCTCCTCTCTCTTGGCTATCGGTTTTGGCTGAGTTTTTCCCCTTTGCTCTCACCCTCGGTGCTCCTGTGGCCGCTACTGTTCGTCGGATTTCCGGCGTGCTCGCTGCTGGCGTGTGCTGCTGTGGTGCTCCCTCCCTCGTCACTGGTACCCGTAGGCCACGGGGTGGTCGCCATATTGCTATGTTGTTCCTGTGTGCTCCTCGGGCTCTACTCCTCGGCTTGTTCGTGGTGGCCTGGTGGGGGGTGATGGCATCGTATCTCTGATCCATTTCGTCGATGATGCTACGTAGCACGGCGATTTGATTTCTAGGTCAATGCCTTGTGCACGCTTTGCCACTGCTTGCTACTTTGCCGACTCGGATTCGGCGCACCGTAAGTGTTCGTGCTTGTGGTTTTGTGGGCTTAATATACTACTCGATGATGATTGCATAAACTGAGTATTATCTCTAACATATTTAGGTTGTTGTGTAGTTTGTTCAGCACTGCTTCTAGATTGTTTTGTGAGAATTCATCGTTTATATATGCTGCTGTCACTACATTTAGGTCGTTGGTCAACTAGATGTTAGATTCACATCAAATTGGAGAATTGATATTGCTTTATGCATTGTCCATTGCTGGTTGATTGTTGTTCGGTAGTGTACTGTGTTCAGTGGCATTTTTGCCACTGATTTGGGTTGTTTTGGTGCTGCCGAACTGTTTTGTAGTTGTTCCTAAATTGGTGGCAGATTTGCATATTGTGCTGTACATTGAATCCTCTATAGCAGTGCTGTTCATTTATTAATTAGACCTAAATTTCAGTTTAATTATCTGTGATATTAAGCCATCTTTAATCGTTGGAAGGCAAACTTGTTTAGCAACCCGTTAAAGCAATCTGAGAGCAATTCTTTTTTAATTAAATATGAGCTTTATGCTGATTTTGTTGAATTCAGTTGAGACCATGTTTATTGGTTGCATGCTAATCATGGATTTATATGCCCTTTCGCATAATCTTGTAGAATTCATGGTTTTGACAATTATTCATGGTATTATTGTTCATTTTGTTATATCCATTGCGAATTACATGCTCAATCTACTTAAACCGCAATATTTCCAACATAGGGGACGTGCTAGATCACTGTATTATTGGATAAGCAAAATGAAGTCAGTCAATAATTTAGATTTGCTTTAAAAAATTCTTGTTTAATACATATCGAGTGTATAGAAAATCTATACACCAAGTCCTTATCCCCTTTTTCCACTGCTCGATGGGCTCCAATATTCATACAACACGAGAGTCTTGGCGCACGGTACGTGTCAAAAAATCCTTACAAGATTACCTTTCCATTTTTCCTTATTCTAACGAGGGACTGATAGAGATTGCTCTACGTTATAAAATGACATTAATAAGCATGATTAATTGAATTACTAGAAGACATTACAAGAGAGAGGTGAGAAAGAAAGACTAGGTACATGGGTTTGTGTCGATGTGATGTGACATGCCTATTTGCAATTCAGGACAATTAATTGGACGAACTTGTTGGTTTCAGCGGGAATTCCTAGCAACATCCATGGATATACATTAGATAAACTACAAAAATCATCCATCACATTTGAACTAGAAAAGGACAACTTGGTTTCTACCACTTTAATTTGTGGTGTTCTTTTCACAGGAAAGACATAAATGGTTAGTTCAACTTTGCGCCTTTGGGCTAGTACCTATTCAAGCTACTTAACACTATAAAAGTGGTCTTCCTTGCATATGCATTTAAAAGAATACTACGTACTTGCTTTTCACAGTGAACATGTTCTCTTAATTCTAGCTCCAAAATAGGAGTTAATTGGCTATTTATGAACCAAAAATAAATCATGATCGTTCTTAATATGTTAAATGAGTCGTCGTAGTGTGAAACCGAGGAAATTCATGAATAATTGATCCTAGTCGGACTGTGAGAAATTCAAACCAAGTTGGATATACTGTAAAATGGAAATTGTTGGGTATGATGGAAACCCGGCATACATGGACAGGAACTCGATCTTAATGGCTGGCAGGGTAAAAATATCATTGACCTTTTAGGAGGAATTGATCACCAAAGCTAGATCAGTGGCCACTATAGAACGGCTAACATATATCCAGTGTACGTGGTTGTAGCTAGGTAAACCATGTAAAATGTAGAGGACCATGTCAAATCCAGCTAACAATTGAAATTTAGCTCTAAAGTAGAAGGAAAGTGACCGAGAGATAAGTTAAAGAGGGGAAAGCGACTAATTAAGATGGGTACAACTTTGGGCGGCTGCTGCGCCGAGCTCCAGACCTTGCATTTTCATTTACGAGTTAAACATTCTAGCTAGTCGTCGAGGTTTCTCTCTGGTCTTTCCCGTAACGTCTATCCCATTTCTGATAAGAAAAAGATCAGTAGTTTTTTCTTCCACGTTGCAATTAAACAGATATCTCTAGAAGACATGGGGTCTACGTAACTGTATATATTTGTTGTTTTAGGACCTATTTACATAAGGCTCCTAATTCTCTTGTGCCATCGTCAAAACGTTAATTCCATTAATACTATCACATTTACAAATTATTCTCTTCTATGTCATTATCTGGTTGTGTAAAAATAGATTTGTTCCCTATTTTCTTCTTCATCTTTACCGCCCCATCACATCTCTCTTTCCATTCCTATCTCTTATTTTCTCTCTCGAGCTCACTCTCTTCTTTCGACCAAAGCAACAAAGAAAGGGAGGAAGGACACATGTGCTCCCACGTACAGCCATCAGCCGCCACTGCTTATGCCACCTTGCTCTTCTTCATTACTTTCTCACTACTATAGAATACTCTTATCATTGTCGATTTTCGAACCAGCAGTACATAAGCAGCAGTGGTAGCTAGGGGTGGGCATAAAAATCCCGATACCGAAATCCCGAACCGAAAATACCGAAAATTACGGTATTTTCAGTATACGGTATTTGCTTCGGTATCTATTTTGGGAAACTTCAGTAATATGGTATCAGTACGGTATTTGATTCTAAAAAACCAAAATACCGTATATACCATATTACCATGGGCCAACCACAACACACACCCATGGGCTAGCAGCCAGTGCACGGGCCACGGCCCATAAGGCCATCCCCATTACCCCCACTGCACAACCCACACGCCCTGACCTAGCCGCCACCCCCACCTGCCACTGTCGACCTGCACGTCCGGCCTGATGCTGTGACCTAGCCGCCACACAAGCCAGCGTACCCCCACCGGCGCGGCGTCCCTCGACTGCTTCCCCTGGCGTGGCCTCCCCGGTGACCGGCGTCCCTAGGCGCGGCGGCTTCCCCCGGCGTCCCTAGGCGCAGCCTCCCCTGCACGGCGGCTTCCCCTGACGTGGCCTCCCACGGCGACCAGCGTCCCTAGGCCAGGCGGCTTCCCCGGCGACCGGCGTCCCCAAGTGCGGCCTCCCCGGCACAGCGTCCCTTTGGTCCGGTGACCGGCGCGGCCTTCCCAGGCGCGACATCCTCTCCGTGATATGTCGGCGTCCTCTCCACGATTTGTAGGTAACTATTCGTTGGTTTGTTCGATCTACCAAAAATACTGAAATACCATACCGAATTAATTCGGTATTTTTGGTATCGGTAGCTATTTTTCTAGATGTAATTTCGGCATCCATTTTCTCAATACCGAACTTTTTAAATAACGTAAATACCGAAACGAATATACCGATAATACCGAATGCCCACCCCTAGTGGTAGCCATTATCACTAAGGGTTCAAAAACCATTAGTGATAGTCCTTATCAATGTACTAATGATGATTTTTCTAAACCATGAATTTGGCCTAATTAAAAATTGGTGTGACAATAGAAAAAAATATTTATATACCTGGAATTTATACCCCTACCATATACAACCTCCTTTACAAGCTTAGCACTCGGTTTTATATATATAAAAGGACGAGAATTGTATACTCTAGGATTCAAACCCATTACCTTACTGTGTGCATAGAGCCTCCTCACCACTCACCTACGAATCTATATATGCTAATAGCTTTGGGATATTTTCTCTTTTTAACCCTTATTGTCCAAATGATGTAGCAATTATTTCGACATCTAAATGACTTCAAATGAAAAGACTATCAATAACAATGTTGCAGATCTCGTCGAGTTCTACAATTTTTGTATAACTTTTGTCTCCATAAGACTCCATATGAAGAAGTTATGAATGTTTGAAAATGAATTGTAATGAATTATCAATACCGGTTTGTAATAATGATTATTTTGGCATATTGATGACTTCAAATGAAAAGGGAGCGGAAGAGAAGTCACATGTTGGCGCCTCTCTATCACCCTTGCCATGGCCACTTTCTCCTTATTCCTCCTTTGATCATCTCTCTCTTAGCTGTGTGTGCGCGCGCGCCAAGCCATCACACATGCTCGTTGCACAATCTGGATCACCGCTCTTCCTAGGCTGACGGCATTCCACTGATCCTTCTCCTAGCTAGTCACCTTTAGCACTAACATGCCTCCATATGTCACTAACCATCATCACCCATAGCTAGACACACCTTCTACCCATGTTGCTCTATCAACAACATGACTCCTCGATCACCCTATTTCTTTTTACTCTATCTCTTTCTCTCCGTGTGTGTGTGTGTGTTAGCCAAACCATCACACATGGTCACTACTCACAATCTGGATTGCCGCTCTGGCGACGCTAATGGCACTGCACTAGTCTTCCACCTAGTCATCTCTAGCACGAACATGCCTCTAGATGTTACTAATTAACCTCCATCGCCCCTACCCACACACCTTCTGGCCATGTTGCTCTTTCAACAACATACCTCCTCGATCACCTCTCTCTCTCTCTCTCTCTCTCTCTCTCTCTCTCTCTCTCTCTCTCTCTCTCTCTCTCTGTGTGTGTGTGTGTGTGTGCGCGCGCGCGCGCGCGAGCACTATTGTGCTACCGCGCTTCACCATCGACCACAAGCTACCATGCTCTCTCCTCCCTGCTTATCCTTTCCTTTGTGTTTTCTACCGCTGATCATAATGGGTCTCACCTGTCAGTCGACTCCCGCTCCCCTGCTTATTTCTCTCTTAATTCGTGACTTGTGCACCTGTCAGCCAAACAAGAAGATGGGGTGTTTAGGCATTATGTGGGGCTTTCCAATGGGTGCATGTTAGATGACAAAGCTAATGACGATGGTATAGATCAAAGGGCATGCCTAAAGGTGATGGCATGCACGGGGACAATTAGCCCCATGACACCCAATTCGTATGTCAATTTTCATGTATGTAAGATATGTGGGATCATCTGATTCACTAAAACCGAATCATGTGACTAAATGCGAATTTTAAAGAGTGTCATGAGGGTAAATGCCCATGCATGGTAGGAGCACCATACTTCACGGATTACAACGATGGGTCTAGCCACTTCAGCAGTGACGCGCGCGAGCGCGCGCACACACACACATAAATATAATTTTATAAGAATTTATCTACTTTGAATCCAACCATTTCACGTGAAATTTATTATGTTTCAGCTTACAAACAATATATAGAGAGAGAGCATACATATTATTGTTTACAATCTGCTATATTCATGTAACACTTACGTAGCTAGCTATAGATCCCTGCATATAAAATTTCATTCGCTCATGCACGGACATATATCTTTCTGAGAAAGGCAGCACTGTTTATTAATTCTAGCTGTGACATAATTCCAATGACGATGTCACACTCACACGTACGTACGTACGTACGTACGTACTGCATGCAAGAAGACTAGCAGCTGGGAAACGGGCAGAAGAATAAAGTCAGGTTTTGTTCAGGATCGATCAGAGGAGACGTACTGGTTGACATCTATATTGTTAAAAGTTTATATATGACTGTACTATATGCATTCATATGTACATGACATAGCACACACACGCATGGAGGCAGCTCATCATATGCATTTGTGCAGGGGTGGTCCATGAATGGGCGGCCTGGTGGGTTTGATGGCTAGCTTGATGCCTTTAGCGGTGCGATTGGTGATCAATTGATGCGAAATAATATGTGTCGTACCGATATCAGAGCTAGCTTGGTTAGATTTTTTTCAGCAAAATGTTCACTTTCTACTTCCTCCTATATATCACAAATATTTGAAGATTAATTACTTAGTACAGTTTTAGTATAAAAATCTAACAATTTCAATCTATATTTATTTGAAACCTATACAATCTAAAAATGTAACAGTTTAAATCTACATTTTCCTTTCACATTTTTTATTGTAATGAGAGCAGGATGTGGCTATCAACCAGTGAACATGTGTAACTTTTGATAAAGCACTATGAAACAAGTCCAATTCTAAATTCTGATGTCAACAACGCTATATAAACGTAGCAATATGTCGAACTAATCTTTGAGGCAAAGCACAGACGTACATAATTTTGAATAAAAAGAATAGACACGCAAGCATGTACCTAGCTAGGGCATATATGCATGCATGTTACATCCACCATGATCTCTTTTGCTTCCTATCACGTACGCTCTGAAATATTAATCCGCTGGGCCTAACTATAGCCCACGGGGCAAGAACACATCCATCGATCTATCTATATATACAATAATGATAATATATAGTATGCACATTACATAGAGTATAGAGTGTATACATGTATGGAGAGCATGGGGCCTTTGATATGCGGTTGTAGTTTCGTTAATTTTGATCGTAGTTGCAAAAGTTAAGTGTTTTTTAAAAAAGGCACGAAAAGGATAAAAAGTTCATTAAAATATATTTTAGATTTTTAAGAAAAATCTCATAAAATTATAAAAAAAATTACAAATATTACACTGAATAAAATAATAAATTTTACAAAAATCAGAACGGACGCAAAACCGCAAATCAAAGAGTGCACAGCTGGTAGGGTTGCTGTCATCCTGTGCACAGATGCGACTGTAGGGGTCAAGTGAAGCCCGTGACCCCAATAACTCACATGCATCAAAATGTTTATTTGATTCCTCTAGCTAGCTTGGGTATCTTTCATTTTCGACGTCTAATATATAGTTCATCTATCATAAATTTGCTTCAACAAGAAGGCCAGTTAATTAATTGTTTCTACTATATTTAAGGACATCATAAACATTATATATGTTGCAACAATCTCTTCATAACGCGTATATATTTATATATTGACCCAAGCAAGCGACTCGCCATGACAAAAAAATTGTCTACCTAGTTTCAAGCTTATCACTAATTATTCTTACAATTTGATCTATAAAACTCAAATAATATAATAATATATATATGGGTTACATTTTTACCCGAATTAATACATGCAAATAATTCACGAGTATCTGGTATATATAATTAAATATTAGAAATCATATCTATAGCTAAATTTTTTACGACCAAAGAGATCGAGCATGCACATGTATAATGACCAAGGTCCTTCACTTGGCTCCACGCGCGCGTATATATAAAATCGATAGCAACTAACATGCCGCCAATATTTATGAATGAATGATAAGCTTTGGAGGCACGCATTTAAACGAAGTCCCCAAGCCCAAGCATCGATCGATCGACCCGGCCCATCACGTACAAAACCATAACCCTACCAGCTGGAGTCTCTCCCGGTTTTATATGCATGCTGTCTCTGACACCGTCCACTGCCTGCATATATGTGTGCGCACAGGATCGGTACAAATTAATGATGCACGGACGCATATATGCATATATGAAATTATGCATGCTCGCATGGTGGGCTCGATCGCTAGGTCCATGCATGCACCGTACGTACGTGCACGCGCTCTTCCACGTGAAAAGAATTAAGATACGCGTACGTGTAATTAACAAATTGAAAACGTTCACTCCGACCTATTGTACATTGCATAGTTTGGGTATTTATTTCTCAAATAAAAAAGGACAACTTTCTAACTATGAATTATTCCATGCAACGAATTTTCAATTTGATGCCACCGCACTTATACATTATATCTGACCAGCCAGGGCTATATATATGCTCGATCGGGATCGATCGAACATGCCATGCATGTGACTTGTTGAAGTATAAGTGAATTGCCCTTCTTTCCCTATCAGCTTAAGCTTTTGGGTGAATTGGTTAGGGTATGCAGTTCGAGTCCTGGCCGGTGCAATTAAATAAGTCGCCCACTCTATTCCACGTTTGAGGCCTGGAGGAGCCTCCACTGTACTGTACTGCATGCTTGCACGGGTACTGTACTGTACTGCTAGCTGCACATGCAGTACGTACGTACTGGCTCGTCTGACCATTGCAGAGGAGATATATAGCCAGATTGGAATTTTTATCGTGTCTGTAGCTAGTACACTGTACACGTGCATGCTTACAGTGTGCTGGTGCTAGATAAACAGCTGAAGAAGTTTCTCTTGGTTTTTTACTCAGACATTTGGTTTTCATGCAGCGGCATCCCTCCTCCAAGTATATATGCTCGTGCGTGGACATGCATACGTATACGTGCATCCGTATATACTCGTATATGTGCGTGATCTGATTTTAAACTGGAGCAGTAACCCTCAACTATATATCTTCCAAAAAAACCATCCTATACAATAAACTATAAAATTAATTAGTTGATACCCTTATTTATCAAACCGTATCATCTACATCCACGGTGGGTTAAGAGAGTTGATTGATAACATGGCATCATCTCACTTGCACATGTGGCTTAATTATTTGATTTTAGACTCCAAGCAACCTAGAAGAAATCTCGAAAATATTTTAGAACATATATACGGGTTAAAGTTAGTGAAACAATAGCTTTACAATAATTCGGTATTTACACACCTAAATTGAATGTTTTAAATTAGTTCATTCCACCATAGTTTTGAAAATAAATTCAAAATTTTAAAACTTTTACAAAAATTTGGAACATAATTGTCAAGGATCTTTAGACAATAAAAAAAAAGGAATTTTCTACAATTTTTTAAGTCCAAAACTAATTAAACCACATGTGCAAGTGACGTGGCAGCAAAACGAAATTGTCAAAATGCCAAAACTACTTCTCTAAACTACCAAGAATGAAAAGTGACCCTTGTTGTTATAGATAGGGGTGTTAAATAACTGATTTTGTCCTTAGAGCTTAGCGCACATCACAAACTCAGTTCACGGGTCAGGTACGTACTTGGCATTAATTCCAGCGTAACACATCGATTGGTTAGCATCTCCTCTTATGTAAACACTGAATTTAGTTTTTCAGAATTTATAATAGTAGCATGCACTTTTCAAAATAAATTGATTTTTTGGAAAACTAAATAATGAAATAATGATGACATGATTTTATGGTTTTTGAAAATGGGGATGTTACAGGTTTCTTGTTTTAGAGAAAAAACGGTTCTTTTTTTTGAATAATCGGCGAGTTGCCAAATTCATTCAAAGGTGGAAGTATAAGAAACAGAGTTGTAGGCAAGTATCCTAGATCACCTAGAATGGTAAAAGCACAACAATAAACTCAAGAACTACACGCAGACAACATCAAGAAGAATAGTGGAAACTATATCGGCGGGCCAACGACCACCATTCCGAAAGATTCAACTGTTCCCCTCAACCCAAACATGCCAACAGACGAGGATTATGATGCCATCTTCCCTCCACCTAACCGACACTCCCCCCTGCAGAGAGTCCCACCAATCTCCTAGTGACGTTATGGATGCAGCCGTAGCATTCGTAGATAACATGCATGGCTGCATGAGATGCCATATTTATCTAATAAAAGAACATTCCCATAGCAAGTGTCGATGTGACTTTGAGGAAGCCCCACAAAGGACACAAATGTGGCTACAAGGCCAGCGTCACCGCATCAAACGATCCGACGTCAACAACCTATTTTGTATCGCAACCCAGAAAAAGAAGCGACACTTAGGCTGAACTTTTGCTCTCCATATTCTTCTATAGTTGTGGTCCCGAAAGGATATTGCAAACTGTATTCTGTACACCGACTTCGCATTGTAGATCCTATCGCCTGTGAGGTTCCAAAGAACCTTGTCATGCTCATTCGATATTACCACCACATCCTGTGCTTCCATCAATAAGCGTACGAACTCTACGATCTGATGCGTGGTGGAGATCCTTCTGAGGGGTGTCATCTAGGAGCCAGTCAGCATGGCATCTCGCACATTAAGCTTCACTCCCTTGGCTAAAGTGCTACACAAAGGCGCAAGATCTTTGTGGGCTCAGCCATGCAGCGAGGGGGAGGAGCAAAAGTCAACACAAGACCCGTCACCTACTTTGAACTCGGTGACGGCCATAGAAAGAGCGGAATCCGCCCTGAAAAACGGCTCTTTTGTAACTGAACAAACAATTCAAATAGTTGAAGTGAATGTATCAAAAAAAATAGTTCAAGTGAAATCTATCAAGATTTCGAGAAAATATAGAATGTGCTTTTTTGGATAAAGTTGAGGGAAGAGATGTATATCCATTGGAATCGAAGTTTCTTTTTTTTTCTTTTTTTGGAGTCACAGAATCGTGTGATTACGTTTTCAGAGAGAACTGCCCATGGTGCAATGCGAAGGTGATCCTCCAAACTGGGCCTAGATCCGAAATCCAGTACCCGTGCGACAGACGAGGGCCGGGCCGCGAGACGTCTCTCTTTCGGCCCACATCGCGGCGCTGCGGTCCAAGCCGTCGAACGTAAGGCCTTCCCGTAAAGGTAGCGGCCCGCCCGTAATGAGCCACTAGCCCATCAAGGCCTGCGTGTGTTTCGGGCAAATCCATTTTCCTAGCAAATTCAACTCCCCCGTATCATTTTTTCCAGCAAATCCAAATACTGCTGACTTCCAAACAAAATTTTGCTATTTTCGGAAAAAGAAGAAAACTTCCTGCCTCCGCACCAACTATATATGCGTACAACCATTACAAAAATTGAGAGATATTTTCATATTACTAAATCCAAACCTTGCTATACATGCACACAATATTTTCACACCGATCGAGAGATGAAACCACTATGGACCGTGAAAAAAAAAAAAGCAAATCGCCATTTCTCAAACCACTATGGACACTTTTGTTTGTATACAGGGCGCATGCACCCACATGGCCACGTCTTCTTGGATGGTGAGCTCGGCAGCTAAACCGCCACCTCGGCGGTGGCGGCGGCGGCGGCCGCCGGGAGGCTCTCTAGCCACGGCAGAAGCTTGCCGTGGACGAGGTCCGGCCGGTCGTCGTGCGGGCAGTGGCCGACGCCCTCCAGCATGTGGAGCATCACGTTGGGGAGCTCGGAGGGGAGGCGGGAGAAGTACCTGCCCACGGGCCCGTCGATCGGGGTGAACGGGTCCTGGTCTCCCCACAGCACCAGCACCGGCACCCTCACCTCCGGCATCAGGGCTATCGGGCTCGGGCCCGGCGGCCCAGTCACCGTCGACACGAACGCGTCCAGGGCGCCCTCCGCGTCAGCTGGCCCTCTAATGATCTGCACGTACACTTTGACAGCCACCGTCAGCCAACCATGGGTTTTGATTTCCATTTTTCACTCAGAGGTGTCGTGTGATTGTGTGAAGTGTTCTTGGAGAAGAACAAACAAGGGTGTCATGGCATATTGGCATGCTATGCTACCTCGACGAGCTCATCATCCACGGCGTCTTTGTTCCCGTAGACAGAGAGCAAGATGTCCTTCAGATTGTTCCTGTTTCAGGTTGGTGGTGAGTGCAAGTTCATAGTGCTGGTACATAAGAATGTTGGATGAAAAACTTTGTGGTGAGGCATGTGCCTGTCTTTCACACGCTCGAAGAGCGCCGATGCTATCGGCTTCTGTTTAAGGAGAAAGTCGATCAGCCAGAGCAAAGGCAAGAGCAGCTTAATCCTCCAGTCGTCGACGATCGCCTTGTTGTTCATGCCACCTGCGCAGTTCAGTAGAACAAGCCCCCGGACAAGTCCTCTGGTAGACTCTGTTGCTCAACATTGACAAACAATTGTTACCGCTTCTGAGTATTGGAGCAGATGGTAACGGCGCAGAGGGCAGATTGAAACTATTTAAGGGAGCTAGATGTCATTTTTCTCATTTTAGATATACCGCAGAATTTGTGCATTACTAGTTAGCATCTACCTGGTTAATAAGGTCCTACCTGAAAAATTTGGAGGTTGGTCATGCAACTAATCTATCATATGCTGGACATTATTGCCAAACATATAAAAAAAAAATCTTCCTTTCCAATAGGCTACAGTCAGAAGTTCTTGAATTGAACAGCTGCTCCATCTTCAACATGAGTGCCATAGTGAACGTTTGCAGGTGTGACAAGTACCGTAACCTATGAGAAAATGCAACACGAAGCGCAATTCTTGACCAGAAGAGGCCTCCTCAGTTGGAAATGACTAACCTGAGGCAGCAATGACGCAAGCAAGGCTTCCAACCGAATTGCCAACAAGCACGGTGGGCCTCTTGACGACCTCGTCCAGGAAGTCCAGGATTAACTGCGTGACAGTTGACACAATGATCACGACATGGAGTTTTCTTAAGCAAAGATCGATACGATTGGCAAGCTCATGATGGAACTGTTAGCTAGCTAGTACTAGCAGTTAGCAAACTGATGACTCACCTGAGCCCATGTCTCCATCGTATAAGAGAATCCCGGAGGCTTCTCGGACGCCCCAAACCCGAGCAAATCGATCGCGTAAACGGTGTGGGATTCGGACAGCACGCCAACGTTCCTGCAAACGAAATTGCACGCCTGTAAAATCCTCACGAAGAACCTGTGCACAGAAGCTCCGTGCAGTTCATCGATCGAGCACATTGCGCGCGCAAGAACATGGCATGCCCTCGGACACCACCGACCACAAGCTGCCGTGCTCCTCTTCTTTCTGATGCCTTGTGCAGCTAATGCGTCACGGTGATTAAGAGGCGGGATGCCAAAAATGGCGGATTTTATTTGCAGGGATCCATTCGCCGGCGAAGATCGCCGGCGCGGGCTCGATCGGTCGCTCACCTGCGCCAGTGCGCGACGGAGGCGCCGAAGCCGTGGACGAGCAACACGGGCGGGCCCTGCCCCCTGGCCAGGTAGTTCACGCGCATCCCTCTCCACGTCCAGGTGGTGCAGCTCCGGTACAACTCCTCCAGCGACGCGGCGGGCGGGGCCGCGCTGCCGGCGCCGCCGGAGGCGCGCCGGAGGACGCGGGCGCCTCTAAGGTCGCCATGGCGAGGAAGCGAGGAGCAGGAGGGGGACGGGAGGGGGGAGCAGGAGGAGGAGGAGGAGCGGCGGCGGCGAGCCGCCGGAGTTTGAGAGGAGGAGAGGAGGCGGTGGTGGGCGGCGGCAGGCGCTGCCATATCCACCTCTCGCTCCAAGTGGTCGCTGTGCGCGTCTCGTTTTACGGCGGAACGTCCGTGATCCATCGAACGTGTGTTGAAACTTGAGGTTTTGAGCTTATTTTCTCTCCTCAACTTCGTTTCCTGAAAGATTTGTGTAGTTTCTTTTTCTCGGTGTGTGTTCTTGTAAGATTTGTGTTGTTCTAAAATATTTGTGTGTTTTGTTTCGGTTTTGCTTGAATCCAGACGACTGTGTCTCGTCACGCGCTCGCCAACGAGTGGCTCTGAACAACACGCGCGGGTAGTCGCCTATGTTGGAGACGCTTTCTTTTTGTTTTCTAAAAAATTTATGGTTGTGCATTCTTGTCATGGCTCGATATCTGAAAGATATGTGATTTTTTCTTTTTTATTCTCTTTCTTTTTCATTTTACTGATATTACCCCTCCATTGTTTTTCAGGGGAACCATAGAAAGAACCCTACAATAAGAGACATATATTAATATAAGATAAGATAAGATACGAAAAATGTACAAAAGTCCGATTACATAAATTGTTGTCTCCATGAATTTAAAAATACCATTCTCAAATATTATTCCTAGACATATGGAGGATGAGAACCTCTGAAAAAATAGCTTTCCATATGGAAACCGAGGGTCGTATCAGTCCGAAGATAACATTATTATTGATTTTCTTTAAATATGCCAAATTACCCATCCATTGTGAAGCTACATAACTTTCTCACTTTTGCTAATCACCAAGCAATTGATTTTTAGATAAGTCTCAGTCGATTTTCTGACATTCCTAAATGCTATCGTTAGATCTTTTATAAGCCCTATAAAGATGTTTGATTTACGCACTAGAAAATCATCTAAGAGTTAAATAACCCTTAGTCGCCCGATGTCAAACCAGTCTCTTACTTTTTCTTCAAAAGATTTGATGGCTCCATTGTTTTTTGAAAAATAATGGTAGATTTGCTGGGGATTGGATTGCGCATGTTGATGTCATCCTACATCGGTTCATGAGTCCCTGGGTTCCCTAGGTTCAGGCCTAAGCAGAGCAAGCCTAGGTCATCCCTCCAAAGGTGATTGGGCTTAATCTACTCTAGCCAAAGCTGTCTTATAAGCCCTATAAAGGTGTTTGATTTACGCACTAGAAAATCATCTGAGTTAAATAACCCTTAGTCGTCTGATGTCAAACCGGTCTCTTACTTTTTATTCAAAAGATTCGATGGCTCCATTGTTTTTTGAAAAATAATGGTAGATTTGCTGGGGATTGGATTGCGCATGTTGATGTCATCCTACATCGGTTCATGAGTCCCTAGGTTCCCTAGGTTCAGGCCTACGGAGAGTGAGCCTGGGTCATCTCTCCGAAGGTGATTGGGCTTAATCTACTCTAGCCAAAGCCATCTATGGCATGGGCCCAGGAGTCCCTGGTTGATTCCTAGCCTAATACGTTGCCCATCGTGAGCATCCGCATGTTTGGTTCTCATGGGCTATGGATACAAGAGTTATGCATCGGTTGCATGATATCGTCAATTTGAGTTTCTCATAATTTCCTAAGAACATATAATTTTTTTCAATATTATTATGAAATTTCTACAACTTTTGCAACTTTTTCTTTTATTTTAGGATAGCTAGAAAATAAAAAGTGTACAAAATTTAGAAATACAAGAAAATCAAAGAAAAAATTAAAAAACAATGATTTCGTATCATAAACCTAAAAAAAATATAGTTTAAATTTCACTAAAGTATTTTATACGAAAAACCATGGATGTTACATACTATGTAACTTCGTCCAAAACATTGGTGACCAGTAGAAGGACCGTATGTTTTTTTTTTTTGGCAAATGAGGGAACAAAAATACAAAAGTATGTAAGTATGAAATGGCATATACATAAAAGGACAGCTTGCATTAATTCGTAGCCACTTCAAAAATACGAAAGTAGGAAATCCAATCCATTCAAGTATTCATGATTTTTAGCAGAAAGATCCAACAAAATTATCATTTTTACACGAAAATAAACCAGAAACAAAATACATGACATCGCAAGTAAAAAAAAAAGGGAAAAAGAGGATACGATCATACGATGACACAGACATATCCAGCCATTATGAAAACAAAACAAAACTGCCCGGCTCAAAATCCCACGGGAAAAAAGCTCGCAACTTTCTTCCCAAATAAAAACCTCACCCCTCCCTGCGATTCTGCGACCCTGTCCTCTCCTCCCCCTTCGTCGCCTCCACCCTCTCATTTCGTTTCCGCCGCCACCGCCGCGCCGCCGCGCAGCCGCCGCCACCACGAACAGCGCCAGAGCCCTGAATGGACGGAGGCGCCGGGGCGACGTACGCCTCCCGCACGGCGGAGGAGGTGTTCCGCGACTTCCGCGGCCGCCGCGCCGGCATGATCAAGGCCCTCACCGGCGGTACCCACCCTTGGCTCCTCTCTCTAATCGCTCTGGATTTGCCTATCCGGCCGCTGCCGATGTCGCTGACGTGCCTTCCGTGGTTGCTTTGGTTGGTGTTTTGCGCAGATGTGGAGAAGTTCTACCAGCTCTGCGACCCCGGTGAGTCCGCTCGATCTCTTCGCGCGTAGGGTTTTGGGGCACCGAAGCTCCCGGTGTTGCTAGGTCTGCGGCGTTCGTTTGCTCTGCTGGGAATTTCGGTGCTAAGCTTGGTGGAATTTGCGTGTATGGAGCTTTGGGGTGGTGGTAGCTTTGTAGCTTTTGTGAATGCAGTGATGAATTGGGGCATGGTGAGGGATTTGGAATATAAATTAGAGGAAAATGTGGATTCTTTTGTTGGTTGGGGTCATTGGATTAATGCTATCTTTGTTTTTTTTTGTTAGACTGTCAGCTCTCTGAGAATCTGACAGTTGTCGTTAGTGGGAGATGGAGGAATTCGTGGCTTGCAAGTTCCATTTTTGGGGTTCTGGGGGTTTTCAAATTTGTAAGGATGTGTTGCCTCTGTTCGTTTATTTGATTTATAAACATTCCCTCCATAAATGCATTTTAAGAAGTAGGAACATGTCTATTCGTTATAATTAGTTAATATATGTTTTGGTGAAGTTAGCAAAAGAAAAAAAAAAGTACCATTGCACCCTTGGATTGGATTAGAAATATTAAGGTACTTCATTTGTGTTGTCTACTAGTGATATATCGTACTGGATGTAAACCTTTTATTTATTACCTATGATTGTCTCTGCTTGGTCGTATGCATGAAAAATGTGATGTAGCTTCATTTGTGTTGTCTACAAGTGATTTCACGTAACCAATGTAGCCCCTTTTTATTTATTTACCTAGCATTGTCCGCTTGGTCGATCAGTTGTGAAATGTAAAGGTGCTTCTGTGTTGTCTACTAGTGATTTAGTATAACTGATGTAATTCTTTTTTTTTATTGCCTAACATTCCCTTCTTGGTCTATTGGATGAGAAATGTGAGGTTGTTTCCTTTTGTTTGTTGTCTACTAGTGATTTAGTGTAACCGATGTAGCCCTTTTTTATTTATTTCTTAGCACTGTCCAGTTGGTCGATTGGATGAGAAATGCGAGGTCGCTTCATTTCAGTTGTTTACTAGTGACATAGTGCTAGCGATATAGTGCAGCTGATGTGCGATGCAACCCTTTTCTGGATTACCCAGCATTTTCTGCTGGGTCCTTGCCCTGTACTAAGCAAATTTAGCAAGTTTCTACTCGACAATTACTATGTGTTTATCTACTAATTATGCTTATTTGAGCAGAAAAGGAGAACTTGTGCCTTTATGGATACCCTAATGAAACATGGGAAGTGACCTTACCAGCTGAGGAAGTTCCTCCAGAGATTCCTGAACCAGCGTTAGGGATCAATTTTGCTAGGGATGGTATGAACGAGAAGGATTGGTTAGCACTAGTTGCTGTTCACAGTGATTCCTGGTTGCTGGCTGTTGCATTCTACTTCGCCGCACGGTTTGGATTTGACAAAGAGGCCAGGTAATGAGTCCATCATCATCAAGATTTTCAGTTTGCTTAAACAGCAATAAATGTAATTAGGACTTCTTGCCCTCTATTTCCATGTATGTTTAGATAGCATCTATAACTTGGCTAGCCCTTGATCAAGAGATAGGCAAGAATTGCTAAGCAAATTTTTTCATTGCTAACTTCTGTTTCTTTTCTTAAGATATTGTTATTGACCTATGCTATGTCATGGGCACGGACCCATGGCCCAGCTGGCTAGTAATTGAAGGAGCTAAAGATTAGATTAGATTCTATTTGTTTGAGATTTGTTAAGGTTAGATTCAGTTTGTTAGGGATTTGATTGAGATTAGATTCTATCTGTTAAGAGGGGGGAGTCTATCTATATAGGAGGGCTGCCACATGATATTTAATTAATAGATTCTATCTGTTAAGAGGGGAGCCTGTCTATATAAGAGGGCTGCCACATGATATTTAATTAGGCAAGAAGTATACAAATTAGTCATTAGACTACCTCCCTTTACCTTTTCTCCCTATCCCTGTAATGCAGCTGCTGGCTGCATTCATCAAGGAACACTGAACAGTTTGTACTCTAGAATATTGTCTGAGTTATGCTTTTACAGTTTCATCCTTTAGTTTTTTGTTGGGCTACAACTGAGTACTATTACTTTGAGATTATTTTGTCTTCTCCACACAGTCTCCAGAAGCCAGAACTGAGTTCAAAAGTTTTACTTAGATCTTGATGATTAATGGTCCTTTTATTTACTAACATGTTAGTGTGGTATGCATGTGGTCAACTTGCTCAATATTGACCACTAACATACATGAAACTGTATAGATAAGCCCTATGAAAATTGTGCAAATAGATTGTTGTGGAAAATAGTTTCAAAAATCATTTTTTTAGATCAAAACATCATAATTCTATTAGCTGATACCAGTGGCAGTCAAAGGTACACCTTGGATACTGGGCTTTTTTAGAAGGGTACGAGGATACCCACACACACTAAGATACCACATGCACACACATGCATGTACACACCTTACACACCCAAAGCAACTAATTGGAGGCTTCATGGCCTCCAGAGTGCAGGTATACACTATCCCACTCAACACACGTGTGTACACATTCCAGCCCAGGATTCAAAAGCTTGTGTAATAATAATAAACTGAGTTCATTATTTATGTTTTGAGTATTTTTACCTTCTTTACCATTATTTTATATCTTTATTGATTGGGTGGTCATGGTTGAGTAGGGATGAAAAAAATATCTTGAGGCGGAGCTACTTGAGCTCCAAACAAGCCGAGCTTATTTTTTAATTCAAGCTTGCGAACCTAACAAGCTTGAGCTCGAATAGTGTGGGTAAGGCTTACCAACAAGTTTTTTCGATCTGTTCTTGAGGTTTGATAAGAGATCTTATGTTAAAGTACAGTTCCTAAGTTTTTTCTAGTCTAATTCGAGATTACTAGATCTTTGGCCAAGATTTTGTTGAGAGCTTATTTGTCTTATCATTGAAGTGTAGTTATTGAGCGTTTTCAAGCCAAGCTAAGGCTTACTAGAGCTTTGGTTGAGTCAAGCTCATGTCTCAACTCGAGCTTTGCTGAGCATACGCCCTATGGTTGAGTAGTGTGATGCAGTTTTCTGTCCTTGGAACACTAGTTAAGTAATTATGTGTCACAACTCGCATCTCACACAGTCTGACAGTCACCAATTCACAAAAAAAAAAGGAGTTATAATTCACATTTCTTTGCTCAAAATTTTTGTTTGCCCATTGCAAAACCACCACAATCACTACTGAAATTTGCAATACCAAAGAGTCAAGAAACTAAAAATTCTGCCTTTTGCGCTAATCTTGATTCTAGAGGAAATTGGTCTATCTAAATTTCTTTGTGTTATATACACAGCTATATTTGATCATGGCCCAATATTAGTAGCAACACATTCATACAATGATTCTTCTGCTGGTATCTTTGTTTACGAAGTCATAGGGAAGCTTCCGATGCCAATCATAGCAGCAAATTTAGGAGAATATGAAAGTGTGCAGTTGTGCACCAATGTCTTCATAATAATACAGACCAGCTGCAAGTGACGTACTGTAGTGAATATGGCCTGATAGACTATTCTAAAAAGCACAAGTTTTTCTTCTATGCTCAATAGGGGAACTCCATGATAATCTTGTTCAGATAGGGTTTTTTTGGTTTGCAATGGCTTGGCAGATGATGAAATTAGCCCCGTGCTGATTTCAAAATCTTCATTGTTGGATCAAGTTCAAGAATCTTGTGCCAAGAGGCTAGAGTGGCGAAAATCCAAGGCTGATTGAACTGCATTTCAGCAGCCAAAGTTGGAGCAACCATGAATGCTATCATGGGTAAATTGCCTAACTGGTATTTGGACTATTTTTGTTTGATATTGGTGCATTCCACCAAATATCTCGTTCACTGTTTGTCCTGGGATAGCAAGCATTTTTCAAACTGCAGCTTACAAGAACTTACAAGAGCCAATGTGTCCTTAATCAAATGGTGTTTTTTGTTTTATGTGTTGGGTAGTTATTACTTCTGATGTGATGCTCTGTATTATCTGAATTATTGTAAGATGAACTAAAGGTTTTTCTAGAAACAAACCGAAAACATGATGCTTACGCAATTGCTCTAAGAAAAGGATGGATTATATTAACTTTGGACGGTGCTCTGCTGACCGTGTAATACATTTTTCCTTATATAGATTTCTGTTGAACTATGAGGCTCTATAGTTTTTAATAGTCCGAGAATCCTTTTCCTTGCGTTGTACTACACCCATGTTGTGTGTCCCATTGCTTTAGTGGTTTCGTTGTATATTGGGTGGAGAACATTTATAGCATTAACCTGATTTTTTTTCAAAGAGTTCAGTACATGCTTGAGTGCCATACTATGGATCGCACATCTTTGGGAGTGGTGTATGATTAAATCTACAAAACTAAAACACAACCACTATCTGTTTTTCACCAAATGTTATGATTGCGGGATTCAGTCCTGCACCAGCAACTAGGCCCTGACCCTGATTACTGCTAGGCTAGCCTGCTGTTTCCTGAGTTCTTGTTAATCCCACCGAAGTTTCACACACATCGCATTATTTCAACTTTTCTCCATTGGCATAAACATGCAACGAGCTTTAGGTGAGTCATGAAATTAAATGTGCAAGAGCAGGCATGTAGTTTGTGCACATCAATCAAGAAGATACTATCATGCAGTGGGTGTTCTTCTTCTCTTACCAGGAGTTTGGGATCCTGGAGAACTTTTCATTTTTCATCCAAGAGGCCCTTGAGAAAATAATAGAAGATTTCCTTTTTAATTTGTGCCGACTAACAGCGCATGAAGTGCAAATGAATTTTTTTGAGAAACATTTTTCCTGAGCAAAGATCTGTGTCCAACATTTAATTGTGCAATTTACAGCAAGTTTAAATAAAATTCCTAATCAGAGAAACATGGTGCTTCAGTTTGCTATTTACTTTCACGTTATTTCCCATGCTCGTACTGAATCAGAGTACTAATATCTAAATTTGGAGCATTTAGGTTTTATTACCTGTATGATAAAAAACTGTTTCCTGGTGCCATGAATTTTTGAAAAACCCTACTTTGCTTTTTTTTCTTATACAGGAGGAGACTCTTCAACATGATAAACAACTTGCCGACAATATTTGAAGTCGTCACTGGGGCTGCAAAAAAACAAATCAAGGAGAAGGCCCCCAACAGTACCAGCAAGAGTAACAAGCCAAGCTCAAAGATGGTAAACAGATACATTTTTTTATGCCAGCTTGCAGAATTAGACATCACTCATATTCTGATAACATTCTGTGTGTAGCAACCAAGGCCCGAATCTCACTCAAAGGCCCCGAAAGTGGCGGCACCACCGAAGGATGATGACGAGAGCGAGGACTATGGAGACGAAGAGGAGGAAGAGCGTGACAACACCTTGTGTGGATCTTGCGGGACAAATGATGGCAAGGATGAGTTTTGGATCTGCTGTGATAGTTGCGAGCGGTGGTACCATGGAAAATGCGTCAAGATCACACCTGCTCGAGCAGAGCATATCAAGCACTACAAGTGCCCAGATTGCGGCAACAAGAGAGCGAGGGCATAAGCGACAAGCATCAATGTTCCTGAAAATGAAACCAGCGCCACACCATGAATGTCTGCAGATATGGCCTAGCTTTCTAGCTTGTAGACTTGCTTTCCATTTCAAATCAAGCACTATTAATTTAATCGTGCGCCAGCAGTTCGTGTTGCTCTGACTTAAAATTGTGTTCAAACGGTTGGTTGCTGTAGTAATGCCAGCTTTAAATCCCTTGTGCGGCTGCCTTGCAGACATGTCAAAAACGCTCTTGAACTAAGAGGACTCCATAGCTGACCATTATTTCGTCATTGTTAACCTCGTTGCTGTGCATCTTGCCGGTTTTGTTACATTAGTTTGAGTGATGTTGCTACGAATCTACGAAGGGCCCTTTCATTTTAAGCTCCACAGGTGAAAGTATGGACGGAGGTAATCAGAAAAACGTTGGGCTTCACATCTTGAGACAGGCAACATATCTATTATATATTCTGGCAAGAGGGCTCTTCGTTCTTTTTCACGCTCTGTAATGACGGTACGTCGGTCAGTCCCCTCTCTGTCTTTAATCGATCATAACAACTTTTGAAATGTTTGCTTTGACGTTTCTTTCCATAGCATACGTTTATAAATTGCATAAATATATAGTGTGTTTTTGGCGATCACATGAGTTTGGAATTCAAAATTCTCATTGGTGATTTCTGATGATCTTCCAAAGTTATTGGTGACAAAAGGCTAATTACAGAAGTTGCATCCCGATAGCGTATCGAAGGAGCTGAGCTGCCTCAGCCACCAGCCACGACTCAAAACACAGGTCAAAAGATGCAAGCAAGCAACGCGTGACACTAGAGAAGCGACCCAGCACACAGGGACGAGCTGCAAACAACATGGTCATTATTCAAGGACTCGAAAGATGTGGAGATCAAACAGAGCTCTTCTATACGGAAAACTGGAAGCATCTCAAGTAACCACAGCAACGCAAAAGTTAGCAGGGGGAATGCAGTCTAGAGTCGATACAAGAACTCAGCCGGCAGACACTTATTAGACCAGCTACTTAGGGATAGCCGTCTCCATTATACATATACCAAACACAAGTAGATATACAAGAGTTTGTCAGTAAGATTGTCTGTTAGTCGCACTCCCTATAATTGGTCCTCGCATGAGTCAGTAAAACCCTCTCAAGAATTGAGATATCATCATATTGCAGTCCAATAGCTCCTGCAAATCAAAAATAAATAAAACTCATAAGAAAAATAGTGCCTCCTGGTTTAACATAAAGGACTTGGGGGATACAGGAGGAGAACCGACCAGGCTCAAGTACTGTTCCTTTTTGTGCATGCCACGTACTTGAGCTGAATAAGCTTGGTATATGTTAAGAGATTCGCTGACTCACATAGGCCCAGACTCCAATGTATGAAAAGAATTAACTGAAGTTAATTGTTGCAAACGAAATACTTTCATTATTGTGGTACTAATCCACACAAACGAGCTCGCCCAGGATTAAGCAGTGATTCAGACATTATCCATCCCTGAGAAAAGGTAAATGAGAATTGTTAACTGTTGCATACATATTACATTCAATGCGGTAGCTTTTATCAGGCTATTTGTTCGATATTGTAAAGGGGGGCAGAATGTTAATAAGACAGTCACCTGTTCTCTAGCTTTCCTTTTGAAAACTCCATAAGATGATGCAACAATCTTGCAAGATTCTTCAATGTGTGGTATGAAGTCCATGTTCAGTGGGTTTGGTTTTCCATACTGGTATGACCGGTTGGAGTTCATGCGCTTCCGTGCATTTAGATTTGCGTGTGATGCGTTAATAAAATGCAATAACACGTGTGCCTGTAATCAAAAACACAATTCAAAGAGATGAGAAATGCAGACCTCAACTAATTCAATGTTAACAAAGGAGTTAGCAATCAAAGCTTACATGGAAAGCAGCCTTTAAAATGTCATCTGGCTTTGCTTGGTCCTTGAGCAAAGCATATACCTTGTCCTTTGTGGGATTATATGTAACAATATACCTCTCGTCCTGCAATCAAACACATCACAATTTCACATATTGATCTTTAATTAGACTAAAAAAGGAAAAGAACCACCATCATGAAGGACCAGTACTCTATGGAATGAAATGAGTACCTCGAATAAAGGCCTTATAGCAACAACTGAAGCAGGTTCCTGGAATGCCTCTCCAAATCTTGATCCTATAATACAAATAGGTTATCAAAATTTTCTACAATCCACATTCATGAACAAAGAAACGTGACCATAGTTGCAACTTGCAAACCTATTGCAACTGGTTGATGCCGCCAAGGCGGATTAAATATTGTCTCTTGTGAGTTTCCTTCCTTCAATGATGGCACATGCCCTGCATAAGTCAAATCATATATCCAAGTATTAGGCTTTATCCTGCATGCTTTCATGTTTTTCTTAAAAAAAAATTGCAAATTTGAATTTAATTCTCTTGACTATGTAAGTTCCACATGTTGTAATTTTACACTGTGAAACTCAACCATATACAAATTATGTATTGATAAAATATCTTCAAATATGTTTCGTCGTTGCCAGAATTATCCAGTCATCCTAAACCTTTATGAACAGCATGCTTCTGCATTAGCTGAAGACTAGTGCTTACTATATGATTGAACGAGAACTGCCATAAAAACCTTTTCTTATGGCAAGATTTTTAAACAATGTGATTAGAAGGATTCTAACTTTCTACCGTACATTGTTGACATACCAGTCTTAATGAAGGAATCCACAGCTACGGTGAATCTTGCCCTATTTAGAGTATTCAGCACAACAGATCTCACCTGGTAACAGAAATGATTAATCGGTAACTCCAATAAGAAAGAGTCTCTCCATAATAGAACAAACTTAAAGTTGAATGCAAACCTCATGGTATGAACTAAGGAGGTATCCACAAGACAAGAAGGCAAATGAAGTCACCAATGATGGATTCCTCTTAGAAATTAGAATGCTTAAGCCAGTTCCCAACTTCACAAAAAGGAAATAAAATAAAATATCAGCAAACTAATACATGGCAAGAAGGTAAATGAAGTCATGATATATTCCTCTTAGAAATTAGTAGTCAGCATAAATGGTTACCAGATCAGCAATGTTCCCAACACTTTCTCCTTTAGCAGTAATATCTCCAATATTTTCTCCTTTGGCATATGCCTTGTAAATTGGTGTGCGGGTTGAGGTTGATGTAACAGCAGCAACATTCTGAAGAAAACAATTTATAAAACAGGTAGGTTGTGTTCCATCAGCTCTTTTCCAAGTAAAGGGGCATATAGTATTATTGCCGGAGGCAAGTACCAAGGTCAAACCTTAACAACATTTGCTATGCAGGCCACAGGTAGGAAAAGTTGAGGGAAAGCTGCAGTAGCTAGCTCTATCCCAGCCCCTAGTTCCATTAAGAGATCGCCTGAAAAACGGAGCTGCAAAAAAGATTGATTTCGATTAGTATCTTTGATGGAACAAAAAACAATAGGTCCACATAACAATGGTTCCATAAATACACCTGCTTTAGGTCATAGTCGAATTTCTTCCCTTGACGTGCAAAAAGCATTTTTCCAACACGCCCGGCTCCATCCTGTTATAACACAACAATTGTTAGTTTATAACTATCACAAAATAATCTTATTACTGTTGAGAAATAACAAAAGGATAATCACATGAGCATCAATTAAATTAAATCATAGCTGCCATTAAATCAATTTTTAAGGCAAACATTTTACCTTCAGTATCCAGTTAATAGCCACGGCACCAGATGTAGCCCTGCTTTGAGAGACTCCTACAGAGTTTAGCAATGTTCTTGTTGTAAATACACCCATCGCTCCGCCAAAGAAATGCTACAGAATGTGAAAATCACAAATTAGCAAGACATTCAAATCCGGTATATGATGATAAGTTGTTAACATCATACGAAATCCAAAATTATACCTTCAATGCTCTCCATGTCATGTATGGGACATATGAAGGAGTGACACTATCTGGAAAGCCTTCAGGCACAACATATGACCTTATGAATGACATAATTTCCTGCAACAGAATAATTGCATATCATCAATGTTGTAGTTCACCATTCTTAGTCATGAATTCATGATCACAAGATCTCAGCACCCATGGTACAGTTTCCAGGCATACAGTTTCTGTAGTAGGTATAAACTAGCAGCAGTACTCGGCACCAAACGAACGAAATCTCAACAAAACTAGCATCACTAATCTAAATTTACAATTTGCAACTTTGCTCCCCTCCAAACACTCAGGGCAAAAAATAGACAATTGGAGTCCCATAAGATCCAAAATGTCTTCGGCTTAAATTAAAATTAAAATCTACGGGTGGAGATTTGTCTACACTCTAAAGACCAAATTCTTTGGCGCTTTACAGCCATCTTTTGAAGATCTTGATATTTATTCTTGAAGATCTCAAAACAATTTTCAACAATTTTTTGGCATCTCCAAGCCGCCAAACGAACGCCTACAACTTTTCAGATTTTAATCAAAGCAGTTTTTGAGCTGAAAAGAACAGCACAGAAAATCACTAATTCAACTTGATTCGCGTACTACACCCGGGTTAAACCTACAAACAAAGAATAAGTGAACTAACCGAGAAGATGGGGAAAGCCGAAGTGATCAGCAACTCAACCTACCAACAAATCCACTATAATTACCTTCCAATTTAACATATTGCCTCGACACAGCCTAAAAAGAGGCAGCAGCAACCAACAATATTACTAAAATTATTTTTTCTAACAAAAAATTCTAGAAAGAGGCACCCTAGAATTTTCAGATCCAACCAAGCACCCGAAAACAATAAAATTTGAAGATTTCGCCACAACAATCAAAAGACGAGTACAATTAACAGGGACAGAATCCGCGTCAGCCACATACTGATGCTGACCAGAATCCCCATACCATCAAATCCAGCTGCATATCCACAGAAGCGGCGGATGCCGAATCCCAAATCCACCACGGGGGTAAGAACCTACCGAAAATACAACCACGAGCCACAAAATCCAGCTAAATACCCGCACTATTTCCCCCCACATCGCATCTCAGGCGGTCGCCATGGAAACCAAATCCAGGACAGAGCGCCAGAAATGCTACAAATTGACATAGGACTCACCTCGACGGGCGGCAGCGGTGACTGGAGCGGCACGGCCTTGATGGAGGCGGCGCCGACCGACGCGGAGGCGCCGCCCCTGCCCCTCCCGCTGACCCTCCCGGGCTTCCCCGCGGTGGCCCCGCTGCTGCCCTCGACCACGTAGCTCCACCGCCTCCCTTCCACCTCCTCGATGCAGAGGACCCCGTCCACCAGCGCGGGGGGCGCGGGCGGCGCCGCGGCGACCCTCGCCGGCGGCGCCTCGGCCTCCCGCACGGCGACGCGCACCGCCTCCCGCACGGCCACCCGCGCGTCCGGCGCCGGCAGCGTGACGGCCTGCGCGGCCGCCGCCGCCGCCGGCCGCTTCAGCCCCATCGCCGGCGCCATGCGGAGGCGGTGGGCGGCGAGAGGGGCGTGAGATTTAGATGGGTTTGCCGAGTGGTGGGCGTCGCGATGCGGAGACAGCGAGGCAGTTTCGCCCCGGGGAGAGAGAAACACTTTTATACAAACACAAACAGCAGAAAAAAAAATGTTTGGGATTTTACAATCAGCTACATATACATCGTGCATCTCAGACGGTGCTTACATACGTCATTGACATGTGGGTCAGGATTTTTGTTGGACCCACCTGTCGGCTATGCCATTGGATTTTGGGTGGTGGCGTGGAGTGGGGGAATGGGTGGTTGGCTGCTTGTGCCAGCTGCGACGGTGGCTACGCGTACTACTGTGACTTTCCGCACTGACTGTCGTGTAGGGTACACAAAGTTGAGAACCCACATGTCAGAGTCCAGGAGGACCTGGAGTGTGGGACGGATGGCTGGTGACTGCTGAGCCGCTGGAATTGGAAGGTGAAAATGGTTGAAGAGCTTATTGGCCGTGAAATTTTTCATTCGATTTTGTGTGGGCGTCAAGGCGATAAATTATTTTTGGTTTTGTTCGATGGTGGCTGGGGCTGCTGTTCAACCGGGCATGCGTAGAAATTTAATCAAACCGAACTGACAACATATATATCTACCAAATTGTTACAGTAACTATTTTTAATGTTGCAATGCCCTAATTCAAATGTTTCGATGCACCATTTTGGTTTTAAGTAATACAACATTTGGTTTTACACGCTGCAATATTTTGGTTTTAAATAATACAACATTTTGTGTTTAGATGTTGTAATATTTGGTTGACACGCTGCAACATTTTGCCTTAACACATCGCAACGTTATCTGATTTTTTTGTTTTATGTCTTGTCCAAAAATGTTGCAGCAACAAATTATTTTTATTTCATATTTAATATACAGCAACATTTTGGTTTAACATATTACAACATTGTCTCTACATCGACGGGGCAGCTCCTCCGAGCACCAGCTTGGTCACCTGCATGGGCCGCGGTGGTTGCCAGAGACTACGCCGCAGGGGAGGAGACAACTCAATCGGGTGAGGGGGGAGGAAGAAGAAGATGTACTTGATTGCTTTTAAAAACACTGCAGGGACTTTTTTTTGCGAAAGAGCATGTGTGTGAGAGAATTGACCGCGCAAATCTCGCCGCAAACGACCAACGGTCTAGATAAGCATCGGAATTCCTTCTACAAGCGCAAACGTATTTCCAAAAATATATATAAACAAAATTTTATACGTAGCCAAGTTGTAGCATAGCTTCCGCAATTCGTAATAGTTCTATTGTTCGTGATTCCGCGACGCTGTGATAATCACCGTTTAGATCCTTCCTTGGTATTGCGTCCTGAGAACGTTCATGTAGAGTACATGGTGGATTGCTCTCAAATAATTCTAGAGGCAAAGATAAAATTATATGCAATCAATCAATCCTGACAAATCACATCCTACTGATAGCCTTTTGGATCATATATTTGTGTATGAGAGTAGACGGCCCGGAGAGAAGATTAGTAGCACCAAAGGAGCTCGAATCCAAGAGGTAAAGAAGCTCATGGTTACGAAAGTAGTTCGTGAGAGCATGCCTAATGACACTTTTACTATAGCTGAGCTTGTCACTGCAAAAATACCTGGGTAGTTCGTGAGTTGGTTGGTCACTCACCACATCCCATGGCGTTGCTCTTGATCCAGCTGACGGGCTGGGTATGCCACTCCCACTTCACCCTGGCGCCTCAGGTTCGGTGCTCTTGTAGTTGTATGCATGCTTGGTTCGGTTCTAACTGATTTCTTAGGGGACTTGATTAGGGTTTCAATTAATTCACAATGGAGAGTTGTAGAGCTCGATGGGTGCGGGATTTGAAGAAGATGCCTAGGAATTAGAGAAAACAACCCAATTTCGAAGGAAATTACCAGATTTGGGAAGAAGATAATCCCTAAATTTTACCAAAAATATTGTCATGTGAGTATTGAAACGCCTCATTTGCTATTGTGCCACACTTCAGTTGATTGCCTAATTTTTTTTCCTTTTCCCCCTAATGTTTCATTAATGAAACATCTCTAATATTGTAGCCGCTACTTTTTAATGCTGCAGTCCTCTAATTCAAAAGTTTTAATGCTTTTCGCTCAAATAATATAGTGTTATAATTCAATTGTTGTAGCAACTATTTTTTAATGTTGCAGTACATTAATTCAAATGTTTCAGTGCTTTCACTTGAAATGTTTCACTGATGTAATGCAATAGTTGCAGCAACTACTTTTCAATGTTGCAGTTCTCTAAATCAAATGCTCTATCAGTTATTTTTCAACGTTGTAGTGCTCCAATTTAAAATTCTTAGTGTTTCACTCAAATTTTGTAGTACTAGCAATTGTTATATTAACTATTTTTTAATGTTGCAATGCCCTAATTCAAATGTTTCGATGCACCTTTTTGGTTTTTAAATACTACGACATTTGGTTTTACACGTTGCGACATTTTTGTCATACTGCAACATTTTGTTTAACATGTCATGATATTTGGTTTAACATGTTGCAACATTTTGCCTTAACACATCGCAACATTGTCTAATTTCTTGGTTCATGTGTTGTCCAAAAATATTGCAGCGCTAAATTGTTTTTATTTCATATTTAAAATAATGCAGCATTTTGGTTTAACATACTACAACATTGTCATCACATCAATGGGGCGGTTCCTCCAGGCACCGGTGTGGTCATGCGCGTGGACCGCGTTGGTTGCCAGAGACCGTGCCACAGGGGAGTAGCCGGCTCAACCGAGTGAGGGAAGGAGGAAGAGAGGAGGAGGAAAAGGATGTACTTGATTGCTTTTTAAAAATTATAGGGACTTTTTTTTGCGAAAGAGCATACGCGCGCGCGAGAGAGAGAGTTGACTAGTAATAATCTCGACACAAACTACCAACGGTCTAGATAAGCATCGGAATTCATTCTACAAGCGCAAACGTATTTCCAAAAGATTATATAAACAATATTTTATATGTAGCCACGTTGTAGCATAGCTTTCACAATTCGTAATAGTTCTATTGTTCGTGATTCCATGACGTTGTGATAATCACCATTTAAATCCTTCTTGGTGTTGTGTCCTGAGAACGTTCATGTAGAGTACATGTTGGTTTGCTCTCAAATAATTCTAGAGACCAAGATAAAATTATATGCAATCAATCAATCCTAACAAATCACATCCTGCTAATAGTCTTTTGGATCATATCTTTGTGCATGAGAGTAGACGGGCCGTGGAGAAGGTTAGTAGCACCGAAGGAGCTCGGATCCAGGAGGCAAAGAAGCTCATGGTTACGGAAGTAGTTCGTGAGAGCATGCTTAATAACACTTTTACTGTAGCTGAGCTTTACGGCAAAAATGGGTTGTGAATAGCAAGAAGGGTCGTGGGTAAAATATAAAAGAGATACGTAGTGAATGAGAAAATAGACCCATTCGGAATTTGTATAGAAAAAGATACAAATAGACAAAAAAAAAATAATAAAAAGAACTTAGCATTCCACATTATTCGTGACAGCCTGACAGGGGGGCAGTGGAGCTCAAATCTACACCCGAAAAGCCTTTTGAAAAATCTCTCCACATGGAGGGGCCAGTGGGCCACACGGCGCATTGAGCAGCCTCCCTGGACCGGCTCGATACCCTTTCCAACGGGATTGCACCGGACCGTGGCCGGGGCCGAGCAGCCGGCCAGCCGACCCGACCCGACCCGACCATAATGGTCGGTACCGCAGGCAGCACCACTGCGCCGCATGTGGAGATGTTGGGACGCGCACGCGCCGGCCTCTCCTCCTCTCACATCGCACGTCTTCGTTTTCGCGGGGACGCAGATTTCCCCCCTCTCCCTACGGCTCCGAAAAAAACTTTTTTTCCCTCAGACCATCTCCAACGGTGTCTCTTCACCTCTTATTTTCTCTTCACGAAGAGATTTTGATTCTGTTTGAAGCTCCAATGGATTCTCTTCACCGTTCTTTTCGTGAAGAGATTTCTCCCTTCATTCTCCTTAGAAGGAGATTCTCTCTCCAATCTCTACGTGAATCCCTTCGAAGGGATTCTGTTGGAGATGGTAAGAAATAAAGAGATAAAATATAGGGAAGAGAATGGGGAAGAGAATGAAACGAAGAGAAAATGGTTGGAGATGGTCTCAATCCTTCTTCGGCCGTAGGGGCGTAGGCGTCCGGGTGTCCCTGTGACCCTCTTCGATTCGTTCTGCGGTGGCAGTTTGGTTTGATTTTCGAGAGAGAGATAAAAGGTCTTGTTTGTTTCGGATTAAATTAAATTAAATTAAATAAAAATTTGTTATTTTTTTATAAGTCAAATGTTGTAATTCAAATAATTCTAGAGACAAAGATAAAATTACATGCAATCAATCAATCCTAACTAATCACATCCTGCTAATAGCCTTTTGGATCATATCTTTGTGCATGAGAGTAGACGGGCCGTGGAGAAGGTTAGTAGCACCGAAGGGGCTCGGATCCGGGAGGCAAAGAAGCTCATGGTTACGAAAGTAGTTCGTGAGAGCATGCTTAATGAAACTTTTACTGTAGCTAAGCTTTACTGCAAAAAATGGGCTGTGAATAGCAAGAAGGGACGTGGGTAAAATATAAAGGAGATACATAGGGAATGGGAAAATAGACCCATTTTGAAATTGTATAGAAAAAGATACAAATAGGCAAAACGAAAATAAAAAGAATTTAGCATTCCACATTATTGCTAAAAAAATGATAAATTCTCATTTAATTTAATTTAATCTAATTTAGCTGAAAAGAACGAGGCCTAAGCGGGACTTTGTAAAAAGAAAGTATTATGGTACATGGGACGAGGGGCTAAGAAAATAGTGGTGAGCTATATCTATGACCTGCAAACATTGACTAGCTAAATTTTGGCCAGATGATATCGGATACAAGATGAGTAAAAAAGATCACTATGCTAGAAAAGATTATTACAACCTGATCATGTTGTAAAATTCACATTATTACAACCGTTGTTTTTAATTTTTCAAAATTTGTACGTTTTTAATTTTTACAATAACTTCTATCGTATACAACAGCATGAGTAAAAAAGATCACTATGCTGTTACAAAATATTTTATGGATTGATCTATACAAAAAAAACAAATTTTAACTCAATCAAACTAAAATAAACGACGCTAATTGCGCCTCCATGCCATGCGGTGCGGATCCACACTAATCACGGCGCTAATCCACGCTAATCACTGTGCTAATCCACGCTAATCTCTTTTTATCCAATCTACAGAGTAAAAAGATCCTAGCTTTCACCGATGGATGTGTGTGAAAACGTCAAATCACAATTATTTCTGAATTGAGGAGGTAGATTAATTAGACTTGGTTTAGCTTCCTGTCGTGAGATGCAATATCTTAAGGAGCAGGTCATATCAAATCAAATACACCACTGTACATACACGATGCATGTGCCCGGTTCATGTGCCACGCGCTAGCGTCAGACTGCTCCCACCGTGCGGGGTGGCGGGAGCAGGCGTTCCTGCCATACGGGGTGGCCGGAGGGCTTCTCGCACCATGCCGTGCGACAAGCGCCATACCGTGTGGCGGGACCGGATGTTAGACCGGGTATTTACTTATACTGTGGTTTATTTTATAAATTGTGATTTATTTGTTGATTATTTTGGGTATTTTTCCTTTGAAAAATCTCTCCACATGGAGGGGCCAGTGGGCCACACGGCGCATTGACCAGCCTCCCTGGACCGGCTCGATCCCCTTTCCAACGGGATTGCACCGCATGTGGGGATGTTGGGATGCGCCGGCCTCTCCCTCTCTCGCACGTCTTCGTTTTCGCGGGAACGCAGATCCCCCCTCTCCCTACGGCTCCGTAAAACTTTTTTTTCCCAATCCAATCCTTCTTCGGCCGTAGGGGCGTAGGCGTCCAGGTGTCCCTGTGACCCTCTTCGATTCGTTTTGCGGTGGTAGTTTGGTTTGATTTTCGTAAAGTCAAGGACATCTGAAGAGAGAGATAAAAAGGCTATAACTTATTTAAAATTATTTTGAGGATTTTTAAGAAAAATGTACAAAGTTTTAAAAACTATTTTTAAATATTAAACTAAAGGATATGTTGAAAAATAACAAATCAAAATCCCGAATTAATGTGGCCACTGTGATGTCCTTCGGTCGGCCTCATGGTTCCATGTTTCTAGAACATCCAGGGGCGGACACAACAAAAAAATAATAAGAGGGGCTGAAGTTTAGTTAAGCCAGTAAGCCCAAAGTCTGAAGTTTAGCCATTTCTTCCCTTCTTTTTTCACTAAAAATTATAGGTGTGTATATGCTGGGGCTCCACTATCGTAGACAGAACAGGTGAAGCTAGAGCCCCCCTACCCGGTGCTAGATCTGCCCCCTGAGAATATCGTCAGTAGGATCTCCATATCTCGTTCTCTACATTCCTTCTTTCAATTACTATTTGTTCCCCTTATTTCCATCCTCTCCACCAGAGAATCTATTCTCGAAAAGATATATAGATCGGAGAGATAGCCACTAAATATAAAAACCCTAGAGGAAGTCTCTAAATTTTAAAACTAAGATAGAGACTCTGTTGAATCGTTATAAAGACACAAGATTGTCCGCAATAGTATTTTAAGAAATCTACTGGCAGCAAGTTCTCTATCCTTCGTTCGGTAAATTAATTAAATGCCACTCCAAAGAGCAACAATTGAGGATTTGTCACTAAAGATGGTTACTGAGGATATGACACTCCAATAAATTATTCCTTAATATATCACTCTCATTCAATTAGCCTTTTAAAACAGATTTTTATATTTAACTAATTCCTACCTATCATATGAAAAGACTAAACTATCCCTCTCTTTCATATATACATCGACGAATTCAACGTCGGAGACGACAATGGAGTTGCGCCCACTGAGCACGAGCTGCGGCGGCCAAGTACCAGGCACGCCCAGTGTTGACCTCTGTTTCTTTTCTGAAGTCATCTCTTTTTTTCTTTCGAGTTTTTTTTTCTTCCTTGCTTCTTGCGGTTGTTCTTTTTTCCATGTGTTTTGGATAATTGAACCAGCTTGTTGATTATGTTGCCCGTCATGCGAATTTGATGTATAAAGACATCTTTGATTCGTGGTTTTGTTCGATCGAACAGTCTGTAAAAAGAAATTAAATTTTGGCCCTCCCTGCCACCCACTGCACTTGTTTGGCAAGTTGGGGGTAAATTGGTTTAAAATTACACATTTAATTCGAAATTGAAAAAATATGCCACATCTTTTAGAAATTTGCGATATGCACACGAATTCTGCCGCGTGGGATGGCGGAAAGTTGCTTCCGCCACGCCGAATGGCTTCCGCCGTGCCGGATGGCTCAAGCCAGCGGCTTCCGACACCACGCATGGCGGAAGCGTTCTGGGCACGCCACCTGGCCAAGGGCCTCCCTCCGGTGATTTGTAGTTACTGTCCAATTTTTTTTCCTGAGAAACTCCCAACTTTTTGCAGGTTTGTATTTACTGAGTAGTACACCAATTAAATCCACTTGGTAAATTTGGGCAAGCAAAAAAGCAAAATATTTTTAGAACTAGTACACCAATTAAATACTCAATTACAATTTCGCAGATATCATTCATTTAACTAGAGCTGTGCAAGCTCTGTCAGATCGTTACTACTAATAAAAAAAGATTTCAAACAAGTGATTAAACGACAGCGCGTAATTAATTTCATGTGATTCTCTCTCCATTGTCACAGTGCGGAGCTGATCCAAACGTGATCGTGCGAGTGATCCTGAGGCCCTTGGCCAGGTGGCGTGCCCAGAACGCTTCCGGCGGAAGCAACTTTCCGCCATCCCACGTAGCAGAATCCGTGTGCCATATCGCGAATTTCCAAAAGATGTGGCATATTTTTTCAATTTCGAATTAAATGTGTATTTTTAAACCAATTTTTCTGCAAGTTGGTAGTAAAAAAAACGTGGCAGTAAACTGAGCCCGGCTGGAAGGCAGGTGTCGGGCAAGCTGCATCGTCGCTTGGTACACAGGACATGGGCCTTGTTTGTTTCGATTTAATTTGATTCAAAATTACGACTTTAAGTATTAGAGCATGGCTAGCAGGGACTCTAAATGATTCCCTAAAACACTATTGCGGACAACTCCAGTCTCTATAACGTTCCAGCAGGGTCTCTATCTTAACCTCTAAATTTAGAGACTCTCCCCAGAGTCTATATTTAGAAACTCTCTAGAGAATCTCTATATCTTGTTAAATATAGAGACTCTGCTGAAGATGATGGAAATATAGGGAACGAATAGTGATTTAGAAAAGGGATAGGGAACGAAATATAGAGATCCTGCTGACGATGCTCTTAGACTAGCAATCAAATTTAACTACTTTAACGTGTCCTTTGCTCGATCTCCGTGGCCAAAGACAGGTCGTCCATAGACCATAGGGGGGCTCTCGATCGAGTTGCTCCAAAATCCAAAACCTCTAAGATGGTTGCATCAACGGTGATCCCTGCCACCCACTGCACTTGCTTGGCAGCTGGAAGGGTAGGTGTCCGGCAGGCCGCATCGTCGCCTGGTACACATGACACGGGCCTTGTTTGTTTCGATTTAATTTAATTCAAAATTACGACTCTAAGTATTAGACTAGCAATCAATCAAATTTTACTACTTTAAGTACACACTCAAAGAATCGGTCGTGTCCTTTGCTAGATCTCCGTGTCCAAAGACAGGTCGTCCATCGGGGCAGAGCTAGCTCTCGATCGAGTTGCTCCAAATTCCAAAACCTCTAGATGGTTGCATCAACGGTGATCCCTGCACGATCAGACCGGCCTAAAGGAGGTAGAAGAGAGAGAGACGGGGACACATGGTTTGTCGCCGTGCAGTGCTCCGTTTGGTCCCGGTCCATGCTGCCCTTCGCTGTTGTCTTGATCGCGATGATCTGGGATTCTGGGATGGTACACGCCGCGTCCCGGACAGCGACGCCTTCGTCAGCCCTCCACACGCCACCATCCAAGTCCCATTTCGTGGTGTTTGGTAGCTTTTCTATTTATATATTTAGTCATGTTTGGAAGTGGTGTTATTTTATAGTTTCTATGCAAAATCATGGTTGTCTCAAAAACTATGGTTTCTGAGACCACGAGGTGTTTGGAAGCAACCTCGAAAACTCTGGTTTGAAAACCATGGTTTTACCAAAACCATGGTTTTTTTAGAGTTTTGTAGACTCCACTCCACACCAAAGTTTTCTAACTTGTGCTAGCAAACAATGGTTTTCAAAACCATGGTTTTTATGATCATAGCAAAACACAAAACATGGTTTTACAAAATCATGGTTTTAAAAAACTCCACTTTCAAACAGTGCCTTTGTTTGCTTGTTTATCTGCGTCTTGAATATGAAAAAGCTTATATATATCTTCCGGAAGGATGTAATTTTTAGTCTCAAATGGGCATTTTAAACCTCTTTTAAAAAGCGGGTGCATAAATTGAACGTCCCACTAAAAGATTTCCATCAAATGTATGAGGTTAGCATAGAATCTTAGAAAAATAATTGTAAAACCTTAAAAAATATACTGATGAATCTAGACAAATATACATATCAAATATGCATGAACACTGTAAACCTTGGATACAAAATGCTGGAACCTGAGAAAACTACTGATTAACTTTGAAAAAAGATCAATAAAATTTCGGTAAGCGTTGATGAACCTTGATAGTACAGTAAAACTTGCTAAATGGAGAATTAATGAAACCTAAGAAAAAAACATTTGCCACAACGAAGCATAGCAAAATCGAGGGATTTACGTATATCCCGTTTAAGCCTTCCTCCGTCTCAACGACATATGATATGGGTATGTTTGTGTTTGTGACATGAGTTATAATCGCAAAATAGCAAACTCCATTTTAAAGAGCCGCAAAAAGGGAATTTTTTAGAATCTTTTGTTGAGCCGTGGCCCGTGGGTGCTACGTTTTCTTGACGCCTTGGTTCTTGCACCAAACAAATTGGCCCGGTCTTTTCGCTGCCTTGTTGCCCGGGCTTGTTGTCCAGTGAAGTGTGGCGGAGACCACTTCCCCTGTAACATAGCCTAATCACCATCTTTATGCTTATCACTGTCCTAAATCCGTAATGCACTCATGTTACCTACCTAGGGTTGTAACTGAACATTAGCATATCTCTTGGCATCTTAATACAAACCCTCTCCCTTCTTATTTTCTTTCTATGATAGCAAGAAAAACTATATTGTTCTTGCCAATCCAGTCAGCATTTTGTCAAGTTCTTTGGCTTGATTAAGTGGATACTATTAGTCAAATTGTCTGGTTTTGGCTGGACGGAAACTTTCGATGCAGGAGGAGCGTGTCAACATTAGGGGGTCTTGTTCCTTCTTGTGCGTTAAACACGTTGCTAGCTCCATTGGTTTATGGTCGCACCCAATTTAACTAATCCATTCCTGATGGGCGATATCTAAGATATATGATGATATACGTGAGATGTATGGCCGCCGCCAGGTCCGTAGTGTCCGCGCTTACGCTCTCCCTGGCCTTAAATATCCTCGTCTCAATAAAACAAATGGAGGAAAGTGTCGTGGCTTAGCTAGCCCCGAACACTCGCGTCTCCACTCTCCACCCCCTCGTGTCCCTACCCCAAACACTAGCCTTCGGCGGCGGTGGCGGCGGCGTTGGCCCCGGCCTGCCCCGCCACCGGCAGGCTGTTTTGGCACTCCCTCGTTGGCGCCGCATCCTCTTTAGGGATAAGCAAGGCGGTGGTTTACCCCTTTTTCCTTTTCTTCTTCTTCCCCGTGCTAGATCTGAAGCTCTCGGGAAGGCTCTTCCCTGACGAAGGCGGTGGAGGGCGGTAGTGGCGCGGGCGACGGCTTCCCACTCCCCCCTCCCCAAATCCGGTGGTGGGAGTTCGTCCCATCCCGCCCCGTGGCAGATATAGCTAGCTGGAGGGGCGGCGGGTTTGTCCCCGGTGCCAGCTTCGGGCAATGGCGGGCAGCGGCGGAGGTTGGTGGTGGTGGGTGGTGGTGGCGGCGGCGGCGGCTTTCCGCCCCTCCAGATTTGGATCTGGAGAGGACGTCCCTCCTCTCCCCGGTTCAGCAGGTGTTAGGGCGGAGCTTTAACGGCTGCTGGTGGTGGTCTCCTCTCCACTGGTGCCGGAGGGCGTCAATGTTGGCGATGGTCTAGCACCGGGGTTGTGTCGTTGTCTGGGTAGTACAGTGATGCTTCAGGCGTTTCGCAATGGTTCCAGCGTCGATGCCGGCGTGTGGGGGGTTCCGAGTCTGCTTCGTCAGGCTGCAGGTTTTTTCTGGCTTTTTGGGCGGGTTTTCGTTGTTTTGTTGTTTTGTGGTATGTGGTGCGTTGTTAGTCACATTCTGTGCGCCTTAGTGATCTTCGTGGCGATGCCATTTCAGCGAACCTGTATGTCGAGTATGTGCTTTGGGTTTGATGTACAAGTGTCTCTTGTAATCTTGCCTTTTAATTGGAATGAATTTCCTTTCTCACAAAAAAATAATATCCTCGTCTTCTTCGCTGACTCCGACAACGGCGCAACCCCGGCCGGCGGCGATTGCTCACTGGCGCAACTGACCTCGTCAAGTGCGCTAGTGCGCTCCGCCGTAGGAGCGAGGGGCCACTAGGGTTGAAGTACATCAAGTAAATGTTGACGATTGTTGTGGGTCAATCAACAGCCAGATCAAGAATTACTCCGAAGCCCTCAACTGCATAAACCAATTAAGTCTTGGTGGCGGTGAACTAAGTAGTAAAAAAAAATTCCTAGTTGCACCTTTCATGCCACAGATCTATTTCAAAAATAGTTTGTTGGGGTTAAATGCATCAAGTATTTTATCAAGTTGTGTACTTTTGAGTTGAATGAGTAGTTTCCCATGTCGGGGAATTAGGGGCGTGTTTGCTTCGGGCCGCATGCAGCCACGCCCAGCTGCGGCCGCGCCTCAGTTGCGGCGCTCAAATCCAGCGCCGCAAGTGAGGCGGCCTCACGCGCGATTTTCAACTGGGGGCGAGGCAGCGCGGGGCGAGGCGAGGCGCGATGCGGCGTGAGCCAAACGCGCGCCGGCGCAGGCGTGGCGGCCGCAAGTGCGGCGTGGCGCGGTGAGGCAGTGAACCAAACAAGCCCTAAGTGCATCAGGTGTGGAGCTACTACTGGGGCACAGTGGAGCTGCGACCCCGGTGTATTAGTTACTAATTAGACCTAAACACTCGAGAGTTAAAGTTGCCTCCATGCATGCTAGATGAAGTGATGGATTGGGCCACTCTACCGTCGTACGGTTGACCACATGACCTTGCTTATAATCACCTTAGGTCAGGTATGGCAGCATCCAATTCTCCATGGTTGATTAACTTTATTGTCTTATAATTTATATATTTCAACAGGTTGATAATTGAATTGCTAGTGAATTATGCAAATACAATGAAGAGGTTTTTTTTGCATCCTTGGTACAATCAAAACCATTAGAGTAATTATCATGAACAATGAATTATTACGATTTCTATGTGATTCCTCATGTCTTCTATCATGCAAAGAAAGCGCATAATATTGCTCGAGGATTAGAATTTTCTATTTTAGTCTTTTTTTTTTAATTTTTTTGGCTCCATTAAGGCTATTCCAATAGGCTCCCTAAAGCACCCTCTATTTTAAAATAGGAGACAGATTATTCCCTTATGAGCTCAAACAACATTCCCTATTTAGTTTCTTAAAATAGAGAATTTCTCTCCATTCCCTTATATATAGGGATTCTCTCTCCTTTCCATATATAATTCTTCATATAGGGAACGCTGTTGGAGATGGGAGAAATATAGGGAGAGAATCTTTCTAAAGGAAATCTGCATATAAGATTATAGGGGACCGAATTTAGGGATTACTGTTGGAGACAGGCTAATATGTGACAATATAAGGGTGAAACATATTTTTTTCCCGCCGGTCAACAATTAGTGTCCTACAATATAAATTTTCAGTGTCAAATAAACAACGGAAACGCTTGAGGCCGGATGTAGTGGGTCCCATATCAATTTTTTTTGAATGGCCATAATTTTTGACTGAATGCTCCAATCCAAAAAAACGTTTGCACCAACGTGTTCCTCGTAGTTTTACAAACAAAACAAGATATAAGTTGCCATATAACTCTTCAAACTTATCTGGTGAAACTTGGGTTTCGTCTACTGAAACTTGGATTTCATATTCGTTAAACTTGCCGAACTGTCAAGTTTCATTAGATTTAATGCAAGTTTCATCAAGTTTCAACAGGTTTCATACAAGTTTCTTCAAGTTTCATCAGGTCAATTCAAGTTTCAACAGGTTTCATCCAAGTTTCATCATGTTACATTGAAGTTTCATCCAAGTTTCATCAGATTTCATCAGCACACGATCAAGTTTCGCTATTATAGATATAAGTTTCATAAGTGCCTTCTCCTAGTTTCACATCAAAAAATTTAAAAAAAATTAAAAAATTAAAAGTATTTAAAATGGGTTGCTCTCGATTTTAGAAGAATTATGAAATTTATTCCACGCATTTTGAACACTGTTTGAATTTTGTAAAAAATCAGAAGTTTATTTTGAATTTTAATCAAAAGACGACTAACAACTGCTCTGGAAAGTGCGCTGCCGTGCGCGCTCGGATTGGCGCGGTTGCCCTTGATCCTACGGCTCTGGTTGGTCCAGCCCGCGCGCCAGGCGTCGGACGTCCGACGCCTTGCGCTAGCCAACAAACAAATTTCGTCCTACAACAATATACAAAAATTGCTGTGTCACCTAACTATTTTTCCTCGTAAATTCGGATGCTTGTTCCTGAAAATACTGAAATGCAAGCAATGTCCCATCAGGCTGTCTCCAACAAAAATCCCTAAATTTGATCCCTTGCTGTCTCCAACAGGCTCCCCTAAAGCACCCCCTATCCTAAAATAGGGGACGGATTCTTCCTCTATGTGCTCCAACAGCATTCCCTATTCCGTTCCCTAAAATAGAGTTTTTCTCACCATTCCCTTATATATAAGGGTTCTCTCTCCTCCCCTGTACAATTCTCCATATAGGAAACGCTGTTGGAGATAGAAGAAATATAGGGAGAGAATTTTTTTAAGGGAACCTGTATATAAGGCTATAGGGGATCAAATTTAGGGGTTTCTGTTGGAGATAGCTTTATAGCCTCATATACAGGTTCCCTTTAAAAAAAATCTCACCCTATATTTCTTTCATCTCCAACAGCGTTCCCTATATGAAGAATTGTATAGGGGAAGGAGAGAGAACCCTTATATATAAGGGGATGGAGAGAAAAACTCTATTTTAGAAAACGAAATAGGGAATGCTGTTGAAGCACATAGGGAAAAAATTCATCCCCTATTTTAGGGTAAAGGGTGCTTTAGGGGAGCCTGTTGAATACAGCCTCAAAGGAGAGAAAAAAAACATTGAATGACCATGTTTCCGGGCACCACCCAATCCTGGATCCGCTCGAGTCGTTATCGGAGAAATTCGGCGAAAACGATGCGAAAACCGCGATTTTTCAGCCCCTTTTGTTTTCGTTATTTGTGAGGCTCGCGCGAAATTTGGAGGCCATTTAAAAGCCGAAAGGTTGTTGGTTGGGCTCGTCCCTGTGCTACCCAGCATGGTACGGCGTACGGGTCCTAAAGATAAAGGTGATGGACGCATCATCGATCGAGCGCGCGCGCCACCGCGTGTTGCAATGAATGTGATGCGGGCATTATCGTGTTGGTGGAGTCAAAAAAAAAAAAAAGGAGAGAAGAGAAGAGAAGAGAATACTTTTGACGAAAGTTTGGAGAAAGTCTTTTTTTTTTTTGTGATCATGGTAAAATTTCAACCAATGATGTGTAGACGTGTAGTAGAGGCTAGTACGAATTGAACGCCGCTAAAGAGAGGATTTTATGTAAGTTGGTGGAGAGTTCGAGAGTATTATCAAAAGAGAGGATTATTTATTTCTTTTACAACCTTCAAGTTTGTTCCAGCAATGTTTAATTGCTGCATAGTTTTGCAAAGCATCTGGAAATGGTTTTTCTTGCGAACATGATCGAAGTGTCGATGGAAGCTACTGCAGATTAACTAAAAGACATTTTGTTGATGTTGGTGGAGAATAGCATTTTCTAGAATAATTTTCGGGCCCATCTTTTTTCCCCCTACGTTGTTGCTCCGTCTCGCCTCAGTGTTAGCGTCTAGTTGAGGTCAGCGGCAGATCCAACGTCCCACTAAGTCCTGTGCTAAAATCGAAAGTGCCAAAAAATACGTAAAAATACGTAAAAATATCTAAGATTACCTATATCATAACAAAAATTAGTTAAAAAAAAAATCTAAGTTGCCAATTGCAGCTAGTCTCCTCAAACAACATATCTGTCATTTACATCGAAGTCCTTAATCAGTGATCAAATTCCGCAGCACAACTATTTTCCTCATCTGTTTTTGAAATAGTTTGGTTGAATTGCGACTGTGCTCCATAATAAGTTAGTAAACTCATATTCAACCTCTAGTTCCATATTTCAATGCAAATTCTTTGAGTAATGACAATAATCTAAAAATACTGGAAAAAGAGGAAGCAGTGCTCTTGCCTAGGGCATGGGCCATGGTCCATGGGCCGACGGCGACGGCTGGACATTACACATCGGCCTGACACCAGCGGCGGCGGCGGCGGCATGGTTTAGCAATGGAAGAAGTCCACATTGCCTCCCTGTACTATTGAAAAAGTTCACTTTTCCTCCCTCTGTGTTAAATGGGTGAGATCTGGCCGTCCAATCTTGCATCGAACGGCCACAAATGAGTTGAGGGAGGAAAAATGAACTTCTGCAATAGTAGAAAGAGGTAAATTGGACTTTTTCCTTTAGCAATTGTCTTTGTGCGTGGTAGGCTGATGGGCCCATCGGCCTAATAGTCTAGTACATGGGCCAACCACCAGGTGCATCACAATAGCATTGAATTGTTTTTTTAATGGTCCTCACGCATCATGGATCGGCCCAGTACGTAGTCCAGCAGAAGCAGTTGTGCAATGATCAGATTAGTTGCTGGCTGGAGGCCCATTCTGCCTACATAGGAGTACTACTAGCAGATTTCCTACGTCACAGGGATTTTTTATATTTAATATTTTAAATTTTCCAGTTTTAATAATTATTTTTGGTTTATTAAAATTAAATAAAAGGCCTCCCATGCTGGTCCAACTAGCGGATAAAAGGGCTGAGCCAAACCCGCCTGTTGAGCTGGCGGATAAAAGGATTGAGCCAAGAACCATCGTTTCAATTGTCACTAACTAAAACCTGCCGGATGAAATCGAGGGAAATAGCGCTAAGAGTTTTCCCACCAAGGGAACTGGCGGGAAATAGAGCCAAGTGATTTCCCTTCGTTCTAAACGACAACTAATAGGGCTCATTGAAAAATTGGTGGATATTAATCAAAGATATCTAACACACTTGTGTCCCAAACTCCCAATATCTAAAACCACTGATGAATCGCGTCAACTAATTCAAACCAATAGTGCATACCTTTTAGGAGTCAGATACACAAAGAATATTAAGTCAGGCCAAATAGCAAGCCCTCGAGCAGGCAAAATTTCTTTCACATAGGTAATTCATCCAAGAACATATCTGAAGTAAAAGGACATCACGACAAGCCTGAAGCGAGCCATGCCTTTTCAGGTGGACTGATGCGTGCCATGTTGATCCCTTATATGCATCAACCATCATCCCCAGCAGTAGGGCAGGTATGCATTCCGTTTCAGATCATGATCACCTCAGGCAATGAATTTTCAATCAGCGTCCCGTTTTTGCACGTTTCATCCCAATGGAGTTGAAGGGGGATACACTGGGGCCGGGACTAAGGTGAGAGCTTGGACTTTCCTCCCTTAGAGTGCCATTAAGCATAGCCAATTCTCTCAGCTGTTGCTTCTTGTAGTAATCCATGGACTCATCCTGAAAATAACACCATTGTTTTAAAAGAACAGCACCAGTTAGCATTTAGCCAGATAGGTAATGCTGTGCTAAAGAAAAAAAAGATAAGTGGGAATGGGAAACAGGAAAAGCCATAAGGGTACATACTACTGGTTTGAGAAGATCCTCCAGTATGGCCACTGCTTGGTTTAGTCGAGCATCAACCATATCCACGGGGAACTCAGCTTCCACAAGCACATGCAGTGGATCGTTCAAGTGCTCATAGCCAGGCTTGTCTCTGAGCTTGTCTTCCTATTTAAGAAGAAATTTTATTTTTCAGGACCTCTCCAAATATTGCTTTATAGTAAGGAGATGGGAATAATTCGGTTTAATACAAGATGCAATGATGTACGCAAGCTTATGGAAGAAAAAAAAAATTTTAGAAGCTAAACAGCAATCTTTTTTTACTTATGTGACAATTAACAAAAGTTAAACTGGTATCTGCTCCATAACAAAAGAGTTCGAGTTCACATACATTAATTATTAGACAAAAGGTTCGAGTGCAAGATTGCAAGCCAGACAAAAAGATTACTCTAAACAAAATGAAAATCAGTCAAATAAATAGAGCATTTCAAAGAACTAAGAACATTGCCTTAGAATTGACATCTTTGCCTACATGAAAAATTCCTTAATTAAAAGCTAATGGCCAGTTGGAGACTGCCATCAACTCATCAAGTTCACTACTAAACCACTCGGAGCCTCCCCTGGACATCTGATTCTGCCGTTGTTCTTGTTGTCATCATCCTCTGGCCAATTACTGCCATTCGTGATGTCATGGCAGAACGCATCAACTTTCACCATATAGGATCTGCCCACTATAGGGTTCCCACCAGGGTCTGTTGTGGCGGTGTTTCATCGCAGCGGAGCAAGATAGCCTTCACCATATCAGCCGGATCTCCATTCTTTACGGTTCTAAGGCACCCATGGAGAGTGGCTGTCCATTCCTAGTCATGATCACACCTGGACCTGGGTCAGTGTGTGTACATGTGGCTCGCTGGTCCTAGTTGTGGCCATGCAGTGATTGGCAGCATATTGGCAGCTATCGCTGCACGGACGTCTCTTTCCTGACGCTGCTGATCGGCTCATCGCCCACTTCAATCCAAAGCTATATATCCTACTGTCTGTCTGACTTGTGTTGTGCTTGCTATAGTTCCTCATGTTTTAAGATGCCTTATTCTGTTAGTGTTGACGTTCAGTGCATTGTTGGTGGCGGTGTTGTTGTTGGCTGCACCTCAATCCCTTAAGAGATCAGGCTTTTCAGTGTTGCACGATACCATGTTAGCGAGCCAAGAATTTATTGTTCGTAAGCTGGGTAAGCAGGGGTGGACATAGGAAGAGGTAAGTGGATCGCAATGAGCTCATAACACTAGCTCATAGCTTATAATAAGAGGCTGATACCAGATAGGCTTGCATACTAACAATTTATGCGGGCTTGCCTAGAGGGCACATGGGTTGCTTGACCCCGGTGCCGATCCCTGTGGGTAAGGGTCGCATTCTAACGTTGCTTCACAAGGTTCTTGCCTTCATGGTGCAAGTTTGTGCTTTGATGGGAGTTCCAGATTCCTTACCTGATGTTGGTGTCTATGATGTTTTCTCCTTCGGGATTGGTGTATTTCACTTCTATTTTAAATGTGGCAAATCACTCACCCTTGTTTTTTTTAGCAAAAGTAAACAACATTAGCGTATCAAGCTTAGATATACAAATCCTATAAGGTTTCAGACTTTGGGCATGTACTAAAATAGTTCTAAATTATGCACTTTACTACCAGATGAGCCCCAAATTGCAGCTTATGACACTAGAACGTCGCAAATAATCGAGATAAAAATTGGGACTGTTTTTTCACATAAATTAATACTAATACTGCCCATTATTTCTTTGAGTTATTTAACATCTTACCAGGAATAGTATAACATTTTTTTTTATAAAAAAGGTAGTTTCACACCATTTAGAAGGTTTTATGTATTATGATACTACTTACAATTGAGTAACCGATTCATTTGGCAGCCACACATACTATTTTACATTTAGGTCTGTATAATAAGTAGTAACAAAACGCAATTGGTCCTAACATGTTCCGCTCCTTTTAATAAGTAGCAGACAACTATAGCATGGCAATTCTAATCTCTGTTTAATTACCTTAAAAGAATCTTTCACCGAACTCCGTCCACGAATATAGACTCTACATTGGGTTGTAGCTTCAACTCTTTTCAGAGAATTTCCTCGTGGCCCCAACAAACGACCAACAAAGTTGTACTAATCATAGCAAAAGATTGTAATGATTTGGATTTGGCATAGCATGTCAAAATGGAAGTTAAAATAGTCCATCAAAATGGTTGTAACTAAAAGTAAGTTGTACATACATTAGGATACTTGTCCACAGGAACATCAATCCTGAAAAGTTTTTTCACGACAGGGCTGCCAGCAACTCCAGGAGCACCATTCCAGCCCATGGATGATGATTGGAGTACACTCATATGCTGAAAAAACAATATTAAGTATAAGCAGAGAAGTAAGATAAATAAGATTGTTTGCAGTTCTTACGTGACAAAAAGAATTATACAAGAGACTTGGTAATAAAATTAGGAAAATAATATAAACAAAGAAGTTCATGCCACATATGCTAGTTGGCAGCAGCATGGGTAGAAATCTGCCAATTTGAAACACATTATCCACAAACAATATTGTTTAAACATAACTATTAACATTATCAGAAGATATATATTTTCCATGCTAAGATTTTTTTGAACACCGTGTCTTAACTCTAACTATTATAATGTATGCTACATTAAGGGATTGCAAGGCAGTTAGAACATGCAAAAGCAAATATCATATGAATTTACACGACCTCTGTTTGCATTTCAGACCATCCCTCCAGATCCATCGGTTGACCGTTCATAGGGTGGCTAGCTAGTCTTAATGGGCTGCCATGATCAATTCTCTCTGGTTCAGCAAAATTTGGGTTAGGTGGCAAAGAAGATGCCCGCAAAATTTCTGCACAAGAAAATAAAATCATGTGAGTTTTGAGTACATATGATCTAAAATACTGTTGTATATAAATGAGATGAGATGAAATCTATTTATTCCACCCTTCAAAACTATAAGGTGAAAATTTTCAAAATGCATGAACAAATAATTTAATAAACCATATCAAGAAGCTAGAATTTAGAAATCATCGCCTTCAATTTTATAACCGTGTAATGGCTTATTGGCTTACATAGATACAGAAGTGAAATGAAGCGTCTCAGCTGAATGACATGATTAAATGTTCTCATTTCTCAATGGATTAATTTCTATGGTTTTTAAATACCATAGCCGGTGGCCCATGCATACGAATGAGTTTTGAAGTAATTTTGGGAGTTTTTAAATACTATAAGACTTGGATAAATGGCATCTAGTAGGGGTTTTGAAGCAATTTTGACGGCAGCAAAAAATCATAAAGGTGTAGGACAAATGAGTGATGGTGTGAATTAAATTGGTTAAATGGTTTGCGAAAAAAATAGTGAACAACACAACCTAATAAAATCCTTATGAACAGATTTTACTGTCAAAAAAGAAATGACAAGATTGTCCAATAAAAATAGTGTCTTCTTCCTCTGACAAACCAGGAATAACTAGAAATAGCAACTGAGTGACTAAGAGAGGCAATTGGTATTCAACACTACATAAATAAACGATACTAGAGTAAAATGCAAGAACTGAAAAAAAGGCAAAGGAACCTTGGTTTAAAAGCCTATTACAAAAAGGAAGAACTTGCACGAAGGGACCTAATTTCTGCCTCTCGGCAAGTAACTCAGCAAGATACCTGCAAATAAAGCAATCTCATTATTCAAATCAATTATAAGTATCACAGGCATAGATTTACTGCAGAAAAGAGATAAAAGCAATAATCACTCCAAGCATTTGAACAACAAAAATACCGCAAAACAGACTATATATGATCTGTATAACAAGCCAAAAAAAATACGATCGAATCATAACGATGATCACTTTGCCCATAAACTATACATCTATCAGCGTCCAATCAGAGAGATAATGCTCACTTATTCCTAACAGTCGCTCATAGTCAACAAAGCAGGCTCAAATCTATCATTACCAGCCAATCCCCAAATCCGCATATCACTATAGCAGCGGGACAGCATTGATCAACGTCAAAATCACGCCAAGATTGCAAAAATTAAAGCACAAAATCTGAAACAGCCGGAATAAAATCCTGTACTCATCGGAATTGTTTGAAGGCAACAGGATCAGCAATACTTCAAAAATTTTAAAAATTTACCCAAAAAACACATATCGAATACGAATCATTGTAACAGGGAGCCTGGTGGAGCATGCACAGACCTCTCTCTCTCAGAGGTAGACCTCGTGGTCATGGGGTTGTGGTGGTGAGGGGAAGAATGGACACCAGATGGTGAGAACTGGAAGAAGGGTGGTGGTGGGATCCTCTCATCCATGGCTCCCAAGAAACAAGAATTCAAAGAGAAACTCTACACGATGCAGCAATCTGCAGGCAGCCTACATGCAAAGAAAGAGCCCAGGGAGCCAAGAAATCAAGAAACCGAGCAGAGCAAACAGCTCAGGTAGCTATCAGTGAAAATGAATGGGGGAGGCCGATACGGAATCCAAGGAAAGACAGAAAGGTGCCCAGAACCGGGGAGGATTGTATATATGTGTGTGTAATAAAAATTAAAAAGGGAAGGCAATTAGCTGGGCTTGTGTCAATCAAATGATCAGAACCCAGGCTGTGCAGGGTTGGCAGCAGCGCTTTGTCTGCCTGCTGCTGCTGCTGTTCTTGCTTGGACCTCCACTCTGTTTGTACAACACCGCCGCACCATGGAGGAGGAGGTGGGTGGGTGGAAGAGGTGAGAAGAGGAAGAGACAAACCCAAGAGAGACTAAGAGAGCTTTGGATGCCCTCTCACTGCTGCGTGAAATGTCACCGAGATGATTGCAGGCAGACAGCCCCTTGTCTGTTTGCTTCCTAAATCCTAGGCTCATTTCTATTTTAAAAAATCATTACATTTTAATTAATTAGATATATGTCACTAATTAATCATAGCATATGCCACTAATTCATTTTAATTCTTAAACTTGAATCCCGTGTGTAACGCATGCCTCTTTATGAATTTTCTTTCTGGCAGATATTACCATTTCCTCTAATTATATTTACAGAAAAGAATTATCTATAGGATAGAATCGTTAGGAATCTGGACTCTACAAAATTGCTTTGGGTAATTTTTAGATTCATGTTAGTCCATAGTTCGCATCGAAATGCTACACTTCATAATGTATGTATCTAAAATTTTTAAATTTATTAACAGGAAGTAATTTCCTTGTCAACTACTACTATGCAATTATATAGGTGTTTAAGGGACTCTTTGGTTCAAAGAAAAATGGAACCATCTAATCCAAAGAGAATAAATTTCTATAGAGGTGTTTAGATACAAAGGATTGCATCACAGGAGTTTCGTAGGATGGAAAATTTTTCCTCCAAAATTGGGATATAATGCAACTTTCACCATTAATCTCTTGGTTCTTTATCTGCTTTACTATTATTTATCTAATTTTTTATGTTATTCTATGGTGCAATTAAGGCGCTGCTCTCCTCTACTTATCTTATTTGACTTATTTACTTATTTAGCCTATCTTCCAACTTCAAGAGCTTTTAAAGTAGCCTCGAGACTCTAATCCACTTTGTTTGACATGTGTTTTATAGTTTTTAAACATGTTTTCGAGATAGAACAAAAAAGGATAAAAAAAACTAATTAGTTTCAGTTTAAACAAAGGTAAGTAAATAAGCAGATAAGTCAAATACATTAGATAAATTCACAAGAATAGATCCTAAATGGCATCTACTATCTATATAAAGTAGAGTTAAACGGAGCCACCACATTAATCCTAAAATCCTAAAAATTCCCACGTTAATTGAAAAATAGTAGAAATTCTCACGTTAATCGTAGAAAAAAAGAAAAGAATCTACATCGTTGAATATGGATATTATTGTATAAATCTAACAGTCAATATTGAAAAGATTAAAAAGATAACTACTAAACCTGATCTAATATATTAGAGATAAACTTTAAATTTGATCTGATATATTGGAGATAGATTATGAGTTGAAGATTAGCCTAAAAAAGATTATGAATAAAAGATAAACTCTATATGATAACATAAATCTAGCCCCGCAAACGCGCAGGGCCACCTTGCTCGTTCTTATTAATAACTTCCGTGGATTTTTTTTGAGAGAACGTCTATGGATTTTAATCATGATTAGGCATGTGTTTCTTATTCCTATTCAGTATATATACTATTGTAAGGGCATCCACATTAGCTAGATTCAATATTACCTTTAAGATAGAACCCATGTTGGTCTCTAGGGGTCATTGCTTTTTATTGCAGCAGTTATATAATCTCTTAGCTTGGGCTCACTTGACCTATTGGTTTAAAACAATAGTTTAATGCTTTCGATTCTTTACGCTTTAAGAGACTACTTTTAAGCTTAGAGCATAAGGAGTGTTTAGCATCGTCTAGATTGCCCTACCATTATATCATGGATGCTCTATCTGTCTGGTTATGAGGCTGACTCATGTGGGAACTAGTGTGACATCATGGTTCCGGGCCATCAGTCGTATGTACTGATATACATGCAAGAGATCTTCTTCTCTCTTTTTTTTTCTTTTTTTTTCTTTTTTTTTTTCTGATTTTCCACCAATCGTGTGACCTGACTTCTTTGTTTCATCAGTTATGATCGTGATTCGTCACCTGGCCTAAACAGGGAATTGCGGCTGTTTGCATGTTGCCGCTCAAGGCCCCAAGCAAACAAGCAAGCTAGGCCCAGTAATAAATGATGCAAGAAACGGTCTGGCGGTTGGCAGTTTGGCTTTGTTTGTTTAGCCTAAGGTTGCTGAGCTACGACTTAGATCCTGTTCTTTTGAGCTAGTTTGGACGACTGAATTGATTGAACTTCGAGAGTTTCTCGATGTAGTCTTGAGATTCGGTTACATTTCGTTTGACTTTCTTTTTAAAGCATTAGGACCCATCTTCGAAACAGCGAAAAAACAGACTCAAAAAACTCAAAGCACATGTGTTTTCAAAACGTAGATAAGTCGTTAAACTGTTAAGCCGTTAAGATGTTAAGCTGAAAAGAACTGGGCCTTAGATCTTGTTTGTTTAGCTTAAAGTTGCTTAAAGTTTTAATCTGAAAAGTTACGACTCCTTGATAAAGGTTTTTGAGAGTCCAAAAAAATATTAAATTTTTTTCGTAATTCTAAGAAGAATTATTTAATACCCCAAAAAAATGACTACAAAGTACTACATCGTTTAGCTCGTAAAAATAACAAATCTTGATTTAATTTAATTTAAGCTAAAAATAATAAGGCCTCACTAAATTAGATTAAATTAAATAAATTTTCCATTTCATAACAAATAAATGATGTATTACTTTATAGTTATTTTATGTGCTTTTAAATAGTTCTTTTTATAGTTTCTAAAATAATTTCTTCATATTTGTTAGACTATCCAAGACGTCTCTCAAACGGTCATAATTTTTTTAGATTAAAATTTTTAGGAATTTTGAGCCAGACCGAGTGCACCTTTCTTGGGTTGGGTGGTGCACACTGGGTATATAGAAGCTAATACTTCCTGAAAATAAATTTTAACAGCATTGGTTTGGTGACTATCTTCAATCCTTGGCAACACAACGTTCTTTGGCGCCTCTTGCGCAAGCAGGTCCAGTTGACCCCAGTGCTTAGGGTTTTTAAGAGGCTCCTCCACCACTAGCAGACACTAACATACCCTGCCCTCCCATCGACATTGCCAATCTTTTTGGACAAATGCCACTCTGGAAGGCACAACAACAGCAACAATATGATGGAGTAGTTGGGTAACCCCTCATGCCGCCGCCGGTTGGGGGCGATGATACCTAATACCACACCATGGGGGCAACAACCCCTAGCTGCACTTTGTGGGGGCGATGGTGGGCATTTATGGAAATAGCTCAAATGGCAGAGCATTTCTGAATAAATGATTTTTTAATGGCAAAACTCCAAAAAAATAGTGGGAGGGAGAAGGGCGGGAAGAGGGGGGAAAGGTGGAAAAAATAAGGGCGAGATAGCTTAAAGAAAAGGTGAGGTAAAGTGGGAAAAAATCACCGCGTGTCAGCTGAGTTGGCACGTCGTGTAGCTTAAAAAAAGGTGAGAAGGTAAAGTGAAAAAAAATCACCGCATGACGTCGTGTACAAAACCACCTGCATAAACTATTTTGGACCAACGATGATATAGTAAACCAACTTTATAATATATGTTTTTGCATATTTTAGATCTAAGCGAGAGAACGTATGCTAACTTTATATATCCATGATACAATTTACTCTAAAAATGGAATACCAAGTTTTGGCCACAATTTAAAAAATATATACAAAGGGAAGAACCCATCTAAGGCCTAGTTCTTTTCAGCTTAACAGCTTAACGGTTTAACAGCTTAACAACTTATCTACGTTTTAAAAAGGCTTATGTTTTGAGTTTTTTTTAGTCTGTTTTTTAGCTGTTTTGAATGTGGGTCCTAATGCTTTAAAAAACAAGTCAAACGAAATGGATCCGAATCTCAAAACTATCTTAAAAATCTTTTAAAGTTCAGTCATTTCAACCGTGGCCTAAGCCATCGGCGAGATAAAAACCGTTTTAACCTCACTCGCTCCTGGCAATGTCCATTACCCAACCTCACTCGCTCGAAACGCCGAGTGGCGTGATGAGGTGCGTGGACTGGTCTATGGCGGCAGCATCCGATACGTGTCATTTGTGCAATTTTTCCACACCCCAGATCGATATTCCAAGATACAGCACCGAGCTGCCGCCCTCGCTCCAAATAACACGCTCCAAAGTTGTATCAGATCCATTTTCCCACTTTTATGTTTCTAATACATTTTATCATTACTTCTGTTGGCTGAGGGCGAGCTTATTATAGCACCAAGCATTGGTAAAAGCGATGTAAAGACAAAAAAAAAAGAGAGAGAGAAGCCTTCAACAAAAAGAAAATATTGTATCAGGAGCATTGGAAAGACGGTATACGTAACACCCTCACGTAATAAAATGCAGGGTTCACAGTCTAATAAATTTCACTTGGATTTCATGAAATTCGACCGGATGGCAAACCGCTCAACAGAACAGGCCAAATTTAACCGTGAAAAAAAACACTTCGTCGCAGAAATCAAACCACCACTCCAATAATAGAGACTCCATGACCGAATACAAATTTAGGAATTAAGAGTTAATCTGGTTTTTACCGGTTTTTCGTACCACCAGACTTCTCAAATTGCTGCTGAAACGAAATGTGAAACGCTGGTAGCATGCTGAATGGAGACTAACATGAGATGAATCTGAATGCAAAGCCCCCAAATGCTATAGATAGCCAGGCCTCGTGGCACGGTACAACCAATAATATGCGGCCACGTTTCAGGAGCAGGAAACGGGAGCAGCGAAGCCGCATCCAATGATCATTGGTTGAGGGGAGACGCGTATATTCATGATTAGTTTGTAACGAAAGAATGTTTTCCAAACCTTGACACTTCCTCACCACTATTCTCATGCACTGTGCGTGCCACGATGTTCATCATATACATAAAACTGAAGTGCAGTAGCCCTCAGAGCATATCCAATGATACCCTATCTTACGAAGGACTTAGCACCATTCAGCACTAGTCAATCAACTTTCTCTCTCTTATATTTCTTTCTAACGTCCATCCTAAGTTAGGGTACCATTGGAATTGCCTCTACCTCATCTCATGAGGTATGTCGAGTTTAAATACAACAAATTCCTTACATCAAAACATGAAGATGCTGTGAGGATCAGCCAGCAAAACCTGTGAACAAAGAGAATCTGTCAACAAGGGTAAAAAAAACCTTCATTGCCTTGCTGCAAATTTGGCACTACGGAATTCAGAGCTAAGGGTATTACTGAATTCAAGACATGTTTGTTATGCAAGCAAGCTTTGTGTATAATGTGACACACAATTCAACTACATCCTGTGCATGTATGCACGTACCATAATTTAAGATGGTCACACCTATCACATTTATCAGATAAGAGAAATATCAGTACTCAGGATATCAGGTATCTAAGAATCCCATCTATTCGTCTGGGTTAATAACTTCAATGCAATTCATGTATGCGACCGTCTATGAAACATAAAATTCTATAATTGATCACATCGAATATTGCATCCGCCAAAACATACGCATCTAGTCAGCTGCTTGATTTAACATAATGTCAAGGAAGTAATATGACATACAAAGGTTACAAGCAGTGCCTGATCTTTCAGCATTTAACCAAGAGCTTATACAGTCATCATAAAAAACAAGCCAATGTTGCAAAAAGCAATAAAAAACAGTAGATTCCCACCTTACACACCAAGTTCCATTATATCATGCACCCTAGTAGCATGGCATGAAAATAGGGCCAAAATAAATATTCTAGCTAGATAATAGTGCAAGAGCCTAATCATACATAACAGCAATATAATCTTAAATATTCTGCGGAGTGTTTTGGTCCATCCTTAAAAACAAGCAAGCAATTATTAAGTAACGCAAGAATTCAAGAAAAGCAACCATGAAGCACCTGAATCACGGTAAAATATCAACCTCTGCTAATTAAACTATGAACAAATGAAAGAAATCAAAGAAATGGCACAAGATAAAACTACATTAAAATAAAGTTTTATTTAGCTAACTTCCAAAAAACAACGAGGAAAAAATTACCAAACATCACATTTCCCATGAAATATATGTTCAATGGAAATACAAAATCATAGGAAATATTGAACGCCTTACATCATTTGACAAGGTATAGTAGATATTACCTTGTCAGCCAAGATACTTTTGCTGTACAATGAAGACAATCAATCTCTAAGACCAAGCTCAACCTCAATGTCATCATCCTCTTCGAATAGCTTTAGCAGACGAGCATGTTGTTCCTCTCTTTTCTTCTTCTGCCAATACTTGAAAAGGAAAAATGACAAAAGAATGGCAGACCCTACTCCTAGGAGGACAAACAAAACTGTTTGGCCAGTATGACCCTTGGACTGAGTTTCAGCTTTCTTATCATCCTTGGATACTTGAGGATCATCAGCTAGTCCTGCAAACAATATATGCATGTTTTAGTAATCTAAAATCAAAATTTTGAGGTGGAGCACATGGATAAGTGAAGAGGTTTCATTAATTCATGTTTGTGTCAAATTGTATCTGAGGCTAGGGACTTTAAAAGTAAAGAAAATGATGTTAACATATCAAAAGAATCACATCCATCAGCAGTTGAAGGTACATGTATCATTCTCATCTAAAATGTTAAAATATTGCTTCCATATCAGAAATTGGAACTTGCAAAGTAAAAAAGAGGGATAAACATATAAATATCCATCAGAGGATGAAGGCAACCACATCATTTTCTCATAACTTTCAACTATCGCTCTGGATCAGTTAAACACATATTTACAGCTTCCATTGCACTCCTACATTTTTTCTACCTGTGGTACAATAAATAACCCCATAATGTATGGTTTGTGAAAGCAGTTGAGTTGTGACAGGTTCCTTCTGGTTGAGCAGCAAGTCCCATTTTTAGCTGAATCATAGTGGCAACCGGTAAGCAGTACAAACAAGATCCTAAGGGCCTGGTTTGGTGGTTTGGCAAGAGTGGGGAATGGGAAGAGGCATGGGAATTAAGTGACACTTCAATTCCCTGGGGCGAGGCAAGGAATTCCCTCCGTTTAAGTTGTAAACTCCCATTACCCACTCCAATTCCTGCCAACCAATCATGAGATTTTACAACCCACCTCTCTCAATTCCCATTCCCTCCCTCTAATTCCCTCCAACCAAACACACAGTAAGATAACCTGGATGGCTTTGGTCTTGGTCAACTTCCACAAAAACTAGAAAAACTGACCAAGGCATACTGATTCATACACTATAAATGGTACATGCGAAAAATTCTGTTTACAACAAGAGAACAATTTGAAATGTTTTTTCAGCTGTTATAGATTTTCCCCAATAAGCAAACAAAAGTCTGGTTAGAATTTCCAGTAACTGGCTAAACCATCAGACTCGAAAGTTCTTGAGTGATTTTAGTATAGCAAAGGAAAAAAATGAAAGGAGCAAGAGCTACTATTGAACTTTATAGAAGGTGGCATCAACAATTCAACACACAAAGCATGCATCCCCTAAAAACATTTAAAGCATACAATGCTTGTGATTACGGGAAAAAAATGCAGTTTTCTCTTTTACAGTTTCAACCTTGTAGAGAGTAAATATAAGAAGCATGAGCTTACAACATTTTGGCCTAATTAGCCATATATTTTTGGCTTAGGATATTAAGCACATTAAATAAAAGAAGAATCGGTCGTGGGAGACTGATTATCATCAATGCCCATTGCTCTTGGACAGTTATCTTTTCATGCAAATGACACAAATACTACACGTTGGTGTTCACTAGCTGTTGAACACTTTGGTGATGAAAATATCATCTTCAGGTGATTCAAGGAGATATATTATTTTAAAAATGACACTAGTGGCCCCGAGATAGCGATGTGGATAGGATGAAGGAGTCGCTCTGCACACCATAGACACCCTACAACATAGCACGCTGTGAGGCCAACTGCGGACACTCTTTTTGTGGCTATGATATAAGCTGATTGCAGCGTGCCCAGCAGCAGCCACTTCGCAATCTTCCCTTCTTCCACTCTGCATTACTATCTCAGAGCATTAGTGCTATTATCAAAATAATCTCTCCAAAGTGCCCAACAACCAGTGAACACAAATGTTTAGTGACAGGCATTCACGCAAAAATATAGTGCCCTGGAGCAATGGTCATTGATCATCAGTGTCTCGCAGCCAGTTCCCCCGGATAAGAATTCAAGTTTAAGGTAGGCCAAAATGACCCTTCTATTCACACAAAAATGGGTGAGCATGTTTAATGGTGGCTCTATTCCTTTAATGGCACTATTACTACAGAAATGGGGTTGTGAATTGTGAAAGGGTTGGGACTTGGGAGTAAAATATAATAAGAGATAAATTTAGGGATTAGGAAATAGGATCAGGGTTGAGGAGGTGAATAAAATAAGGCCAGGAGGTGAATAGTGAAATGGGATGGAAATGGGTCTAGAATTACACATTACACATGGTTAATAGAGTGGAATACCGAGTTCATGGTTATTAATATGTCGTTAATACGTCGTATTAACGGAATTACGGCCTGGAGCTGTAACATGATAAAACGTGTTGCTGCTAATCAAATTGCGTCCTAAAACGCTCGTATTACGTCGTATTCACGACGTATTTCCATATTAGCTCGTATTAGCTCGTTTACAGACGTGCTGCGCACTGCCACCAAAAAAACCTTTGGGCTTGAAGTGGCTGAGCCGGCCCGACTTAGCCCAGGACAGGCGCAGCACGGGACAGGCGCAACTAGGGTTCAGCATGGGCCAGCATGGGTGCAGCCGCCGCCACTCCGCCATGCCAGCGCCAGGCCGCCAGCCCTCCACTCCGCGCCGCGCCTCCGCCCGTCCGCCTCGGCCCGTCCGCTTCTCAGGTACATGGCCCTCTGCCCCTCTCTACTCCCTCTCTAGTCTCTACTCTCTAATTCTCTACTGCAGTACATGGCCCTCTCTGCTCCCTCTCTACTCTGCTGCCCTCTCTAGTATGATCTAGTCTGCTGCCCTCTCTAGTATGATTTTAGAAGCTCTGGTAAATGCAATTCGAGTTGCCCTTTATCTGTCAAGTATGGTACTGAGTACTGACCTGTAGTATATACTTGGTTGAATTGAAATGTAGACTGCTTTTTGAAACAACAAAACAAGAACCTCACGGTATTCCTAAAATGCATGTGCATTTCAACTGTTGCTGTATATGTTCTTATTTGCAATGGTTACAATGGTATATGATTTGTAATTCTGTATATGTTCTTATTTGCAGGCTAAATGGACAATGCAAGTGGAAGAGCAGGTGCAGCTTCACAGCTGACCCAGTGTCCAATCCTACTCGGAAGCCGCAGTCCAACGATCCGGGTTGGAAGTATGCTTATTATGCGGAGCCTGGCAATAATAAGTTGATCGTGTGCAATCTTTGTAAGAGACACATAAGAGGGGGAATCTCACGAGTGAAACAGCATATCAGTGGTGGGTTTGCAGATGTGATGATGTATGCCAAGAGTACGACGCCGATCAGAAAAGAGATGCGAGAGGCATTACAAAAGGGGAAGAGGATCAGGCCTAACCTAGATGATGAAGCAGCTCCAATCGAGTCAGAAGAACATGATGCAACACTGGTGGAGGGGGCATCATCTACACGAGAGCCTAGTTCTGGTACACATGCAAAAAGGGCGAGATCAGCATTTCAATTCAAGGTTCCACAAGCACAGAAGCCTGTTGTTGCTTTGTTGCGACGCAACCACAAGAGGTTGTAGATCAAAGGCATGGGAAGGCTCCAAGTCAAAGTACCATTCAAGCTTGTATGAGGACCAACGAGGAAAGGGAAGCTGTATGTTTGGCGATTGCCAGATTTTTCTAGGAGTGTGGCATACCATTTAATGCTGCAAACTCAAGACAATTTGAGGTTGCTGTTGAGGCCATTGCCCAATATGGTTCAGGGTTCAAGCCTCCTAGTTTCCATGAGCTACAGGAGCCATTGCTTGAAAAGGTAGTCAAGGAAACAGACGGGGAGAAGAGGCACGAGAATGCATGGAAACAATATGGATGCACACTTATTCCAGATGGATGGACAGACAGGAGAGGTCGCCATTTGATCAATTTCCTTGCAAATAGTTCTGAAGGGACATTCTTCTTGGAGTCAGTGGATGCATCTAATGAGTCACATGATGCCACGATGCTTGCTGACTTGCTAGAGAAGAGAATTGACAAGATAGGCAAAGATAAAGTTGTTCAAATTGTCACACGCAATGGTGCTAATTACAAGGCAGCAGGGAGGCTTCTAATGGATAGGATTCCTACATTGTTTTGGACCCCTTGTGCTGCTCATTGTTTGGACCTTATGCTGAAAGACATAGGGAAATTGAAGGCTTTTAAGAAGCCAATTGCGCGTGCTCGCCATATCACCACATTCATCTATAGGCATGGGAGAATTCTTAGTGAAATGTGGGCAACGACAGGTGGGATGGATCTTGTGAGGCATGTGGCTACTAGGTTTGCCACTGCATTCCTTACATTGAGGAGTTTGTACAAGCACAAAGATGCATTGCGAGTCCTTTTTCAAGGTGATGTGTTTGTAGGGAGCAATTTGTCTAGGACAGAGGCGGGAAAAAAAGTGTTTGACACTATCATGTCAACACAATTCTTGAACTCAATTGAGTGTTGCATTAGAGCCTCATTACCTCTTCTTATTGTACTAAGGATAGTTGATGGTGATGAGAAGCCCGCCATGCCAGAGGTTGCAATGGCTATGAAAGTAGCAAAAGAAAAGATTAAGTCATCGTTCACTGCCCAAAACAAGCAATCTTTGCTTAACCGCATCAAAAACATTGTTGATGAACATTGGACAAGGCAAATGGTCACTCCACTTTATGGAGCTGCTCTCTACTTGAACCCAGGAAAATTTTATGACACCAACGAAAAGGATGATGAAGGATATGTTGGGGAACTAAGGGCTTGTTTCAACGATGTGCTTGTTAAAATGGCATCTGATGAGGCTCTTAGGGATAAGATTGATAGTCAAGCTGTCCTATATGAGAACCAAAGAGATGTATTTGCAAACCCAATGGCAATAAAGCACGCGCGGACAAGGAATCCAAGTTAATCTAAAATTTCAGCAAGTTCATTTTCATTTTTAGCATGTTAACATCAATGTGTTTGCCTTTTTTAACTAATTGGTGGCTTGCATATGGTGGCCGAACTGTTGAATTGCACAAAGTTTGCAAGGAGGATAGTTAGCCTTTGTACTTCATCTTCCGGATGTGAGCGGAATTGGAGTACATTTGAATTTGTAAGTGGATTTATTGAATTGGAGAATTCTAGCTCTATATCATAATATTTTGTCCTTACTAATGATTGCGTATTTGTGTTTGTAGATTCATACCAAGAAAAGGAACCGGCTATAGCACTTAAAGTTAAATAACTTGGTGTATGTCTCATACAATAGGAAGATGGCAAGTAGGTTTCAAAAAATCCGTGAGCAAGGAAAAAACTTTTGACCCTTTGGTTTTAGAAGATTTTGATTGGGACAATGAATGGGTCAATCCATCGGTCAATACATCTCAAGGTGGTCGTTAAGGTGAAGGTGACTTGACATGGGACCAAGTTGATCAAGCTATTGGTGCATCAAGTAATCTTCAAGGCCGCAACCTTCATAGGAGGGCTCATGGTGGGACGGTGGTGTACACACAAGGTGGTTGGCGTGTGACAAAAGTTGAGGTCGAGGAAGATGATTTAGAGGAGACACATTCGGATGATCTTAATGAGGATGAAGATGATGAGCTCATACTTGATGATCTCAATGTGGATGATGACAACGCAAATAACTATGGAGATGGCGATGATGATCAAGATGTGAATGCCACTAACAGCATAAATGATTTGGACGATGGCTATTGAGAGATGGGGATTGGGCTTGGCCACTCATGCTTAGGCATTAGGGGCTATTATCTAGACCTTTACTATTGATCTATTATGTGTACTTAAGTTATTTACCTATTTGTGGACCTGTCACTTATGTTTTCATGAACTTATGCTATGATGTGAACTTATGTATTGTGGATGTCAATCGTGAACTTATGTAGTAATGTGTTATGTGTTTTACTTTCGTCTTTCATTTTAGTTTTAACTATAAATCTTGTGCAATTTTTCTTAAAGATTGTGGATTGGGAGAAGAGAGAAGGATTACCAAAAGGGTATGTCAATACTCTGATACTCATACAAATTTATTTGATTGAATTACAATATTTTGTGAGTTACAAACTTACTATAATTCATATATTGTATTGCAATATGCAAGGGGCATGGATACATGGGAGAAGAATGCAAGGTGTATGGTCTCAAATTACATGGAAGAAGACTACAATATCAAGGTACATATGTCATATATATTTGCTCCCGTATTCGTTTTATTATCCGCGTATCAAGACGTTATCAAGGTCGTTTTATCGTTATAAAGTCAACAAGGTAGTCGGTCGTATCGTGTTCGTATTACGTATTAATAACCTTGACCGAGTTAACATCTATGACTATGACTTGCAGCATGATAGAAGATTTTTTATTAAAAAAACGCCATGAAATCAAACAAAACTATATGAGTGAGTGATATGGTTCCAAGACAATAAACACCCAATTTGGTACTGTTCTCTAAGGCCTTGTTTAGTACGGTTGTATCCAAGCTAAATGGCTAGGCTTCGAGATACAAATTTGAGAAGCCATAACATTTGGTTTGATTAAGCTTTGAGAACTCTGAGAATGAACTTCAAGATATTCAGGAACCAGCTTAAAGAAAACAATGCGTCTACCCAAAGAAATGGCAAAAAGCCACAAGCCGTAATGGTATCTCTACAAACGAAGCACAGAATTTACAGCCAAACTAAGCATGGTATCTCTAATAAACAAAGCAGGGAAGCACAGAATTTACAGGTCAATTTAGCCCCTTCGATGTGCTACTTCAAACTGTGACATATGGACTACATCAGTGTGCTGACAGAGGAATCTAGTCTTCCTATATTATGCACTTTATTAACCATTTCAATAGTTTCTGAAGTCTGAACATCAACTAAGCTCATGAAAGCAGGTTTCAGACAGCTCTAGAAGGTCACTAAAATAGCAAGTGCCAATATTTGGCCACAGTCGGGTATGAGATGCGGCAAGCTTAATCCAATTGCTCATCGAACTCTACGACAAACATTTCTTCTATAGTTTCGATCACCGTAAGGCGAACTCACTCCAGCACATCCGCCGCACGGAACTTCCGCAGAGAAAAATAAACGCTACGAATTATGTAACCACTTGCGGAAACGCGATCCTAATTCAAGATGTGCGATTTCCTCGCTCCCAAATCCCAACACCGACAAATCGATCAGACTCGCCAACCATAATAATAACAAATAGCAATAATAGCGGGGCCGGAGAACAACAAATGGAGCACCCAACTCGCAGCCACCGACGGGCGACGAACCCACGCCACACCACGCACCGGACCAGATCTCCTCGCGTCGCCCCCCAAATCTGGCCGGCGTCCGATAGATCGAGTAGAGCTCGAGGAGCACGAACCTGTCGCGAACTGGGCGCAGATCGCGGCGGCGGCGAGGACGAGGGCGGCGGCCGGGGCTGGGCTGGATCTGCCGCAAGCGCCGTGCGGCCGACTCATCTCCTTCCCAACTCTCTCTCTCTCCTCTCTCTCTCTCTCTCTCGATCTCTCGATCTACGATGACGCGGCCGCCTTCTCAAGCTCGTGCCACGGCGGAGGCTGCGCCGGCGGTGGTCGCGGCGGTTGATCGGGGATTCGGGACTCGGAAAGTTCGGCGGCGTGCGTGGGTGGGTGCGCCGTGCATTTTATGCGCCCCGGTGGGTGCGTTGGTTCGGTCGGAGTCGGACGCGGGGTTCTTTCGTGTTCTCTTCCCGACAGGTGGGTGGTCGTTCTCGGCGGCTCCGCATCGCTGCCAGTGGGCCCCTCGCTTCTCTGCTCTGCTCTGCTTCGGAGGAATTAGGCCGTGCCATCCGACGACGTTCAAATCATCATCGATTCTTTCTTATAACAAAGGCCTAACTAGCGCCACGTCGCCGCCTCCCAAATACGCCGCGTCGCAGAGTAGTTTGCTTAGGCCATGTCATCTGAAAAACAATTGTCGTCCGATCTCCTTGAGAAATCAAATCCAGCCGCTCATTCTAAAATAACATTTAAAATTTTTTTTTGCATGTTATAGAACAAGGCGGGTCACTTGCTCTCTTCGTTCTCGGTCTGGAGACCAACGCTCGACTCCTGCCTCCGTCCTCGCTTACAGCTAAGTCGCCGCCTCCCAAACGCGTCGCGTCGCCCAGTAGTTTGCTTAGGCCACGTCACCTGAAAAACAATGGTCACCCGATCTTCTCGCGAAATCAAATCCGGTCGTTCATTCTAAAATAACATTCTAAAAAAAAAGTTCAGCACGTTACAGAACAAGGAGGGTCGCTTGCTCTCTTGGCTAGCTGAGGGAGTTCTCAGTCTGGAGACCAGCGCTCGACTCCCGCCTCCATCCTCGCTTACAGCTAATTTTATCGAGTGCAGCTCGCTCATTCGCTGCCTCGTTGGAGACCAGGGATCCAAGTGTCAGGCTGTTCCCTTTTTTTCTTCTCGTAATTTCTTTGAGCGGGTCGCAGAGGGTTCAAAAAAATTGAAAGTCTCTAAGAATCAAACCATGACTGCAAAAAGAACATAAAAATTTTGATGTTATTAAAAAATTTTCAAGTCCAAATTTACAAATGGACTGCTCTTTCTTGTTAAGGACATATTTCTTCTAAATCTTCCACTTTTCAATTTTACTTATGTTAGGTAAAAAAACATAAATTTGATTTTGTTTTTTCTAGATCACAAAAAATTCATAAAAAACTGAAAGTTTCCAAAAAAAAAAACAATCCATGCACAAAGAACATCTATAAAAAGTTTGGTGTTATTCAAAACTCTTTAAAGTACAAATTTACAAATAATTTGCTCTTTATTATTAAGGGCATATTTCTTCTCGATTTTACACATTGCAATTTTGCTTATGGCAGGTCGCAGAAAATCATAAAATTAAAAGTTTCATAAACATGTCTTCAAAAGAATATCCAAAATTAAAATATTTCAAAAATTAAACGTTTTGATAATGCAAGATTCAAGCTAAGGATTTTATCTTTGGCAGGCCGAAAAAAAAACATAAAAAATTAAAGTTTCCAAAAAAAACCGTGCATGCACAAAGAAATTTAATAAAAAAGTTTTATATTTTCAAAAAAAAAAGTTTTTTTTATTTTCCATTTTTCCAAGTTTTATTTATGGAACATAACACAAAAAAACATATAATTGATAATTTTCAAAATTTAAATATGGTAACGGTCCGTAAATGCAACAAAAAACATGGTGATGGTACATAAATACATCTGAGCTTTGCAAATGTTAGACTTCTATAAAATGAATTGAGAAATAATAGAAAAGTTTTAAAAACAATAAGAAATCCAAAAACTGAAAAAGAAAAAAAACCAGAATGCAACTATGCCTTACGAAATTAATGCCACACACCACGGGCGCGTAGTTATCGCTAGTTTGCATTTACATTTACGTATCACATATCAATGACGTGTAACAAATGGGCATTAGTCAGATAATACCTGCTCCACTCAGCGCACTACCTAAAAAAAGTTTAATGGGTAAATGCCATCGCTTAACTGCGTTAATTAGGTTTTTATTATTTTTTCTTTTAAGATAGATATAATTATGAAACCATGTTTCTCATTCCACACGCCTTGTGTTTGTTTTTTCATATTTCTATGTTTTTTGAAGGGAAAGGCAGGAGAGCTGCCGTCCATTCAATGAAAGAAGAAGAATGGTGCGACGCACCAAAGTTACAAGAGTTACAACGCAGCAAGGCTGCTGCACACCCCGGCCAAACGGCCGCGCCCACGCGCGCAAGGCCAAGAGACCTTGCGGCGACACACAACTGGAAGGGAAGAGACAGGAAACAACACCGGCCACGCCGGACGCACTACCAACACACACAACGACGGACGACTCCGAATTAGCAGACCTAGTAGACAACCAAAAGTGCAGCAGTAACTAACACGACGCCTCCAACAAGGTAACGACGGGTAAGACCCGCCGCCGTCGTGCGACCACCAGGGTTTTCACCCGAAATGAGGGAAGGGGCTGTAAGATGATGCCTCCAACGAGGGGAACGCCACTAAAGGTGATGTCATCATCCGCCTAGGAATGGACAGGGCTTTCGCCCAAGCCCCTCCCCACCAATGCACAAAGCGGCTGCCACAGAAGATCACCAACCGAGTCGCAGACTGAAGCCGCAAAGCCGAAGAGCGCACACGAAGCGCCGCCACTTAACACGGAAGACGCCGCCCACACCAACAAGCACCCCGTAGCAGAAGGAGGTCCAAAAAGACGAGGGCGGGACCAAGCCAAGCAACGAAGAACCGCAGACACTCCAGGAGAGACGCCAGCCAAAGTCGATGAGGGGGAGTAACGAAGCGGCCCGCCGCCGCCTCCGCGACAACTCACGCTGGCCATTCCGCGCCAACGACGCCTCGCGCAACCGACGCCTCGCGCCCACCAACCCGCGCCACCGACGCCTCGCGCCGGCCATCCCGCGCCGGCCACGACGCGCCACCGACACCTCGCGCCACCGACGCCCCTCGCGCCGGCCATCCCACGTCGGCCACGACGCGCCGCCGACACCTCGCGCCGACCATCCGCGCCACCGACGCCTCACGCCGGCCAACCGCGCCACCGACGCCTCGCTCCGGCCACCACGCGCCAAGTACACCTCGCGCCGGCCAACCGCGCCACCTACGCCTCGCACCGGGCACCACGCGCCAAGTACGCCTTGCGACGGCCAACCGCGCCACCGGCTCCTCGCACCGGTCAACCGCGCCACCGGCTCCTCGTGCCGGCCACCATGCGCCATCGAAACCTCGCGTCGGCCATCCACGACGCCTCGCCCCGGCCATCCGCGCCACCGGCAACTCGCCCCGGCCATCCGCGCCACCGGCACCTCGCGCCGGCCATCTGCGCCGTCCCATCCGCGCCGCCTCGCCCGAGCCACCGGATCCGGCCGTCTCGCCGCCAGATCCGGCCACCTAGCCAGCGGATCTGGCCTCCGCGCCGCCCGGCAGGCCGACACCACCACGTCACCAATGCGCGGCCGACCAAGCCAGCGTCGTCCGGGCGCCGCACCACCAGCGGGCTCCCTCCCCTCACCAGGCTGGGAAATCGCCCAGCTTGCGCCCCGAACGACGGGGCGGCAGTCGGCGAGCACGGCGAGGAGCAGCGCCACCTAGGCCCCAGCCCAGATCTGGAGCCGCCGGCGCCGCCTAGCCCCCAGCCCGGATCTGGAGCCGCCGGCGCCGCCCGCCGCCTCCGAAGAACCTCTGCACTGCGCCCCTACGCCGGATCCGGACGGCGCGACGCTGGAACTGGCCACCGCGCCGGCGAGCCCAGCCTCTGGTCAACCGAGCTGAAGAAGAGAGGAGACTAGGAGAGGAAGGGAGGGAGAAAGAAGAAGGGGAGGGGAGGAGGGCCGCCACCGCCGCCGAGGCCGGCCGGCCGGCGGCGGCGACGGCCGGCGAGGGCACGAGGGTGGCGGCGGAGCTGGGTTGCTGTTCGCCCCTCGTGTCGCCCCACGGGAGGCAACGCGAGGGTCAGTCCTTTAGTTTTTCTTCTCATATTTCTATGTTGTATTTGTGTATTAAGATCGTTTCACTCTCGTCTTCTTCCACCTTCCCTCTCTCCACTTTCTACTTCTTCCTCACTTCTTCTTCATCGCAAAAAAATCGACTTTGAGTATCCCATGACTGCAACTATGCAACAGCGTCCCGGTGTATGGATAGGCTTCCCCTAGACGCTACCACGGTCGTTGTTATGTGTCCCTCCCGCATTCATCGCCCTCCATCCAGCTTTTCGCTTTCATCTGTCCGCCCTTGTTCACCTAGTTGCCCCTCGTTCAACTTTGGACGCTCACTGCTGCTCCCACACTTCTCTTCAGCCGTTGCTCCCCCCTATCGTGCCCCTCCTCCCTTGTCACGTCTCACATGCAGCAGGGCGAGCTCGCAAGCGAGAAGGCAATGACGGCCTCGCGAGCACCATTCAAAAGCAGGGATGGCAGCAAAGCTACTATCCAACAGAAGAATGACATATTCTCGTCTCCGCAAATCCCATATATATATCTCGTCGGACTTAGATGGTCCTTGCACGTCCTTTTCTTGTAGCGAGAATCCTGCAAAGACCTACCTCACCAAATTCACACATCCATGGAGATGTAATCGTCGGCGTTCATGCGCGACAACACCGTTTGTTCCAAATTATTGTAGCTCAATGTAATGCTAACAAAAAAAGAGAGGATGGGCAACCAGCTCAGCCGGCCCAGTTCCCACAGCCCCCAATATTGAAACCTACCTCGTCGGTCTCTCACTCTCTCTAGAACTCTCTTTCACTCCTTTTTTACCCTATAGGTATCTGCTCCTCAGTAATTTTTCCTAATCCGTGCTCTTCTCTCCCGTCCTCACCACCGTTGTTCCTAGCCGCCACCCCAGCAACCGCCGCCGCCTCCCTCCATCCACCACCGCTACCCCACGGGTGTGCCCGTCACTGCCTGGGAGGAACAAGAGAACGCAGGAGGCGAGCGCCCGCGGGCACGGCTATGGCGCCGATGGCGCGTCCAGAGCATGGCCATGGCATCGTTGGCATGTTTGGAACACGCCCTTAGCATGTCTTAGATGCGAGAATGATTGGTCCAATACAACCAACCAAGCAAACGTTGTGTTGGATCGGACTAATGCGTTGCACGTTCCGAAGTAGCGTAGCGTCGTGTCGCTTGTGGATTCAAATTTCCGAAGGTGCACACGCGCAAGGAACACTACGCTACGCTGGGGAACACCCAAACACGCGAGGTCTAAATTGAACGGATGCGCACAGCCAAATAAACGAGAATGCATGGCTTTGATTGTTGGGATTAATCTTGTTGTATTAGTGTTCATGTTTATTTCTATCATTAGAGTTTGCACTTAGTTGAGTAGTTGCATGTAGATGAGTCCAGCATTCAGTGTATGTGCGTGTGTTTGCATATGTACGTAGTGCTAGCTAGTTAGTTTTGGCAGTCTGCTTGATGGAGGCATGGAGCTAGCAAATGCATGCATGCAGTTGAAGGCCGGCCGAGTCCTCAGGAGTGTAGGGACGCGTGGCCGTGAGACGTGGTTGTCAGGCCGAGGCCCTGGATAGCACGACGCGGAGGACGTGAACTCGTGGCCGCCGGAAGACTCGGGCATGTAATTAGTTTGTTAGTCATGCAGATCATGCAACGCAGCGAGTCATGTTTATTTAAGCCATGCAACCAGTTCATTTGTGTTAAGAAGAAAGAAAGAGAAAAGGGCACGAAGTGCGTTGTGCCGCAAGTCCTTGCGTTCTTCTTCCTGTGTAGCTCCTGTGTTCATTTTACCTTCTGATTTCATTCATGAGAGCAAGTGCTAGCTGCGTCCACTGTGTACTCGCGTGAGTCAGCACTAGGAAGTGAGTTCCTACATTGATCTGGCTTCCATGCACCAGCCTGTCTGGGTTCATACCATACAGGTTGAGACGGAAAGACGATCAAATGCGCTCTAGAATGTTCTCTCCCTCTGGATTCACAGTTCACATGACTCATCAATCATCGCCTGCTCAGCAGCACGGATGAGCTCCTGGGCTTGCCATCCTCCTCGCGCCGCTGCCCGCTCCGGCCACGGCGCCCATCCCCGCCGCCTGGTCCTCTCTGGCCATGGCGCCCACCCCGGCCACCTGGTTGACTCCGCCCCCGTTCCTGCCACCTCCGCACCGCCATCCGCCTCGCCGTCCTCCTGGTCTCGATGGGAGCCGGATCCTTCCTCCCCCACCTCCCTCGACACCATTACTCCCCTCCAACCTGCCAACCACTCCCGGCCTTCGTACGCTGAGGTAGTAATGGCGCCGGCCGCCATTACTACCCGCTCTGACCCACGGCACCCATCCACTTCCTCTTCCAGCAACCTTCCCAACCTGCCGCCCCCGATCCATAGCAAAGTCGCGCCCTAAACTCCATTATCGTGCATGAAGTTGCTGGCTAGTGGCAACGCGTGCTCCCAAGGCGTCGACGGCGCCCCTGCGCCCTCCCCTCCTCAGCTCGCCACCCTGTCGCCGCCTCAGCTCGCCCCACTGTCGCCGCCCATGCCAAACACCATGTTAAGAAGGGGAGGTGTGCCCGCTGCTTCGCCCTCGACCACAAGGCGGCCGCCTGCAGAGACCCCATCCGGTGCCTCCATTGCCGCAAATCCGGTCACGTCGCGTGCCACTGCCGCCGGCGCGCCGCCCCGCCACCTCCACCCGCAGCCATGGCGCCCGACACGCGCTCCCTCTACGCTGCGCGCCGCCCGCCCTCCGTAAGGGTCGCCGTGGGCTTCTCCGACGCCATGCGGCGCGACGCAGCCGAGCTCCACAGCCGCGCCGTCTTCGTCTCCATCACGGGCGACCCTCACCCGGACCCCGCCTTCGTCGCTTCTATGATCAGCACCTACTCTGATATCCCACTCGGCGACATCACCGTCACACACCTATCCCATCTACGCCTCCTCGCTCGTTTCACCCGCCCCGAGCAGGCGCGGCACGCGGCGAGTCGGTCCTTCCACGCCCAGGACTGCAACTTTCGCCTTGATGCTTTCCCTGAGGACCCACATGCCGGAGGCGCGCCCGGCGCCGCGCGCTACCGCGTCCAAGTCTTCATCGAGGGCTTGCCACTCCCGGCGTGGTCCACTTTCGTCGTCGACCTCATCTTCTCCGACGTCGGTCGCCTCGACGTCATCGACCCCGAGACACGCTTCCGTCAGGACACGGCCTCCTTCTATGCATGGATGTGGACGACTGACCTGGCCATCATCCCGCTTGAAGCCGACATCGACCTGTTCGAGGAGGCCTCCCCTTACCTCGAGCCTAACCGTGGAGGTGCCCGCGGCCCGGCTCGCCTCGCCGGCGCGCCGCGCCCGCTCCCCCCTCCGCCGTATCTCCACCCACCATCTCATCATCCACCTCGGTGAAATCGAGGATTTCACTGCGGTTTCGTCGCGCGTCGCCGGTGGCCGCCCTGTCACCTACCCGCCGTCGCCGTTTGTGCTAGGCGTGCCAGATTCCGTCCCCCCTCCGCCGCCCACCACCATCTCCGCCACGTGCCGTGCCCTCTTTCGGCCCGCACGGCGCCCAAACGACTCCGACGAAGACGATGCCCCGGCTGCTAGACGTGCCCCCTCAGCACCGGCGCCCTGGCAAGGAGCGGCTGGCTGCGCCCAGCGCCTCCCGCGCCTCCCGCTCCTCCACCCCCAGCGCCGCCCAGGGCAAGACGCCTCCGCGCCGGCGTGGTCGGGCGCTAGCGCCCCGACGCTCGCGCTCCCTCTCGCCGGCACCCTCCGCATCCGTGGGCACCCAATGCCAGTCCGCGGACATCCAGAGAGCAGGCACCCTTTGCCAGCCCGCGGGCAAACCTCGCCATCTCGCCGCCCACCCTTCAACGGCGGCGCCGCTTTCACCGCCGCCACACTCCTCCGGCGCGCCGCGCCACTCCGGCGAACCGGCCATCCTTGGGGACAAGCACGTGCCCTCCCTGCCACCCGCGTGCCCTACGCCCCCAACCCGTGACTCCTCCGGTGCGCTCGGGCTCGCGCTCTGCTCTGTGCGTCTGGCCCCTGCCACCCTGCCCTCGCTGACCACACCCAACGGGCTGCTGACCAGCTTGGTCAGTGCGCCAGGGTCGACGCCCGCGGCCACCCCCTCACTCGCTGCTCCTGGGCCAGCCCACCTGCCTGGAGGCCAGCGCCCCTGTGCGCGCCGTGCGAGCCAGGCCGGCCCAAAACTCCAGGAACGCAAACCCTGCGCCCAGGCCGGCCCAAAACGCCGCCCTGCTTCCTGTCCACCACCCTATTGGGCCCGAGCCCCCCCTCTGGGATTTGGGAGGCCCTCCTACCGCCTTGACCTCTCCCGCCTTTGATCCCATGAGTATTGAGGCATCCTTGTTCCCCCCACCCCACCCCACTCCAGTCTCCGCCTTCCTCGCTCAGGCCACCACCGCTTCTGCCACACCCTCAGCCAGCAGGCACCCGCTCGGCGTCGGTTCCCCAGGTTCGCCGCAGCTCCAGACTCGCCTCTGCTCGTCTAACCCTACCACCGGCTGGATCTTCCTCCGTCCCTGCCATTCATAGGGCGCAGGGTGTTCCGGCTCGGCGCCTTGGTACTTCCACGAAGATCGGAGACCTGTCCACCCACCTCGAGGCGCTTTTCTCTGCAGAGCGGCTCAGCCTTGCCGCGTACCCCACCGTCGCTGACCTCTGTGGCCTTGGACGTCCAAGCGTCCACCTCGCCACTGTGGGCTCTGCGCTCGCCGAGGAGTGTCCCTCCCAGGCTTGATGACCCCGCCGCGTCGTCGCACCCTTTGTGTTGCCACAGTCTTCATGTTTACTGTCCCGTTCCTTAGTGTCTGGGGTCTTTCTACCCACCTGCGTTTGGGGGTAGACCTAGGTAGTTGGTCGTCTTATCCATGGTCGTGGGGTGTGAAGGTTTGGAGCTCGCCTACCATGTGTTGGTGAAGAGCTACCACGAGTGGATTGAGGGCTAGGGACGAAAGAGTCCCGACTTCTCTGTGTGAGAAGTTTCCTCAACGGAGACGTAGGTGTTCATGTGTTGAGCACCGAACTTCGGTAAACAACTCGGTTTGCGTCTCCTCGTCTCACTCATTTACTTCCGCATATTGAATTGATCGCTTACGTGTGAGTGGCATCGTCGCTTGTGCTTCATTGTGATTGCTTCCGCCACTAGACTCTAAATCTGTCGATAGTTTGGGTTCCTAATTTGACTAACTAAGCAAGCGAATGGAGAGAAGTTAAAATTTAAAAAGAGCCGATTCACCCCCCCTCTCGGCCTAGGATCCTTGCAGTTTGTTCCAAATTATTTTAGCTCGATGTAATGCTAACAAAAAAGAGAGGATGGGCAACCAGCTCAGCCGGCCCAGTTTCCACCGCCCCCAATATTGAAACCCACCTCGTCGGTCTCTCATTCTCTCTAGATCTCTCTTTCACTCCTTTTTCTACCCTATAGGTATCTGGTCCTCAACAGTTTTTCCTAATTCGTGCTCTTCTCTCCCGTCCTCACCGCCGTTGTTCCCCACTGCCACCCCAGCAACCGCCACCGCCTCCCTCCATCCACCACCGCTACCCCACGGGTTGGGTGAAAACAGGTCGGATAATGCCCGAACCGGACCGATCGGATCCGGATTCGGATATCTTCGGATCGGATATTTTTCGGATATTTTCGGATACGGATCAAAACTCGGATATTTTTTATCGGATACGGATTCGGATATGGGATGACCATATCCGTCGGACTTGGATTCGGACTCGGATATCCGAGAATCAAGTTAATCAGATATCCGAGCCCATACCACTAGCACCAACCCACCAGCCCAATCCTCCAAGGCCAAAGTGGAGTTTCCTTTTTTGTTTTCGTATTTAATATTATAAAAAAAATGGTTAAATTTGTAGAAAATAGTATATGGCTCTGAAGAATGTGAAATAAATTTCTAAAAATACATGAAAATGAGTAGAGTCCAAATATGGAATAATACTTTACATATGATAGTATAAATTTTCCTAAAAAAAATAGAAGAAGCTTTTCCTTTGAAAGAATAAAATAGGAATGGGGTTTTAAAAATTCTGAAAAATAAAGAAATTCTTTGGAAATTTGAAATATAACATTTTCGCAAGACATGAACTATGTCAATGTTCATTGGTATTTGGTAATGCTAATGATTATGTGTTAATGAGCTTATGTGTGTTGTATCACTTGTATGCTTATGCATGAATGCATGATTACATGAATAACATAATGTCAAGGTTAATTGGTGATAACTAATATGCTGATGTGATTTGGCCTATTTGTTGATTGCTTTAATTGAACTCGGACATATAGTTTGAGGGGTTATATGTTCCGACAAATATCCATGATCGTATTCGATTCGACCCAAATCCACTCCATATTCGTATCCGGCATTTCCCGTATCCGTATCCGTAACCGTGCTATTCGTATCCGTATCTGGTTCCGTGAAAACTGTAGGATAAGGTTATGGTTTAGCCATTATCCGATTCGACGCGACCCGTTTTCACCCCTACCCACGTGTGTGCCCGTCACTGCTTGGGAGGAACAAGAGAAGGCAGGAGTAGGGGTGGAAACGAGCCGAGCCTGAGTGAGCCAGGGTTGTTCAGGCTCGGCTCGTTTTCGCGAGCTAGCTGGCTCGGCTCGCTCGGATGACCGAGCTGAGAGGCCGGCTTGGCTCGGGCTCGGTAAAGCTCGCGAGTAGCTCGTGAGCGCTCGCGAGCTCGTTTGCAAAATCTGAAAATATTGTTTGCAATTAAGCAGGGAGCCAGGTACTAGGGAGTAGCTAGCTAGGTTCATAACAATATTAGCTTACAAGTTACAATAAATTAACAATAGCATCAAATATGTACATAACTACATAATCGTACGAGCTACGAGCGAGCTAGGCCTGGCTCGGTTCGTGCTCGTTTTTGAACCGAGCTGAAAAACGTGTTCGGCTCGTCGCTCGTGCTCGTTTGTAAACAAGCCGAACCCGAGCTTTTTTTGAGCGGAGCCACGAGCTAAAGTTCCGGCCCTAGGAAGGAGGCGAGCGTCCGCGGGCACGGCTATGGTGCCGATGGCGCGTCCAGAGCATGGCCATGTCATCGTTGGCATGTCCAGAGCACTCCCTTAGCATGTCTTAGATGCGAGAATGATTGGTCCAATACAACAAACCAAGCAAATGTTGTGTTGGATCGGACTAAACTGAACGGATGCACACAGCCAAATAAACGAGCATGCATGGATTTGATCTGGCTTCCAGGCACCAGCCTGTCTGGGTTCATACCATACAGGTTGAGACGGAAAGGCAATCAAATGCGCTCTAGGGTAGTAGAATGCTCTCTCCCTCTGGATTCACAGTTCACACGGGACAGGACGCAGGGAGAGACATCAGACAAGTCACTCGCTCACTGAGTCACTGGACCGAGCGTCCGAGCCACCGAGGCCATTGCTGCCGTTGGCACAGCTCGCGCTCGCTTCCCGTGCACGCGTCCCAACGGAGCTCCCATTTACTCCCCCCTGCATGCATTCACTCCTCCCCTCATCCACCCACCAACCTCCCCAAAACCCTTGATCCCCTCTATCCTCTATATACCGCTAGTCCGCTGCTGCGCTACACTCCCCCTTCCGCCTTCTCCCACCGCGAGCTCAGCCAAGCCAAGCTCTCTCTGCTCACCACGCTACTACTTCGCCAATGGCCTCCACCGTGGTCGCCGGCGCCGGCCGCCGCCTGAACCTGGCACTCCCGGTGATCCTCTCGCTGCTGCTGGCCTGCGGCGGCGCAATGGCGCAGGTGTTCCCGCCGTGGAACGGCACGTTCCCGATGGGGCCCGGCGGCGGCGGCGGCGCGGGTGGCGCCGGAGGCAGCGGCGCCGGCGGTGCGGGGGCGCCGGCGTTGTTCGTGTTCGGGGACTCGCTGACGGACAACGGCAACAACAACGACATGACGTCGCTCGCCAAGGCCAACTACCTGCCCTACGGCATCGACTTCGCCGGCGGCCCCACCGGCCGCTTCTCCAACGGCTACACCATGGTCGACACCATAGGTACCTCACCATGCATGCATTATGCATATGCATCCATACTCATGCTCTGCCCCTTGCTAGCTGGCCACTCTTCTCTCTTCTCTCTCTCTTTTAAAAAACAGAGTAGAATTGAAGCTTCATTTCTCGTTAGCTTAAAGAAAAGTACAAATGTAATTATAGATTTGCCAACTAAGATGCGACTGCTTTGAAGTTTCTGAACAATTAATTGTTTTAGAACAGTACTCGGCTACTCGTTTTAGACTTGTTCTAACTCAAACTTTTGAAACTTTATTGATAAAAATACTTTGAAACTATTTAGACTGAGCACGTAATAATCATACAGATAGATTTGTTTAGATTTGTCTCAAAAAGAGCTCCCTTAATATTTATAATTTAATTGTATTTTATAAACAAATTGTAAGAGTTTTTAGTGGTAAAAATTATATTTTGAAAACTGTGTCAATATTCAAACGACTAATATTTTAAAATGGAGGAAATAGTTGATTATTTTAGAATAGAGGGATTAGTTAAGTGTATGTCATAAATCTCAAAAGCAAGCAACCATCTGCAACTAAATCATAATTAATCTCGTAGAAAAGAATGATAGGTTTAGTACTTTTGAACTAGCAAACTGGTTCAGGGGAAACGCCACTAATATGATGGAATGAAACTATAATTAATCTATCATAAAAAACATCATAGAAATTTCTACTAGCAGAGCTTGCAGTACATAACAAGGATCTACAGGCACAGCGTGCATTTTTTTGCTTTTCTTGACATGCTGAAAAAGACATCCCCCAAGATGTTATATTTATGGATATGCATCATCTGGCATTTTAATTAAACCGTTTTGTCGTTTTGGAAAGTACGTAGAAAATAAAGAAGACCAGTGCAATTTTTTCGGTGGGTTTTCTAATCTTAGTACGTACTATAATGGGGGCGTACAGTTAAGTTCTGGGAACCCGTGTGGACTCCTTTGGTGAAAGCATTAGATATAAGCCTACCACGAATTCTTCATATATCCTTCCGATCAAGAAAATAAAGGGATAATAAGCTCATTCTATAATCTTATGCATCATACTACAAGTGTTTAGAGAAGAATATATATACAACAGTGTGGTATATGGTCCATGGTGGTACAGTATAGACAGAGGATGTCTATGATATTTATGTCTACAAAAGTGATAAAGCTAGACCAACCATATATCTTTAGGGGCAGACTCACTGACAGTCACTTGGAACATAGCGATGCAACCCATGTAATTTTTTCTTCGCCTCGTCGTGCTCCACCTTCTCCTTCTTCTTCCCTCCATGTTCCTCCTCTGTTGGACACCACCCGCGACCGGTGGTGCCCTCACCGCTCCACTCCATTTCCACCGCCATCGCTCTACCCCGCCCACCTAATCCACCACTGATGTCGATCCGCCTGCCACCGCTGCCATCTGCCTTCATCTTTTCTCGCGGCTCCGGTGCCACCACCAACACCTTGCTGCCCCACCACAAATCCCTCCCATTGTCGGGCCACCGCCTCCCTGACATCTCTAAACTTGGGGACACCAAACCCCTAGCCAAACCACAACTTTAACCCAAATCAGCCGACAACGAAGCTTTGACGAAAGATGGCGGCACACAACAACCGATAAGAAGAAAGGGAAGGAGTGTGGTGGCAAAGGCATGTCAGAGAGGGTGAAAGAGACGGGAAGGAGGCCCACGGCGTTTACATGGTTGCCTAGCGTATGAACTTTCGTTTAGACGACTATTATGGAGCAAAACTGATATCTCTATACATAATAAATAACTTATGCACAACGCCACAACCTGGTTTCCGCGTGTGATAACTGATAACTTCCACACAACAATTTATATCTGTACACACAACCATATCTCTATAGTCGATTATAGGATTTAAAGGTGGCTCAATATATGCCTCGATCTCTGTTTATAGCCGACTTGAACCATACGAACCATGGTACATGCCAGAGGAGTCCTCACAGTTAATTAGCGTGTAATCCTGGTGCGATAAGTTAGACAGTTAGCTAGCCACGCCAATCTAGGTTTCAATCCTCTCGTCATCCTCTGATACATTGTGTGTTGGGAGAAATAATTCGGTTTAAAAGTTCGATCAATTTACAAGCTGAGAAGTTGAGGTGCTCGAAAAGAACGGAAAAAAGACTGAACCTCAAAGAAATAACGAGCTTATGTCATGTGAAAGTCGACAGTTTAGTTTGCTTTTAAACAGGACCACCTGTTTACACACCATCACTGTTTCGGCAAAGTTCTCGCGATTTACATAAACAAGGTTCTTATTAAGAATTGATGATGAATATTAATATAGCCTTAACTCATCATTCGTCCATATATCTATTCACTGAATGTTTTGTTCAAAAAAAAATTCACTGAATGTGTCAGATGTTAGGCTATATAGCTTCTCCTCGGAGAAAATGCGTTTGATATACATATCTGAATACCATACACCGACCGACAATCTGTGTGAAAATGTGTAATGTGTTCGCTGATTAGTTAGTCCTTTTCATATATACATCATCCGGTTGAAAAATAGGCCCTCCTTAATGCGCAGTTTTGGTTCGAATTTAATTAGACTTAGAATTTTTTATAAATCATTTAGTGTAGTATTTTAAAATTATTTTTTTAGACTTCATGAAATTTTTAAATATCTAAAAAAAATATTTTTAAAGCAAGTTTTTAACCTTTTTATATCTTTTTTTGGATGTTCTTAATTTTTCAACAACCAAAATCAAACTACAACCGCTGATCAAAGAGGCCTCACCCAAGCATGGCTAGCCAGTGCAGCCCAGCCAAATCTTAATTATATTTGATCAAGTTATCAACCAGTATTCACTCTACCATCTACATGAGTACACTAACACTAAGGGTCTGTTCTTTTGGACTGATTTAAATGGCTGAACAGTTGAATGACTGAAATGGTTGAACTTTGAGAGCTTCTCGAGATAGACTTGAGATTCGGATCTATCTCTTTCGACTTGTTTTTTAAAGTGTTAGCACATACCTTCGGTACAACGAAAAAACAGGCTCATAAAACTAAAACGTATACTCTTTTTCCACGATTATTAACCATTAAGCTATTAAGCCGTTAAGCTTAGCCAGCGGTATATACGTACTACTACTGCTACTATTTCTTTTGCTTTGCAATAAGTATACTGACCGGCCTCTACCATGTGCTCATTATGTGAGAGAGAGGGAGGATCAGGGAGCTGGAGGTAGGCAGTAGTACCCAAATTTTCGCGGGCCATCGTGATGGTGCTTCATCTCTCGTGGTCGACCGTCGACCCACCTAATGCAGGACAGTGCACACATGATGGCCATGAATGAATTCATCTCTAGTCAATTTGTGTGTACCTCTACCGTGTGGCATCAATGTTTCCATGTGACTCACCCAGGCTTTTGTGCGTGCCTGCCTCAGTGCCTGTACGGTGGTAAATGCAGGGCAAGTCGACTGTGCGATAGTTTATCAGCAACAGGTGGTAGCTAACCTTATTAGGGTTAGCTAGGGCCACTGCATATTTATTAGCCAGATCTCTCCATGGCCGTGAGTGATCTGTACGTTAATTCGTACGCACCTCGATAATTACTAGGGATATATAGGGTTGTACGTGGAATTTTTTATCGGATAATAATAATTAATTACCTGAGTCACCTGCTAGATACATCTAGATTTTTTTATGCATGTTAACTCGAATGTGAAAAATCTATTAGACTGAAGGAATTTTTTTAAAAAAACCATCAGAAGTTCAGACCTCGGCTTGATTCGCTGGGTTCTGGGTTGACATGCATACATACTCGATCTCCTGACGTTGCCGCGTTGTGTGTGTGAAGCTGAGCTTCTGGGGCTGCCCCTGCTGCCGTCGCACACCGAGGCCTCCACCGCCGACGCCGCGCTCCACGGCGTCAACTACGCCTCCGCCGCCGCCGGGATCCTCGACAACACCGGCCAGAACTTCGTACGCATCGCCGATCATCGATCATATATACACATTCATGCAATCATGCATATATGCATGCTATAGCTACCAGCTGTGACAAATTAAAACTTAATTTCGATTGATTTCACGGCACAGTTATGTATTTAATTCGTGTGCTGGATGTGTGTATGCAGGTGGGGCGCAGCCCGTTCAACGAGCAGATCAAGAACTTCCAGGCGACGCTGAGCAAGATCACGGCGAAGCTGGGCGCCGGCAGGCTGGCCGGGTCGCTGGCGCATAGCATCTTCTACGTGGGGATGGGCAGCAACGACTACCTCAACAACTACCTCATGCCCAACTACAACACCCGCAACCAGTACAACGGGGAGCAGTACTCCACCCTGCTCGTGCAGCAGTACACCAAGCAGCTCAAGGTAGGAGTCATTACTAGCTAGCTTGGAGAGCACCCTTAAATTTTCCGGTTTTCTCGTCGCCCCATTTTTTTTAGTTTTACGGTCTATATTGTTTTTATTTTTGGTGATTTTTTAGATTAGCCTGCACTATTTTTCTACTTTGTTTCGTAGAGAAAATTTAGTTATTTCGTATGAAAAAAACTTATGTATGTATGCTTGCATTATTTTTAAATATTTTTGTCGGTCAACTATTTGTTGTTTTTTTATAGAAATCAATATGATTATTAGTTGAGTATGTGGGTGACATGATTCTTATACCTACTATATATAAAAAAACAAAACCACCATGTTGATAATAAATATTAGAAATTCTCATGTTAATAGAAAATTAGTAGAAGTTCTTGCATTCATCGGATACAAAAAAAAAACATTTGCACCATCGATTATGGTGGATCAAATTATATGGCTTAGATTAAAAAAGGACTTCATATCTACCACAATAATAAAATAAAATAATAGAAATTCGGAATAAAATAATAGAAGTAAAAAATCCATGACATACATATAAAAGAAATACCTCGTATCAACTACAGTAAAATCGCATAAATTTGTAATACAAATATTATCTATGTCGTGTTAAATACTGAGATCGATTAATCCCATTGTGATGCATGGTGTATTGGTGTGCAGAGCCTGTACAACCTAGGGGCCCGCAAGTTCGTGATTGCGGGGGTAGGGTCGATGGCGTGCATCCCGAACATGCGCGCGCGGAACCCAGCGAACCAGTGCTCGCCGGACGTGGACGACCTCATCATCCCCTTCAACAGCAAGGTGAAGACCATGGTCAACACCCTCAACGTCAACCTCCCGCGTGCCAAGTTCATCTACGTCGACACCTACGAGATGATCTCCGAGGTCCTTAGGAGCCCGCTCTCCTACGGTAATCACTCGTTCACTCGCTCGATTGGCCAACTAGTTGGCAAGCTCATCTCCACAGCTAGTTCCTTTCGTTTCTTTGAGGGGCAACAGCGATGGCGCACACAACTCACTACAAAATTCATAGCATCTAAAGTAGTGCATGCGTGCGTCCTAACACACGCTAGAAACAGCGACTACCTAACACACGCATGTGCATGCATATCTTTATGATTCTAGAATATTTTTTTAAAAAAAATACTGTATATAGAGCCAAACCTGAGGTTTTAACTTCGGTCCCTATTTCCTTTCATATGGCCATGCATCATTTTCTTATACTCGCATGTCTCTCATTGTACGTATCTTGCACTTGTGCACATAGGAAGCAAAATAAAGCGTTTTACTTTGACATATATGTGCAGGGTTCAGCGTGGTGGACCGCGGGTGCTGCGGGATCGGGAGGAACCGGGGGGTGATCACCTGCCTGCCGTTCCAGCGGCCGTGCCCCAACCGGAACATCTACATCTTCTGGGACGCCTTCCACCCCACGGAGCGTGTCAACGTGCTGCTCGGCAGGGCGGCCTTCTCCGCCGGCACCGACCTCGTCTACCCCATCAACATCCAGCAGCTCGCCGCGTGGCAACCCTAGCCATGCATCTATATATGGATCATGAGTTTGCTTAGTCACCTACTTGCTGTTCGTAGTAAGCTAGCCACATGTATAAGTGAAAAACGAAGCGTACGACCTAGCTAGGGAGCTTATCAGTGCTAAGTAATAGTGTTGCTGCTGCTGTTGTGTGGTGTGAGAAAGCTACGATCAAAGAGCTAGCTAGCCTTGCATTTGTCTGCTGCTTTCCATTTTGTCGTTTCAATGATAAAATGTTAAGAAGAGTCCTTTTATCACCTTTGAAGCTTCTTCGAAAAAAAAACACCTCAGCTACCTAAAAGAATTTTGGCTTATGTTTTTTTTATTTGTTTCCTTCTTAATTTTTGTGGTCTTTACAGCAACTTCCGTCACCTGATCAGGGGTGGGCAAAAAAATACCGGTATCGAAAAACCGAACCGAACCGAACCGGAAAAATCAAAATTTGGTATTTGGTTCGGTTTTAATTTGTAGAAAACCGAACCGGTTCGGTTCGGTTTTGGTATGGAGCTCAGAACCAAACACTGCGCGCGCACCTCTGATCAATCCCGTCGTCGCCCGTCGGCTTGCCATCTGGCCCATCCGGCTAAAATACTACCTCCATTCCTCCAAACCCTAAAGGCTCCCGTCCCCAACTCTCCATCCCTATCCCCCACCAAGCCGCCGCCCGCCTCCGTTGGCTCCGTGCGCCCTCTCCTCCTCTACTCCGTCGCTCCGCGACTCCTCCTCCACTCCGCTTCCAGCCATGCCCACGGCGGCGAGCCGGCGAGGGCGGAGGTGCGCACGGCAGCAGTGGTGGCCCACGAGCGGAGGTGGTAGGCGGCGTTGTTTCTGTCTCCGTCCTCGTCAACAACTTCGTCTTCGCCGTCGACACCGGACCCTATTCGCCGTCGGTTAGTGTCTCCGTGACCTCTCCCACGTTGGTACCGAAACACCGAAACCGAATTATTTCGGCATTTCGGTTTCGGTAGAAGTTTTTTCTGTAAATTTTCGGTACCCAAATCTCAAATACCAAAATTTACAAAAACCGAAAATACTGAACCGAAAAAATCGGATATACCGAATGCCCACCCCTACACCTGATGGTCTACTTGGGAACCCGCGGCCGTCCCGTTTGTTTTCCTTTCCTAATCCTTGTGTTTTTTTTGGCCTTAAGCTCTTCGGCGTCGAACACTACAGTCGCCGTAGATGTGTCCGCTACCCTGCCATATTGCCTTGACGCAGCACCTCAGTACCTAAGTTTGGGGGGCCTAGAGCGAAATTATAAATAGAGGTCTTCAACATAAGTATCAAAATATTTATCAACTGAAAGGCATTATTCAATGTATTATAGAAATTGTTACCAATAAAAAAATAAAGTACAAAAACATATAGTTCACATTATATGAAAATGATATTTTTCTATAATAGTCATATAGACCATGGTAAGCTCTAATTAGTCTAGTCTATATGGAAGATATATTAATAACTTTAACCTCACTAGAGGTACACTAATACTCCTTCCGTCCCAAAATAAGTGCAGTTTTGGCTATGCACCTAGACTTACTTATGTCTAGGTGCATAGTCAGAACTACAGTTATTTTGAAACAGAGAAAATTGGTGAGAAACCACAACCGTTGTTGGGCTTCGCAAAAATGCTATCCCGCTCGTTGGATTCTTTATAATGCCACCTCCATCCCGCGCCGTCAATTCCCATGCCATTCCTTCGAGTCCGGCTCGTTTTACCGTGTGATCTGCCACAAATGCCCCTGTCCCCACAACTGGTTGGGTAGCACCAAGTGGCCTCTCGCCCACGAGCCGAGCCACTCGATCGCTATCCCCTCTCGCTCTCCGGCGACATCGAAGGAGGCAGCGCCGCTACTTCCGACGACGAGCTCGACCGCCAGCAATTAGGCAATGGTGAGGCATTCTCTCTTATGTACATGTCGTTGTGCCCTTGTGTTGCTTCGCCCGCATTGCCCCTTTTTTGAAACCCTAGATCGGTGGGAGTGTATTGGGCGACGAGTTAACTGAACCCTTGTGTTTGTTTCGTGAGTTGGTAGATTAGCTGCTGGATGGATAGGTTAGGTCCAGATAAGGAGTTGGTTGATTGGGGTGGTCTTGCTGGTTTTATTGACTGGGATAATCTGAAAGTACTAGAAACTCAGGATGAGGAAGGGAGGGTGGAAGTACTTGGAGAGGAGGATGTGTATGCATTGCTTAGACTACGAGAGGAGGACGAAACTGGTGCTGCTCAACAAGAAGAAAATGGAGGTACACAGCCTGGGGAACCTAGTGTTGAAAAACCTGACTTGGATACATCAGATGTTGTCATGCATGTAGGTGATCAAATACCAGAGGAGATGTTTATCTCATATGACAGGGATCATCCTAGAATGGATCTTGACACTTTGTACCCACCTATGAAAGAGTTCAAATTAGCTGTCAGACAGGTTGCGATAAATAAGGAGTTTGAGTTGGGTGTGCAGAAAACAGATCCCAGTAGATTAAGAGGATATTGCAGAGCTGAAGGATGCCCTAGAGAATTGTTGGGAGCAGAAGACCTGACTTGAAAACTATCATAGTACTAACTTAAATTTTCTATGTTCCCTGTATTGTAATGTGCTTTGTTTGCTGTTGTGGATGTAAGTTTGATGTTATGTTGTGTTGTCTTTGCAGGTATCTGTATTGATTGAGGATCACACTTGTACCTCCACAAGCAGATGTACTCCATTAAGCACTGCTACAAGAGCCTGGGTTGCTGAGAAGACATTGCCAATTTTGAGGAGGAACCCCACAATAGGAGCTAAAGAGATGCAGACTAAACTTCAGCAAGACTTTAAGGTAAATATTGCTTATGACACAGTCTAGAGGGGGCATCAGAGTGCTTTAGAACAGATGTATGGCAGCTGGGAAGAAAGTTTCCAATGGCTGTATAGGTGGAGAGTTGAGGTTTTGAATAGAGCACCTGGTAGTGTTGTAGAGATTGACACTAGGTAAGAAGATGGCAGGTTATACTTTCATAGGTTCTTTTGTTGCCTTGGTTCATGCATATCTGGTTTTGTCAATGGGTGTAGGCCCTATGTTAGCATTGATTCTATTGCTTTAAATGGGAGATGGAATGGGCATTTAGCTGCAGCCACTGCATTAGATGGCCACAACTGGATGTACCCACTAGCCTTTGGCTTCATAGAATCTGAGACTGAGGACAACTGGTTCTGGTTCATGTCACAGCTACACAAGGCAATATGCCACCTACTTGTCTTAGCCATATGTACAGATGCATGCAAAGGTTTAGAAAATGCATGCAGTAGAGTTTTCCCATATGCTGAAATGAGAGAATGCTTTAAGCATCTTATGCAGAATTTTGTTAAGAAGTTCCATGGTGGAACATTTGGAGGGTTGTTTCCTGCTGCCAGGTCTTATAGGAAAGAGGTATTTGATGAACACCTAGTTAAGATAGTGTCAGATTGCCCTACTGTCTTAGATTATCTGAACACCTATCATTCTCTCAAGTGGATGAGATGTGCATTCAACGCATATGTGAAATGTGACTACATCAATAATAATTTGGCAGAATGTTTTAATAATTGGGTTAAGGACTATAAGGATCTGCTAGTTGCAGATCTAGCAGACAGATCAGATCTAGCAGACAAGATCAGGGAGATGGTCATGACCTTGTGGGCAAAGAGGAGGAGAATTGGGTAGAAGTTGTCTGAAAGAAAACAGATCCCAGTAGATTTAGAGGATATTGCAGAGCTGAAGGATGCCCCTGGAGAATTGTTGGGAGCAGAAGACCTGACTTGAAAACTATCATGGTACTAACTTAATTTTTCTGTGTTCCCTGTATTGTAATGTGCTTTGTTTGCTGTTGTGGATGTAAGTTTGATGTTATGTTGTATTTTGTTTGCAGGTATCTGTATTGATTGAGGATCACACTTGTACCTCCACAAGTAGATGTACTCCATCAAACACTGCTACGAAAGCCTGAGTTGCTGAGAAGACATTGCCAATTTTGAGGAAGAACCCCACAATAGGAGCTAAAGAGATGCAGACTAAACTTCAGCAAGATTTTAAGGTAAATATTGCTTATGACACAGTCTAGAGGGGGCATCAGAGTGTTTTAGAACAGATGTATGGCAGCTGGGAAGAAAGTTTCCAATGGTTGTATAGGTGGAGAGCTGAGGTTTTGAATAGAGCACCTGGTAGTGTTGTAGAGATTGACACTAGGGAAGAAGATGGCAGGTTATATTTCCATAGGTTCTTTTGTTGCCTTGGTCCATGCATATCTGGTTTTGTCAATGGTGTAGGCCCTATGTTAGCATTGATTCGATTGCTTTAAATGGGAGATGGAATGGGCATTTAGCTGCAGCCACTGCATTAGATGGCCACAACTGGATGTACCCACTAGCCTTTGGCTTCATAGAATCTGAGACTGAGGACAACTGGTTCTGGTTCATGTCACATCTACACAAGGCAATAGGCCACCTATCTGTCTTAACCATATGTACAGATGCATGCAAAGGTTTAGAAAATGCATGCAGTAGAGTTTTCCCATATGCTGAAAAGAGATAATGATTTAGGCATCTTATGCAGAATTTTGTTAAGAAGTTCCATGGTGGAACATTTGGAGGGTTGTTTCCTGCTGCCAGGTCTTATAGGAAAGAGGTATTTGATGAACACTTAGCTAAGATAGTGTCAGATTGCCCTGCTGTCTTAGATTATCTGAACACCTATCATTCTCTCAAGTGGATGAGATGTGCATTCAACACAGATTGAAATGCGACTACATCAACAATAATTTGGCAGAGTGTTTTAATAATTGGGTTAAGGACTATAAGGATCTGCCAGTTGCAGATCTAGCAGACAAGATCAGGGAGATGGTCATGACCTTGTGAGCAAAGAGGAGGAGAATTGGGTAGAAGTTGTCTGCATTTTGCCTGCTATCATTTTGCAATCGAAGGCTAGGTCTAGGGGGTTAGGACATCTAAAGGTAGTTCAATCTATACATGGACTGGCTGAAGTATGGAACAATAGCAGCAACCATGTAAGACATGTTGTTAATGCTGCATCACATGAGTGTACATGCTTAGAGTGGCAGCACACTGGTAAACCTTGTGAGCATGTCTTGGCTGTGATCACAACACACAGAAATGTAGACTTGTCTGAATTTGTGCATTACTTCTACTCACTTGAGAGGTTCAGGGCTGCATATTCAGGGGTTATAGAACCAATGCCTGATAAAAACCAATGGCCACAAGTGGACATGCCCAAGATAGAGGCACCACTAGGCAGGAGAGGCCTAGGAAGACAGAGGAAGCTCAGGATGAAGCCAGCTTTTGAAGCAGGAGGGAAATCTAGTACAAAGAAGACTCATCTAAGAGGACCTATTAAATGCCAGAGATGTGGAGAGGTTGGACACAGACAGGCCAGCTACAAATGCCCTCTCAATGGAACCAAGAAGAGGAAGAGGAAACCTAGAAGGCGCAACACCAGGTGGAGGAAAAACACTTTTGTCCCAAATGATAATGCAGCAACAACACAAGAGGGGGTTGGAGTGGTGTCAAACATGTCAAATTCTACCCTTTGCACTAACTACATATTTTACTTGATGATTGTTAGCATTAACTAATCATGTTTGATGTATTCATTACTCAGTCGGCTCGGCTTCCTTCTAGAAATTGGAACTAGGAGAACCACTGTAGCACAAGGAGAGGCAATACCATCACACCAAAGCACAACATCACAAGGAGGGACAACACAGCCATGCTTTGCAAATAGAACAAGTCCAAGAAAGAAACAGACAACTGGAGGCACTTCGGCAACTAGGGCAAGCTCAAGAAAGAAACAGGCAACGGGTACTTCTTCGGCAACTAGGGCAAGCCCAAGAAAAAAATAGAAAACTGTGTCTGAATGCCTGTATGGCTAGGACTTGTTTATGGCTGATGGCTCTGTATTTTGTAAGCCAAGACTTGTGTATGGCAGATGTCATATTTTGTAAGCCAAAACTTATGTATGGCTCTGTATGCCTGACTTGAATGTCTATTTGTCCGAATGCTAGAACAATAGAACAATTATGTGTCTATATGTCTATGTGTCTGAATGCTAGAACAATAGAACAATTATGCCTGACTTGAATGTCTATGTGTCTGTATGCCTGACTTGAATGTCTATGTGTCTGAATGCTATGTCATTTCTAAAATCTGTCACTTATCTGAATGTCTGTGTCTGAATATGGCTCAGGTTCCATTCACAATAGAACAATTATAAGAATCTGAATGATTTCCTTATCATTGTCAATTACACAAATTATCTGAATGTTTTGCTTTACAATGTCATTTTCAAAATTCAGATTACATTTTAGAAATAACATAGCATCATATTCATATTTAAACCATTACAACCATGTCAGACAATTCTCCAGGTTACAATGTTTTACTTAACAAGCATAACTAAGATCCCTAATACAACTACTACTATGATTATCATATTTGTCAACAATAGAATCTGTCCATACAAAACAAGCTTGGTTTTCTTCCTATCAATAGCAGAGCAGCATCCTTCAATCCTTCTCCATACTTCCTTCACATAAGGCGCTGCATGCTCCAGGTGTGATGAATCAGCGCCTTTCTTTGAAATCATCTCAGCATATTCGTCACGCCACATATAGAAGCAGCATCTACCAGGAATCTACAACAAATGGAGAAAAACATTGAAAACCCTAATTCAACAAATTTTCAGGGAGATGAACAAATTTACAGAACTCACATCTTGTTGATTCCTCTGACACTTGTAAAACACCTTCTCTGGATTGTTCCTTGACTTTGATGTGAGCTCGATTATGCGGTCGCCACACCTAGGGCATGGAACTAGAGGCAATCCGCGCTGCCCCAGCTCTGGTTGAGACCCTCCAATGCTGCTCCCTTGCAACATGGGCTCCCTCTCGCTGAGCCACTGCCTTCGATGCCGGGAGTAGCGGCGCCGCCACCTTCGATGTCGCTGGAGAGCAAGAGGAGAGAGCGAGAGGGGAGAGCGCGAGGGGATAGCGACCGAGTGGCTCGGCTCGTGGGCGAGAGGACACTCGGTGCGACCCAACCAGTTGTGGGGACAGGGGCATGTGTGGCAGATCACACGGGAAAACGAGCCGGACTCGAAGGAATGGCATGGGATTTGGCGGCGCGCGATGGAGGTGGCATTATAAAGAATCCAGCGAGCGGGATGGCATTTTTGCAAAGCCAGGAATATCGGGCCGGGCTAACTACGAGATCGTAACGAACTCATACATGCCAAATACAACCTACGGTAGATAAGGTAATCTCCTAATCTTGGGGATCACGACTTCCAATCCAATCCGGGAAACCAACGTCCGGGTCTTCACGTAGCCGTGCAGAATTCTTGTTCGAGCCGGACTCGAACACGAAGCCTAGGCCATCACGCACCGTGCCAGCCAAGAGGCTGTCCGGCAGAGCGCATATGGGCCAGATAGAACCTTCCAGGGAGCTGGGCCCTGGTAGGCTGTTCGACTGGGCCGTCAGGGAGTGGGCCATGGCAATGGGCCGTAATTTTATCCCCGACAAATTATGCCTGACTTGAATGTCTATGTGTCTGTATGCCTGACTTGAATGTCTATGTGTCTGAATGCTATGTCATTTTCAAAAGCTGTCACTTATCTGAATGTCTGTGTCTGAATATGGCTCAGGTTCTATTCACAATAGAACAATTATAAGAATCTGAATGCTTTCCTTATCATTGTCAATTACACAAATTATCTGAATGTTTTGCTTTACAATGTCATTTCCAAAATTCAGATGACAACCATGTCTAGCAACTCAGATGACATTTTAGGAATAACATAGCATCATATTCATATTTAAACCATTACAACCATGTCAGACAATTCTCCATGTTACAATGTTTTACTTAACAAGCATAACTAAGATCGATAATACAACTACTACTGTGATTATCACATTTGTCAACAATAGAATCTGTCCATACAAAACAAGCTTGGTCATCTTCCTATCAATAGCAGAGCAGCATCCTTCAATCCTTCTCCATACTTCCTTCACATCAGACGCTGCATGCTCCAGGTGTGATGAATCTGCGCCTTTCTTTGAAATCATCTCAGCATATTCGTTACGCCACATATAGAAGCAGCATTTACCAGGAATCTACAACAAATGGAGAAAAACATTGAAAACCCTAATCCAACAAATTTTCAGGGAGATGAACAAATTTACGGAACTCACATCTTGTTGATTCCTCTGGCACTTGTAAAAAACCTTCCCTGGATTGTTCATCGACTTTGATGTGAGCTCGATTATGCGGTCACCAAACCTAGGGCATGGAACCAGAGGCAATCCGCACTGCCCCAGCTCTGTTGAGACCCTCCAATGCTGCTCCCTTGCGACATGGGCTCCCTCTCGCTGCACCACTGCCTTCGATGCCGGGAGTAGCGGCGCCACAGCCTTCAATGTCGCTGGGGAGCGAGAGGAGAGAGCGAGAGGGGAGAGCGAGAGGGGATAGCGACCGAGTGGCTCTGCTCGTGGGCGAGAGGCCACTTGGTGGGACCCAACTAGTTGTGGGGACAGGGGCATTTGTGGCAGATCACATGGTAAAACAAGCCGGACTCGAAGGAATGGTATGGGATTTGGCGGCGCGCGATGGAGGTGGCATTATAAAGAATCCAACGAGCGGGATGTCATTTTTGCGAAGCCCAACGACGGTTGTGGCTTCTCACCAATTTTCTCTTTTGAAACGGGGTAGTATATCCGACACTAACCGTAGTTAATATTTGATCTCTACCATCTCACAACTTTGTACCCCATCTTTGTCGGTAACGGAGATGACTCATGGTGTTAGTTGTAACCACAGTGTTCAATAGGTATTCTTTAATTCTTAGAAAAAGTATCTATTTGATTTTTAAATTATTGCCCCCGCCCTAACGTGGTTTCTAAACTATAAAATTGAGGAAACTATACTCTAAAATTGATATTAAATCTCGAACTACAAATACCAGACACAACCGGTCCTTTGACCAGGCTCCGGGGTGGTAGCATGCATGGTCATTTTTTTAAAAACCTTTTCTTTGTCTCAAATCAAAATATGTCCGTAAAAATGGTGGAAGTGTATGTATTTCTTCGTGTTTCATCCTAATTAATTTCTGGCGAACCAATTTATGAGTGACTCCGACGGCCGGCCTCCACTATCGCATATCCAATCACACCGCCGGGCGCCGGCCTCCTCGGCTTCGCCTTTTTACCGATCGCGTGGGCCACAGTTATCAAGTTTATATTGATTAAGTAGAAGGTACAAAACAACAGCTCCCGTAGCTCAGTTGGTTAGAGCGTTGGTCTTATGAGCCGAAGGTCGCGGGTTCGAGCCCCGCCGGGAGCACATTTTTGCAATTTCTTTTTTTTTCTGCCGTTTTATATTCCCTTTCCAGTTTATTTTTCCTCGCGCAGCTCCCATTTCCACTCCGAGGCGCTTCCACTACTTGCTCCGACTAGCCCTTCGCTTCCACGGACATGTGGGCCCTCAACCCGAAGCCCGGTGGGCCCTGCCTTACGCCGAGGCGCCCCTCGGCGGCGGCGGCCTGGGGCCCTCTCGCCTCCGGCGAGCCTTGCACGTTGGCCGCGGGGAGGAGGCTCTGGATGCGTGGCCCGGCGCGGAGGCCGCTGGTGGCGGTGGGCGCATCGGGGAGGACAGGCAAGGACGGACCCGCCGCCGGCGATGGCGACGGCGATGACGAAGCCAAGAACAAGGCCTCCTCTTCCGGTGATACGCTTTATCTTTAGTTTTTGGATTGTCGCGATTAAAGTCGCATATATCAGTTTTTCCCCGTTAAATTTGATGCCAATCGACGCGATTGGATTTGGGGGTACCGGTGAGATCAATCCGGCGAGAGAAAGTTAGGGGATTTGGATTTGGATTTGGTTGGTAAAGCTTCCAGAGCTGAATAGTTGCTAGCTATGCCTCACCTTGAACCCTGCCTCACATATACTAGCAATGTTCTCGTGCCCATGGCGCATAATGTCATGGAACATATTTTTTGAGCAAATCTAATTACATGGAATCATAATCAAGTATGAACCTTTGATATCCAAATAAATTATCATCAACCATAACATAGCTGTAAAGTTTTTTTTTGGTGATCGGAAATTATTTCATTCATCAAAAGGACGCTCATTCCTTTTCCTTGCCTTGGGGATTCTGGGCTTCTCTTCTTCCTTTAATTCTTTCTTCAAGAGCTGTGTAACTAGATTCCTTTCTTTTTCATCATCTCATTCCTGTAAAAATGGATACAGTATCATTCGCTTACAACAATGGAATGGAAAATTTCTATTGAACACTGAAAATAATGTTCCAGTCTTATGGCATCTTTATTGTCATGATGTGAAGATTCAGAATGAAGAGTCTGCAAAATAGACAATAAACTAAGAAGGGTGAAATTTTCTCTGACAATAAATGGTGTTATGATCGAACATGAAGATAATGAATGTCAAAGGCAAACCTTGGTGGCCTAGCTCACATTGCTGTGTCAAGTTGAGGAAGTTTTTGTTCTGTCTGTTTTAGTACCCTAGTAAGAAGGCTGGCCCTGCAAGATTGAAGCATGCAACTTTCAGTAATGAAAAATGTTTGACATCAAAACGTGGAAACTAGTTAAAAGTATGCTTACCTAGATAATTTTCGCAGAAGAAACTTCTGAACAGGTATCTGCATGCCAAGTCGCCCTCTCAGTTGCTTTAAGATGAAATTCCAACGGCCATTGGAAAGGCACAACTGATTTTTTTCGACGAAAAGGGTGGTCACTCTTGAATTTGGCTTCATCTGCAAATTAGGAGAAATTTGCTCGGACTTCTGCTTGGAAGATTGGTGTTTGTTTTGGTGCGACAATGTAGCTGATAGCATGGATATGTACGTCGTAGAGGCTGGAATTCATTCCATTATCTAAAAAAGTGTAGCTCACGGATAAAAGCTGGAATTATTGCGCCCCTTTTGGCCGTGTATTCGCCTTTTGAGTTGTAGCTGTGAGCTACTTGATGAGACGTGTGATGTCGGAGATGAGTCAGATGGATTTCTCCCAGCTGCAATGGTTTTACTCTCCATTCGATATTGGAGCCGCTTTAGGAGTTTAGGTAGATTGTGGACTGAAGGTGGCAATGCAATAGGGAAGCTCCATGTTCTCTAGTATCACCTATATTGTTTGGAAATAATTCATGATTAGCTACTTTATGTGTCATTGACATGTGGATCTAGAGCCCATATTTTAGTGAAACGTGAGTGACAGATCCTAGATTCTTTATGAGTGGCAAATCATGGAATCTCATTCTCAGTATCATATTTTTGTATATTGTAGTGAGAAGCATGAACCAGTATGTTTGACCTGATATCCGTTTAATGATGGTTTGTTCATGAAGGAAATGGTGATGCACCTGCTCCAACAGGAGACGCCTCTGATGTATTGAACCAAGGATCTAAATTTTGTGAGCCAATCAGCATTTCTAACAGCAGCTACTGGAGAGATGTCAGAGCAAACCTTGTTCGCCGGGAACAGGTGAGTTCGGTCTGCCACTATTGACAAGCTGTAATGACAACATATGCACATGTTTTTGGTCATCTAGACATTTATGGTGACTCACTCCTTGATATTGCTCCTCATGATCTGCCAAGAAAATTGGGAATGACTTATTTAACTTTGCTAGCTACAGTGGTTGTAAACAAGTCCAATTCTGTCGATATTAATATCAACATGTATTGTGAGGATGCTAATGCTATACTCCAATTATAATGTAATCACAAAATGCCTTCAGCTCAGTGCATTGAATTGATATACGACTTCTTACGGTGTGTTCTATAAAAGTTTGGCTTTACGTTATTATTTGGTAGATTTGTGACCAAATGTAAGGTTGCCCAAAAGAATCTTGATGCAAGTTTAAAAGACATTCTGCAAGTAGGTCCTCCCCAGTACCTCGTACCATGCAGTTTAGCTACCATATTATCCAGGGTTTTATTGTATAGGCTCCTCTTTCTCAATCTTTGTTGCATTGACTTTATATATATATTGGTTCAAGAGAGTTCTATGTTACTTTTTAGCAGAGCAGATATCATGTAGCTTTTTACCAGCACAGCCACATAACCTTTTGGGTCAAGTTGAATCTTGTGTTTTTTTTTCTATTTTTCTATTTAAATTATTTCTTTAAATCAGGAAATATTGGTAGATCCAAGTGCTCCTACAGAGACATCCTCAGAGGAACAAGTACACCAGCTTCCTGAAAAGTGGGCTCATCCTATCACAATGCCTGAGGCAGGGTGCGTCTTGGTTGCTACCGAGACGCTTGATGATGATAACATATTCGAAAGAACTGTCATTCTCCTCCTCAGACTAGGGTCGAGAGGTACCTTTGATGGCCCGTTCGGAATCATCCTGAATCGTCCACTTTACACAAAGATCATGCACGTCAATCCATCATTCCAAGACCAGGAAACCCCGTTCGGTGACTGCCCCCTATTCTTCGGAGGCCCTGTTGAAATGAGCATGTTCTTGGTGAGGACAAGTAACAGCTCACGTCTCAAGGGGTTTGAGGAGGTGATACCAGGGATCTGCTATGGCTTCCGTACGGACCTGCAAAAGGCCGCTGTTCTGATGAAGAGTGGGGCAATCAGGACCCAGGATGTTAGATTCTTTGTCGGGCATGCCGCCTGGGATTATGAGCAGCTGTTAAGCGAGATCAGGGCAGGATATTGGGCTGTGGCTTCCTGCAGCACTGAGCTGATCAGTGATGCGGTGACCACCGATCCTTCTTGCCTCTGGAGCGATATATTGCAGCTGATGGGAGGGCATTACTCAGAGCTCAGCCAGAAACCAAAGCAAGACAACTCGTAGATATTACTCTTGTTAACTGCATAATTCACGGCTGCTAATGCTGTGGCCAGTTTGTACATAAATGGAATTGGGTAAATGACATATTGAACTGGCTAGCTTTATTTAGCATGTGTTATGCACTGAAAGAAGCTCTATGTACTGATGATGTAGCAAATGCCCGAACTAAGTTCCATATTGAAACGGAGAGGATGCATCTTTCTATATGCTCGGATCTTACGTGATGCTGTGGTGCTGAAGTAGGATCAGGACATATCGCCGGCCTGTCAGTCTGCCGCAGTTTACAGGTGAATTTGCATAAGATGTATTGCTCCAAAGCAGTCCTGGCTTTTTTTTACCAAAACTCCATTGCAGTATTGGATACCGCTGAAGCTGGAATTGTTTCTGCGATTTGGAATGGCTTGACATCCACCAAATTTAAACCACTTTTGGTGCTGTAAAAACCGTGCAGCCGAAACAAAATTTGAGGCTGTATTTCTTGGGACTTCAACAAGCCTTTCTAAGAGTCAACCACGCAAAGCTCAGGGTCTCAACGATGCTTGCATTTGCCAGTTTGACCATCAGTTTTCCAGGGAAGTAGTGTACTGTACTTGATACGCTGTTCTTCTCTCCATCACTCATTATATCCCCACCATAATCACCGCTGTCCAAATCCAAGAGTTCTTTTGTACTAAAATTCTTGGGCTTCTGGAACCTTCTGCTCTGTCAAACGGAAGGTCAAAAAATGGTAGAGCATGTCATCCTTGGCTGGCAAAGACCACGTTCAACATAGATCGAAAGGGCTGCAGTTCTGCCGTTTTGGTCAGCCATGGTCATTAAGCGTGTAGCTCCATTAGCTTCAGCATTGAATCCATGCATATAAATCTCTTGTCACCTTTTTATTTTACAGTGCAATGGATGCATGCGTCTCTTGAGCGAATCTGCGTCTGGTTCATGAACTTGCTGACTGCTACGACCCGAGCTGGCGAACATGGACTATGAAACGACCGTGAGAGGACAGATAAATGTTCAGTGGTGAATCGTAGGTTGGGACTCCTTGAAAATAAGGTAATTTCATAAGGAGTACAAAATAACATGAGCCATAAAGTGAGATACCGTACCACTCCGGGTGATCTCGAAACTTTCGGGCTAGGGACGGGCTATGTTTGCGCTACTTGGTTCGCGGTTTTGTTCGGTTCGGTTTGATTGAATTAAAAGTTGAAAACCATATAATAAAAGCATGAAAAGATTAAAAATTTATGTAAATTTTATATATATATCTGTGAGCAAAATTATATAAAATTGAAAAAAATATTACAAAATATTACACCGAATAGTCTTAAAAAAATAAATTTTGGTCCAATCGAACCGAACCGAACAAAAATAAATTTATTCATACCGACTCTAAGTAAGACTTAGGATAAGATATTTCTCACACCGACTACAACCCTTCAAAAATAAATTAACGAGACTGACTGGACTAAACCTTAATACCATAGCTATTTGACTCTTTTAATCTATTTTTAAAATTATGATAAAGTTAGCTATAAAAACTTTTGAAAATAGAATAAATGAAATGAATCATCTTTAAGAAAAAAAATAAACTTTCAAAATCTGGCTTATCATTCAGCTCACTTCAGCTCAGACAATTTATTCATTCAACTTTTAGTCACTTCGAACATACTCTTGGTGTTTCCTTCTAACAGTCTTTTGTATAAAGTTGTGTAAACTTTCTAGAAACTTCTCTTAGATTAGTTGATCCTTCTAGAATGTTCTAGAACGTCTTTTCAAAAAAATAAACTAGTGCCAACATCTCTATGCAACAAAAAGTTAATTAAAGTTATGTCGTTGCAAATACTTCTTTATATATGCTATTCAATTTGCCACAATACTCCTCTCCTTCCTTTTGTCTCCTTCCCTGTGAGAATGCGTGTGGCCCGTGATGTGGTTATTGTCCATGGACTTACAAAGATCTCTTAGTGTCGATGCGATGCAACATTTACCATGGTTGGACCCATCGCGGCCATGAGTTGTTGGATCGTATTGGTCGAGGAGACGAGGGGCGTAAGGGGAAGCGACGGACACAACCATGGCCATGGATGAAGTTGGAGGAGGAGGAGGGAGGCAAAAAGGAATGATGACATGTACCCAATTTTTAAACGGCAGCGGATAGTGACATCAAACATGTTCCTATTTTTCAATGGCATTTTATCAAACAATGTTAAATGTTTGAATGGTAAATAAAAAAACAATTATATGCTAAGAGCATCGCCAATAGTATCTCATATTTCATTCTCTATATGCCTTCTCTAAATTACTATATGTTCCCTATATTTTTATCATATCCGGCGAGTCTCTATCCTTAAATAGATATCGAGATCCTTTAAAGAGTCTCTAAATATAGAGACTATTGAGAGAATCTAAGGCCTAGTTCTTTTCAGTTTAACGTCTTAACAGCTTAACGACTTATCTATGTTTTGAAAACACATATGATTTGAGTTTTTTGAATCTTTTTTTCTCTGTTTTGAAGGTGGGTTCTAACACTTTAAAAAGCAAGTCAAACGAAATGTATCCGAATCTTGAGACTATCTTAAGAAGCTTTCAAAGTTCAGTCATTTCAACCGTTCATCCGTTCAGATCAGCTCAAAAGAACGGCCTAAATTTAGAGATTAAGATAAAGACTCCCCTGAATCATTATAGAGTTTGAAATTGTCCACAATAGTACTTTACGGATCCTTTTAGGAAACCTGTTGGCAATGCTCTAGAGTCTTACTCTAGTTACATGCGAAATCGAAAACCGAGAAAAGATTTTTTTGAAGCACTACAAATTCAATTTGCAGTTTGGCGTACAATATCTAGTACAAGAATTAATTGTCTACATCAAGATCTCCATGTCGTCTACACTCAGGTCCCCATACACAAGCGGCTCGCTACCAGTGCTGCAGCAACTTGTACTCCCGTCTAGCGCACACCAATACGTAGTAGCAGGACTGTCACTATACGCTCTCTGCTGACGTCTTGGACCTGCAGGAACGCCGCCTTGCGCGACGCAAACGCCGGCGGTGGCGGAGGCGGCGCCGCCCTGACACGGCGCGCGCTCGCGCAGCTCGACTAGCTGCGCGTCGGCGGCCATGCCGGCGTCGGACGCCACGCGCTGCACGGACGCCGGCGACAGCTGCAGCTGGCTCGCGCCGCGGCCCGCGTGGGCGTAGCCGTAGGCGGCGGCGCGGCCCGGGAAGTTGAGGCCGCGGCCGCCGGCGCCGCCGCGGAGGAGGCAGACAGCAGCGTCGTGCGCGACGGCGGCGGCCTCCGCGGTGGCGTAGGAGCCGAGCCACAGCCGCTCCCGCGTCCCGGGCACCCGGATCTCCGACACCCACTTCCCCCACCGCCGCCGCCGCACGCCCCTGTACCGGCACCCTCCGCCGCCGCAGCCGCCTCCCATTCCGGCGACCGATCGCCGAGCTCGCTCCTCGACCTTCGTCAAGCTCGCTAGCCAGTTAATCAATGCGAGCTAGCTGGGGTTTGGCGCAAGATTTGGCAAGAACCCTCGAAGCGTGGACGTGTATAATTAATCAAATTTGCATAACTGCATGCATATATATGCATGGGATGGAGGAAGCCCAGCGCAGCTGGTCGAGTTGACCTTCTCCTCTTGGGCGTGTAAGAAATGGAGAATTTGCCCTGCCTGCCAGGTCAAACGCTCGATTTGGGCATGTGGTAATTAAGTGTTAATGACGCCGGCCTGTCAGGTCAAAAAGTTACAAAGGTGAGAGCGAAGAGTGAAGAGAGTGCGCAGCCGCTGTCGTCGTGCGTTGAACCCTTCAAAAGTCATTCATTACTGAGGCCGTGGATTCGATGGTGGAAAGTAGGAGAAAGAGAGCGAGACCGCGCGTGCGTGCGTGCTTACGTGCGGCCCGTAATGTGCATGTGTTACATTCACAACTGCGCAGGCTCTTTGAGTGACAAAAACTCGTGGTTTGCCTCTGACATTGATTTTGTTTGCAAAAGACAATTAGTAACATATAATACTGTGCAAGTCATTGTCAACCTATGGAAGTGCTGTACGTAGTATAACGTTTCATGCAACCAGTGGCGGAGCCAGAACATTTTGGGAGCCTGGGCGCAATGAAATTGACGCGCATATCACTAAAGACCACTAACAAACCATGCATACATAACAATAGCTATTTAAGACATACAATTGTCTATTCCATTTAAAATTTCAAATCATTGTTCAACACCAATGCCAATAATAAACATCAAAAGAAAAAAAAAAGGCATGATAAATATCTCAATGGAGGAAACTAGCATATAAAGGACCAAACAAACTCCCTTTAGTAACTGCAAGATAAAATATATTGATTAGTGCACTATATAATATAAAATTATATAACTTTAAGCTTATCAAAATGCATCACATACCACTGATAAGCTAGTTATGTCTACATCGAGGCAAATTCATTTTTCTAGTCTTTATGCCTTGGAATCGTCGCAAGAACCTTCTCATTTCTGAAAATTTAAACATATATCACAACAAATAAATTAGTAATTATCACCCAAATAACAGAACGAAACCACGTTGATTATATAAATTATAAACCTACTATTTATAAACCAGACCAGAATGCGTACATATTCGACAGATAGAAAGCATAGCTGCGCATGTGCCTCTGATAGTTAGATTAATAATTGATTAATTCCTTAATTCCGTACTTGACCATGCATAAAGTGATAAAGCCATAAATTAATTGAGACTTGAGAGTGATTTTGAACTTTTTACCTATCGAAGCAGGAGACGGACTGACGGAGGAGATTGGGAGCAGCCGAGCAGGAGCAGCCGACGGTGGAGTCATGGAGACGTGCTGCAGGCGACGGCGGCTTCGTAGTTCGTTGGAACTGAAAGCTGAATAGAATTTCACGCAATGTTTTCTGTATTGGCCACCGAGGCATATTAATAGGAGAGTTTACAATGGATATGGAAACCAATCAATCAATCCTAGATATGCCTAATATAACAGCCTTGCCAATTATACAGGAAACGTGAGGCGCAGGGCTACGTGAGGCGCAAGGCACTGTTGCCCATATGGCAACGTGCGGCAGGTCCATTGCTTGGACACAGGTGCGGCTCATGCATACACATGCATACGGCTAACACTCCCCCGCAGTCGAAACGGTAGGTGGTCGGACGTTGAGACTGGAGCGAAATTCCGAGAAGACCGCCGACGGCAACCCCTTGGTGAAGATATCCGCATATTGCGACGACGTAGGCACATGGATGACATGAACCTGTCCGAGAGCCACACGCTCGCGAACGAACTGTAGATCAATCTCTACATGCTTAGTTCGCTGATGCTGAACCGGGTTAGTGGAGAGATATACCGCACTGATGTTGTCGCAATACACCAAGGTAGCTCGGTCAAGAGGAGAGTGAAGTTCCATCAGCAGCTGGCGGAGCCAGGTGGCTTCAGCAACACCATGAGCGACGGCACGATACTCAGCCTCGGCACTGGAGCGGGACACAGTCTGCTGACGCTTGGATGACCAGGATATGAGACTGTCGCCAAGGAAAACACAGTATCCGGAGGTAGACTTCCGAGTGTCGGGGCAACCGGCCCAGTCAGCATCGGTGTAGACAACCAAAGATGCTGGGGAGGTCCGATGTAGCACAAGACCATGGTCGAGGGTGCCGCGCAGATAACGGAGAATCCTCTTAACCAGGGCAAGGTGAGGAACTCGCGGGTCGTGCATGAACAAACAGACCTGCTGCACGGCATAGGCGATGTCGGGACGAGTGAACGTGAGGTACTGTAAGGCCCCTGCAAGACTCCGGTAATCAGTGGCATCTGGTACAGGGTCACCAACGGTGGAGAGCTTCGAGTGTGTGTCGATAGGGGTGCTGCAAGGCTTGCAGTCAGACATACCAGCTCGCTCGAGAATCTCCAGAATATAATGACGCTGAGAGAGATGCATGGAACCACTCTGTCGGGTGACGGACAGTCCCAAAAAATGATGCAGGGGGCCAAGATCCTTCATAGAGAACTCTTGCTGCAGGGCCGTAATAGTACGGCGAAGAAGCGCATCTGACGAAGCTGTGAGGACAATGTCATCAACATAGAGCAGCAGGTAAACTAGCTCGGTGCCTCGACGAAAAAGGAACAATGACGGATCAGACTTGGCCTCGACAAATCCCAGTGACAGAAGATGTGTGGCGAATCGGCTGAACCAGGCACGAGGCGCCTGCTTAAGTCCATAGAGAGACTTGTTGAGGCGGCAGATGTGCTCGGGGTGAGCAGAATCAACAAAACCAGAGGGCTGCACACAATATACTGTCTCGGAGAGAGTGCCATGAAGAAACGCATTGTTGACATCAAGCTGATGAACAGGCCAGTCCCGAGAAAGAGCCAGAGTCAGAACCGTCCGAATAGTCGCCGGTTTCACAACCGGGCTGAAAGTCTCGTCGAAGTCAATACCAGGTCGTTGAGTGAACCCACGAAGCACCCAGCGAGCCTTGTAGCGATCAAGAGATCCATCCGGATGAAGTTTGTGACGGAAAATCCATTTACCGGTGACCACGTTGACGCCTGGGGGTCGGGGAACAAGATCCCAAGTGCCGTTAGCCCGTAGGGCATTGAACTCATCAACCATTGCGGAGCGCCAATTGGGATCAGCAAGGGCACCGCGGTACGTCTTGGGGATCGGTGAGAAGGCAGCCACATGGAGGTTCAGTCGGTCAGCGGGAAGGTGAAAACCAGATTTGCCCCTTGTGGTCATGCGGTGGTCATTGATGACCGGAGCGATAGGCACGACGACAGGAGGCCCTCCGGTTCGGTTCGTCGCGGCGGGAGCCAGAACAGGGGGTTCAGGCACTGGTGCTGCTGCGTCGAGCGGGCCGGGTCCATTGGTGGCGGCCTGTGGGGAGTGGGCCGCCGGAGCGTCAGCTGGAGCCGAGCCGGCGTCGCTGGCAACAGCCCGCGGCGAGGAGCCAGCGGGGGCAGCGTAGCCGGCTGGGGATGACGGGCCTGGGCCGCTCGCGCTGGCAGCAGCCCACGGCAGTGAGCCAACGGGGGCAGGCGAGCTGGGCCAGGCTGCATCGCGCTGGGCTGAAGTGTCGATGGGGCAGTCGGCCACAGCTGCTGGCGGATGACCAGCAGGGGCAACTGCGTGAGGAGCATGTCCTGTAGAAACACGTGTCCCAATAGGCAAAGTAGGGGACTCCAAATCCAGCAAAAAATCATAGTTAGTGTGAACAGGCGAAGAAGAAGGAGACCCGGCAAAAGGGAAGGAGTTCTCATCGAATGTGACATGACGAGAAATAATGACCCGGTTGGAGTTCATATCGAGACACCGATAACCTTTGTGCTCGGGGGAGTAGCCAAGAAAGGTGCACAACGTGGAGCGTGGCAAGAGTTTGTTGGCAACGGTGGCAGAAAGGTTTGGGTAGCATCGACAGCCAAAAACCTGGAGATGGTCATAATCTACAATTCAATACACAAAACTCTCTCGAACCCGATCGACTCCGTCGAAAGGCTTCAACTCGCAGGTAGAGCTATCTCGATGGGATAATCGATTCTCTCCTTGTAACCCGTGTGCATGGCTGTATCAATCTGATCTCATGTATGCAAACCATGTTAAACTGTCTCGGGATTTACCGATCTTTAACATGTTCTCGCATCTTACACTGTCTCGATTTAATCGATCTGTAACATGTGTTTATCCTGCAATATTGATTATCAAATGCCTTGCATGTTTTTCCCTGAATCTGATGTACGTGACTGCCTCGTTAAATCGATCTCTCGTATTTCTTGTTTAGGGTCTGGTATGGCTAGTTGTTTGCCGATTAATATTGCGTTATCAATTAGTATAAAGTTGATAAACCGATTTGTTAGTTTATATCTAGCTTCGGATTTGAATACTGTCTTGGCTTGACCAATCTATTCGATCTGTTTCTCCGATTTAATCTAATATTTCGATTTAAAGGCTTAATACTGATATAAATAAAAATACCAAAAAGAAACAGGATCTATGTTTAAACTGTTTATTTGAATCTATTAGCTCTATCGGATCTTTAGCCGATAGAATTCGTAATCGGCATGTTTAAAGCCGATTACCAATAATCTGATCAGGCTAATTGAAAAGCCGATTAGACACCTATTACTGACGATCTTCTCCTTATTGATTTACAGGTCAAATCAATTGGCACGCTTGGTTTGAGTTGCGACGCGATCACTGAATCGACGCTTCTGCACGTGTGTTCACGTTTTCGTGTCAACAGTTACCCACAAGTAATTTAGCCAAGTTAGAGTCTAGTTGCTCAATTTTATCTTTCAAAAGCATGTTTTTCTTAACTAGCTCATTAGAACAATTAGCAACACCACAAGTACCTAGAATGCAAGCATTTTAATTTGAAGATGTAGTACTAGTGGATGAAGATGAGCTAGCATTAGGAGTGATAGTGGGTGACGAAGTAAGAGATGTGTCATGAGGCAAGCTAAATGAACCATTTATAGTATCTTTCAAGTCACAAGTCACACCAACATCGTATTATTCAATTGAGCAAGCAAGAGGAATTTTATCATTTGTATTGGTCCTAGCTTGAGCATTATTTTAACTTGCAAATTGAGAGCTTTATAGCCATCTTCTAGAGTTTCATGTTTTTCAAGCAAAGTCTCAAATTCATTTGCAAGCTTTTTATGCACCTTCATTAGTTTTTTGTACTTAGATTTTTCATTCTCTAGAACATTATTCAAATCATTAATTAAAAGCTTGAGCTCATTTAGAGAAGGTTGTTCTTTTGTTACCTTCTCTAATGTCATGAGGCACATGGGAGGTGGAGAGTTGTTGATGGCGACTCCGGATATCTTGCTTTCTTCATTATCGGAGGAGTTCGTCCAGTAGCCTTCATCATCGGTGATCCACTCGCCAATCACCTCTTCTTGCTTGTTGGCCATGAGACAAAGCCTTTGCTTGGAAAGGGCCAGAGGAGCATTCTTCTTAATAGCAAGTCCGGCTAGCCCATGAGCTCTTGTCTTCTTCTTCGGATGAGGATGAGGAGCTTGAGCTTTCCTTTTTCTTTGACATTTGACCAGCAAAAGCTTTCTTCGTGTCCTTCGACTTGTGATCACTCTTGCGGTGGTGACGATGCTTTTTTTTGTCATCATCCTTATCTTGCTTGCCCTTTTTGTTCATAGGGCAATCCGCCACCAAGTGCCCTTTCTCGTGGCATTCATAGCATCGCATCTCGGAGATAGGTCTTCGTCTTGAAGAGGATGATCCACCACAGAAGCTCATTCTTTTGATTAACTTTTTTGAGTGCTTTACGAGAAGAGCCAATTCTTCAATCTTCGAAATTGCATCATCGGAGACATCATCTTCTTCAATCTCAACCTTCTTTTTTCCACTTTTAGCCTTCGCGGGGAGAGCAATTGACTTTTTGTTGAGCGGAGACTCTTCACACTCAAGAAGCCGCATTTCAGGAGTTGAGTTGTCCAAGGAGCTTTGTGGGTGTCATCTTCTTGAGTTTTGACTTGCACCCTCAAATCAATGTCACGAGGGGGTTGAAGTTAAATGGCACAACATCAAGCATCTTGCGGCAAACGTCAATGTCTTCCAATACAACCTTGTCCGAGCACCCAGCTATTTCATTGACGATGGGGTTCAACCTAGCAAACATGCCATTGATATTTTTATTAGGAAGCATTTTAAATTGATCAAATTTCTTTCTAGCTCGAGATAGCTTCTCCTCAAGCATCTCGGCACTATCAACATGGATTTCTTTCAAATGTTTTCAAATGTCATAAGTTTTAGTGAGATTGCCAATGTTATTGAACACATCTGGACTAACACTAGAGAGCAAAGCATTTCTAGCAGCGGAATTGTAGCGTCTATAGTTTGCTTCAAGCGGAGTGAGAGCTAATTTATTCAATGGTTCCAGATATCCGGTCTCACAAGCAATCCACACTCATAGCTAAAAGTTTCTAGATAGCATTGCATTCTAATTTTTTAGTAGTTATAGTTTGTCCTATCAAAGATAGGAGCCTTTCCAATTTCTATCCTAGGCCCCTCTTGAGCCATCTTCTAACGGTTAAACTAATACCGGAGAACAAGCCTTTGATACCACTTGAAAGAGGATCCTATGGCTTAGAGGGGTGAATAGGCAATTTTAAACTTTTTCATTGTTCCTGATTTAAACATCAAATTAAGAGTGACCCAATCCTAGTTCTAATAGTCATGAGAGCGGAAGTAATTGAACATGTAGCTAGGCAACTAAGACATGGCATCACACACAATTGATCAAGAGCATTTCATTGGAAATTAAATGTGGAAGTAAATGCGAGAGAGAGAGATGACACGGTATTTGTTTTACCGAAGTTCGGAACTGCAACTCCTACTCTCCGTTGAGGCTACCCTTTGCGCACAAGGACCGGCTCTCTCTCAAGACTACCGTCTCAAATACTCCCCGGTAGTCGTTCCGCCACTCCAGCGAGGTGGACTCCGTCACCCGTACACCGACTTGTGAGTAGCCACATGCCAATGCCTACTCCCAAGCCCACGCCTCCACGAAGGACGCCGTCTTCAAAAGTAATAAGCCCGAATTGTCTCGATCATGCCGGATCGAAGGACTTCCATGAAGCTCGGTGTTGAGGATGAGTAATTGTTGGCTTGGATTGATTGGTGGGTGGAGGAAAGGCTCTAGATCACCTAATTGATGAGCATTTCGTGGTGGTAAGTGAAGTAGAGCAACAAACCTCAAAGAAGCCAGCTATGAAGCCCCAAGAGGCAACTAGCTGTTTGCCCCCGGGAATGGGCAAAAACTAGCTGTTACAGTACCTCCGGAAGCGTCCGGAGGGTGCAACGCAGTGCCAGGCAGAGAGGACCGGACGCGTCCGGTCAACACCGGACCGTCCGGAGAAGAGGATTCCAGAAGGTGCAGAAAAACAGGCTGGGCGGGAAAAGGCCCACCGGACGCGTCCGGTGGGGCTGGAAAACTGACAGTGCAGGGATGAAGGTGTTTTGGCACAAGGCGCTTTTTCCCGATGATTTTCTTTGGTGGAATAGGTATGTATAGGGTTAAGGTGGACTAGGAAACCGAGATTTTCACAAAGTATCAAAGATTCGGCATGATCCGAGTATTCGTACCCCTTTTGAAACACGGCGAAATATGAGAAATAAAACCTAGCTACTCCTAACCTATACGTGACCTTGCCTCTCGCCCGATCACGTATTTTAGAGACTTGGAGCAGCTCAAATATTCGTTGATAATTCGTGAGGGTTCCAACAATCGCCGAGTCTTTGCTAGGGTTCCATAAAATCCAATAACCCCCTAGCACTACAGTTAATTTAATTTGTCATCAATGCCATTAATAAAAATTAGGGCTCTACGATGCTCACACAAGCCCTACCCAGTGTAGTCCGAGATGAGACAGGGTGTAATGCAATGAGATGGGATAGCCTTACGGTGGTAGCAGAGGAAAAAAAGGATGGGACAGAAAGAAAGGCAACTCGGATAGCCAACACAAGATGGGACAGAAAGGAGAGGCAACTTGGACATCCAACGCGATAGGATGGGACAGCCTTACGGTGGCAGGACTTAGAAAGAGACCCGACCCTTACTTGGGACAAGTCTTTTTTTCAATTATTTTTGGACGCCTTTTGAATGAGGTCTCGAGCTGCTTATATAGTGGTTGAACGGCGAAGTGATGGTGGCGCGAGGCGGAACGATTTAGGGATGGAGGCGCCGTTCAATTGAAGGACGGGGAAGCTGCGGGGGAGCTCGGGGAAGGCAAGGGTGGCGGGAATTTGTGCTGGGAGCGAGCGAGGCGGTGGCTCGACGAGCTCGCAACGGCGGCGCTCTCCGACGGCAGTGCGGTGAGGCGCTCTCTGGCGGCCATGGTGGCAGTGATGGTTGCCGCCGGAGAAGAAGATGAAGGGAGGAGGAAGGAAAAAGAAAAGAAAATGGGGGAAAATGTGGGGAAAAGAAAAGAAAATAGGGAAGGAAGGGGGAATGGTTGGAAAATGGTCAAAATGTCACCTAGGAGAGATTCGTGCGCCCGGTGTCATACCCATCAAGACAGACGAAATTAATATCGAATGCAATGGGGTGTCCGAATTGGATGTCATACACCCGATGTTCCCAACAATATGTACTAAATATACCATGTTTCCCTCCACCAGATGGGCCTCATACATACGGAGTGCATGAGACTTTCAGATTTTTCCGTAATTATTTCAAATAGATGGACCAAAAGCACAATAATAGACTTTCAGATTTTTCCGTAATTATTTCAAATAGATGGACCAAAAGCACAATAATTCTACGGAGTAACAATGAAGTCAGAGGATACAGCACTCAGCGTGACTTAGATAGGATAAAAATTCTATGGCACCTATGCCATATAAGTTGTGTGGCATCCATTCTCAGATGTTGACATGTGGCAGCTCGCTTTCTCACCTTTGCACTCCTCACAGCTACCATTTTTAAGTCTCAAAGGTACAGGCATACAACATACTCCTCACAGCTAGCATTTTTTCAGCACGTATATACACCTTCTCAAAGTTGCAGACACATAATGTATATGTATATACGCAGTTAAAAAAAATCACAAGATCAAAGATCAAAGTTCAACCGGCTGACACACATATATATGCATACTTGTTACTTATTTACAAGCTACAGTCAAAGTAAGTAAAGCTCACATCCTAACATCCTGGATGTATATATTTATATTATTACAAAATGATGCCTAACCTTCATTACATAGCTAGGCACAAATCATATAGACATGTGGTAGCAGTTTGAAACTTCAGCTGCCATGAACATCACATGAATATGATATATAACAAAAGTATGAACACAAAAGTATGCCTAATCTTCATTCCATAGCAAGGCACAAACACATGATTATCAGCCATATAATTTTCATGGCCTACCATCATCAAAATCTAGCCTTCGAGAAGTAGACGATGCGGTAGTTTTTGGACATCCTCGAAGCAGCAAATTTGTAAATTCTCCTTGAATTGTCGGAAAGAACATTCTTGAGGAATCAAGAGAAGACACAGCATTTGTCCATGCGGGTATTTCCATGGCAGCATGCATATTTGTACCAAGTGCTTCCTGCACCAATACAAGTAGAAAATTAATTATGACACATTACAAACGACATGGCCATGGTAGATGATTTGGTTCGTCAATCTTACCTGAGAAGGTCCAATACTAGATTGGGAAGGCACATCTGCGAATGTATTTTCTGTATTTTCCGATGGCTTTGGATCTTTTCCTAGGAAGATTGAAAAGAACCATTAGTATATAATGAAACTGAAAAAATAAACATTGTTAAGTAATAGTTACCTCTTTTTTGGGGCTTCTTAGTTTCCTTTTTGTTCCCTTTATCTAGTATAGATTTTCTTCTTTTTTCAGTTGGACCTTTTTTATGTGATGGAACTCTAAATGATATCCGTGTTTTTGCAACATCCTCGGTGCACTCAAGAGTACATTGCGGAGGCTCATCACAATCTAAACTTATGATTATAATTGAGTTCAACTTTCCTCACTGTCCAAGTACCTTCCCTAGAAACTGTGAATCGAACAAATGCCTTGCAAGATGACCTTGTTGACGCACGCTCCTTTTTTGTTTCATGTGTAGGATGAGTACTTTTTTTACCTTCATTGCTGCAAACTAGATGCTTAGCACATAGTGTTTTATCTGCTCTTGTTTTCGTATGACATTTCCGAATACGAAAACCAAGCCTGCCAGCATATGCGTTATAGAAGGCATAAGCATCTTCTTCAGACTGAAAGGTCATGCCTACCTTTGGTATATTTTCAGAGGTGCCATTTTCATCATCCACCTGCCATAAAAGCATAAAAGTAGTTGATAAATACATGTATCATGAGATAAACAACGCTAAAGGGTGAGTGGTTATATGCTAATCTTACCTCAACACTCACTTCTCTGAAATCATCGGTGCTCTTCTCATCATCATCAGAACCAAACTCTTCATAGAAGGTGTCCTCGGCGAAATCTTTAGCCTGAGCCGAATTTGACATGCAATCGGCAAAAGATGAAAATATTAGTAGATGATTTGTGAGAAGGGGAAGATGTGATTCTCTAATCCCGCTGGCCTTACTGTAATTGAAGGAGGTGAGGGGCGCGGTCTTACTGTAATGGAAGGAGGTGAGGGCCACGGACGCCGCGGTGGTGAAGAGTGCCCCCCCCTCCCCCGGTGAAGAGAGCGACGAGGGCGGCACGACCTAGCAGCCGTTGGACGGCAACAAGGGCGCGACCTGGGCTGCCGACGACGAGGGGCGCAGACTTGGCGGAGGACACCGGTGAGAATGGAACGGACTGGACGGCGAGGAGGCGCAGCGGACGCCCTCGCGTGACCTAGGCGGCGACCAGGACACGCGTGGGAGGCCGGGGGCGGGGATTCTCTTGGGAGGCGGCGGAGGAAGCGCGTGCGAGGCCGGAGGCGGGGAGGGCCTCGGCGGCGGACGCCGGCGACGCGGCGAGGGGGCCACGGCCTGGGAGGCGGCGGCGGAACGAGGCGGCGCCAACGCCGCCGCTCCCTCAATTTTTCCCTCTCGACGCTCTCGTGTGTGCGTCGCTGCGGGCTGAATAGAACGAGAGAGGAAATTAACTATTGCGGTGCTTTAGGATTCGTGTTGCCACGTGTCCATATCTGAAGATGGGTGCCACACATCGGCATAGGTGCCATTTGTCCGACCTAGATACAACACTCAGCGTGAGCGCCGCCGCTGCGGTGAGGGTGAGGGTGAGGGTGAGGGCCGCCGCCGCCGCCTCCGCCTCCACGGGCAGCGTACCCCACCTTCAGCGCCGCCGCCCTTCAGGCCTACACGTGCTGCCGCCTTGCACTTGGGCAGGCCCTGCTGCGTCGTTGCGCCACCACTCCACCGCCGACGAAGTCTCGGCGCCGCCTCTACTAGGTAGTTCCAACCGCCGCCGCCATAAGGTTCGACCTCCACACCTATCTTGCATTGGTCCGGAGAGAGGTATGGTTAGCAAATTATTACGGGCTACAGGCATTTTAACAAATCTTGGGTTTTTGGTATCTACTCACAGTTTGGTCTTTTCATAATTCCAAGGTGGAATTTTCCGATGGAGGGAGAAGCAGAAGATGGGGATTCGGGGAGTAGAATCAGTGAGCTCTTATCTTTTGGATGATTATATTTAAAAATGCTGTATGGCTTGTCTTAGAAAGTACGGTTGTACAGGATTCTGTCTTAGAATGCACGGTTGGACGGTATTCTTTGTTAGAATGCACGACAGAACGCGATTGAGTCATAGAACATATGGTTGTATGGGGTTTTGATGAGATGAAAAGGGGTGTTTAAGTGAAGTATGAAAAGGGTTGTTTTACAATGGGAATACACGGGTGTACGGGGTTGAGAGTTGATATGAATAAGCACTACCTGTCCAGCCGGGTGGATGAGTGCAGTTTTCCAACCTGGAAGATGATCTGCCATTTTATCAATCCATGGTACCGAGAGAGGAAGATAGAATCCGCTGTACCATATCCAGGTCCTCTCTAATAGGCCTCATCATCGGCATACATAGAAACTCAGTGGCTGATCTGTCTTGTAGACAAAGGTTGAGAGTTGAAAATGTAGTTTATTATTTGTATGAAAATATGGTTTCTGTGTTATATATCAGAATGTTATTTATACTAGCAGTATTGGTTTTAATCATTTAAATAAGAGAGAAATATAATGTTGCATGTTGTTGTTTTATTGTTTCACATAATTTTATCTTCTTATCTTGATTTATGTAGATACTAATTTAATCTTCATATCTATTAATGCAGATACTATTACTACTTTCTGTGCAGCGAACAAATCCATGGTTGGATATGAAAATGTAACGTTTCTATCTTTTTAGTATATTTTAAATCTGAAGTGTACAATTTGTTTTTTATTAATATTTTTAATTTGTTTAGAATGGTAAATACAAAACTTTTAATCTCAGTTGCTAGCGAATAATTATTGTACAATGCAATACAAGCTATTGATTTTAACATGTATTGTGGGTTAGACATTAGGATTTTCCTTAGCTCAAGAATTATGAGGGCTGGCTAGATTGTTTGTTTCTTTCAAAATTTTCTCTCATTACATTATTTACATACATTACATTATTTACTCATGACTTTATGGACACAAATATTTATGAATAATGCAACACTCATGCTTTTTATGATGTAGTCTACAGAAGTTTTTTCACCGCAATCTCTATTTTTTGAAAGTTTCAACTAAGTAGGATTCCTGGGTTCAAAATGTTTTTTCTTAGGGTGTGTTTCGCCTTATCTTAACTTCATTATCTTATCTTCTTGTGAGAGAAGGAAGATAAAATAAGGAAGTTCAGATAAGGAAGATAGGGAAAACAAGCAAAATATCATCTTTAATCTTAAATATGTCACTGTAGTCTTTTTTTTTGTTTCCCCTTAACAATTTTATAAGGCAGGCTGGAAAGGCATTATATACAATAACTAGAGAGCTGGTTGAGAATGCATTAGATGCAATTGACATGGCTGATACTCATATTCGTTCCATCAAAATTATAATGTAAGTGAAAACATCATATGACAAAATGTTCATCCGTGGCAATAAGTAAACTAAACAACATGTTCACATTTTCAGTGAAGAAACAGATGGCTGGAAAACATCGCAAAGGAAGCATTTTAGAGTTACATGCAAGGTATATTTCATACTGTAAATATTATGTGTTTGAGGTATATTTGAATACCCTAAAATATTATGTTCTTGTGTTTGCTTAACTTCCTTTTGTCCTAGGATAATGGTATTGGGATGAAACATGATGATATCCCTTCTTCATTTGGTGAATGTATGCACTATTTCTTATTTTAATTTTAGTCTTTTTTTGGGTGATCTAACCTTTGAAAGATGTATATATTATTTGTGTTACCGTTCTTTGTTCTTTTTTGTTATTTAATTTTTCTAACAATGAATGTATTAAATTTATGTCAGATGGATTTACAACAAAACATTCTAATCGACAATCAAGAGGGAAGCTTGGTCTAGGACTTAAAAATGTAATGTACTTTACACATTATAAAAATTCTATATAAAGTGACTTGTGACTATATGTAAATGGAATACTGTTTTATCATCTTATTTTCTAACTATAATGAATAAACTGACTATAGGCACTACTTTATTCCTTGCAAACAACTTGGGAGCCAGTGATAGTGGAGTCATCGAGAAAGATGAATAATATGAAATCAATATACAATTTAAAGACAGATTTTAGGTGAGAAACTATTGAACAGTTTACGAAACCAACATTACTATTGTTGTGACATACTCTATTTGTCATTATTATGATAATTCATTCATTCCCTATTTTCCTATGTGCAATGCTAGTTTTGATATTAGTATTATTTAACAGAGGCCCTGTTATCATTTATGTGAATCAAGTAAATAAGACTATCGAGTCACAAGGCAGTACAATTGTGTTTACTCTTGAGGGAAATTGGAACAGTCACCAGGTAGGTAATGTAAAAAAAAGTCAGATCTTAAAAATTACGTATTTATATGTAGCGAGGACTTTATAATTCACTTATTTTGCAGAAAAAAATCCTTTCTTATATCGAGCAGACTGCTATGGTGACACCTTATGTTTCTCTGGATTTCCAGTATAAAGCAATAAATCCGGTGTAAGTAATTTTCCTAGACAATTATCATCTCTCATGTCATTGCTGCCAAGTCTAATGGGAAAAGACCTTGTGTAGCTCGCTCATTTTCTACACTAGTTGTTTGCATATTATATTATTAAAATGTTGTCACTATTAGTATATTGGTTTAGAAACGTTGCTAGATTGGTCGCTTGAAGTTTAAATATGGTTAAGTTAATAAGGATCATGTTAGTTTTTTTTTTAGGTTGTTTTCATGGATTTAAGACAGACAATGCTATCATCACTAGATCGTTATCACCTTAACCTTCTGCTCCTTTTCGAGTTAATTCACATGAACTCACATTAGAACAACCTTGCCTAAATATACTTCAACCAAGTGATGCCAACTTTACAGATTTTGGGGCAGTACTTGCCACCTTTCTATCACTAGAAATATTATATTTATAATTGTAATGTTTTGTGCAATAAATGAAAAATAATTGTTATGATCACGAAAAAATATTATTATTTAGATATTAGGCAGTATAGGCATTTCATAATGTGAGTATGTGACACAATTTTTCTATGTTGTCCATTAACAGTCAATCAGTGGTGAAGACTTATGATCAGACATGTCATGAAAGACTTAAAGTTCCAAAGTTCGTGAAATTTGATCCATCATCAATTGGTGAAGAACTTGGAATATTGATTTTACAAACTAAGTCAGACACCATTTTGAACTTTCTTCAAGACGAGTTTACTAATGTGGATTTTGTGATGGCCCAAGGTGAGGGATCAAATTTGAACACATGTATGATTAGAATATAGTATAAGAGTGTTGTTATTTTAATTTAATGTTGACTTTATTAACTGCCCCCTATTGTGGTTCATGTTGGTTTTGTGTAGTCTATACTTGCTTGGGAATAAAAATTCTTCATTATTGTTGTTTACTTCATGATTCCATCTTGTAGGAACATTGGGAGCTGACTTGTCTGAACAAACACCCATAAAAACGCTTATAGGCACACAAATAAACGAAATGATACGTGCTTTGAAAGCTTATGGCTTTGAAAAAACTAACACCAATGTATGTGGTTTGATAGACTCAGACTTTGTTTAAACACTTTTACATGCTAAATTCTAATGTTCATTTGTTTTCAGTGTCTGGTCCCTTTAGGTGATTATTTAACTGAAAGAATTAAGAAGTACTTAGGAGATAATATATTGATGGCATCCATTACAAAGCGGTATGTCAGGTGTTAACTTGTTATAGTTATGTGTATTATTTTCTGTAATACTTATATACAAAATTTAATATCTTTTATCAAGCTCTCTAAGGAGTTAACTTGTTATAATTATGTGAATCATTTACTGTAATACTCTTTCACAAAATTTAATATTATTTATGCAGCTCTCTAAGTTATTATGGGTATCCATATATGATAGAGGCAGCAATTACCATTGGAGGAGAGGATGGTGTTAATTTGGATAATGTAAGTGAAAATCAATTATGTGAGTTACTTCTAAGCATTATAATAAAGATTGTGCTTGAATATTTTTTTTTATCCTTTGAGTTTTCATTATTTTCCGAGCCTAAGTTTTTTCTTGAATATTGCTATTAGTAATGGGTAATGGTATGCTAAGCTGAACCAAATGTTTCTATTTCTAAATCTGTCATTCAATTTTTTCTGCAGGGTCTAAATTTTTTCAGATTTGCCAATCGCGTACCCCTTCTCTATGAACAAGGGTCCGATACTATAATCAAAGAGGCCAAGAAAATAAAGTTGGTTTTATTTCTATTATTTCTTTAAAAATAAACAGTTTTGTTTTATTCCTTTGATAAGTTCTTCCTTTTTTGTTTGTCATTTCAGCTGGAAGGATTACAATATAGACGTGGATGTGGATAAAGTGTGTATTTTTTTAAGTTTTGTATCTACAAAAGTACCATTTGCTGGTGCTTCGAAGGAAGTCATTAGTGAGACGGGTTCTATTCCTTGGGCTATTAAGGTAGTACTTGTAAAACGATGGTATTATCATCATGTAGTCAACTACTGATTCTTTTTTATTTCAAGGCCACATTAGAAGATTGTTGTAAAAATCTTAAAGAATCAATAGCGGAGAAGAACAAGCAAATGGAGAAAGAGAACATATCTAAGTAAGTTCTACAGATTATTGTGAAGCCAGCATATATGAATTATATGAATCAAACCATGTGTTTGGTAATGCAGATATATCTCCAGCGTTGCTCGTTATCATTCCAAACTTGTTGAAGGATGTACGAAAGAGGATAATAGGTTGGATACAAAAGAGGATAATACCTTAGCATATTTCAACAAGGAGTTTGCTGAAAACAAATTTGGCTCAGCAGAGAAAAGACAGAAAACTTTAGAGCTTTACAAGTCATCCCTAGCTAAGCATGTGAGCTGTCATACTAGGTGAGCATGTCAGCACTAAATACTTCGATCTAGATAAACTTAATGAATTACTTAGCCTCTTTTTTATACCATGGCTTTGAACCAATAAAAAAACTTGTTTGTTCTCAATTGCTCTACCAAACTGAAATTAATGAACTCTTGTGTTAAAACTTGCATTTGCGTGAAACTAAGTCTCACCTAATGTTGTTACAAATTTGCAGGAAAAAATGAACTCAGTGTCTCAGTCAATGTCACCTAATGTTCGTACAAAGGGCATATCATTGCTGCATACATTGGCATCATCTCCAATTGAGAAGGAAAGCTTTACCATGCTGAAATTTTGTTGCTAGAAAATTAAGAGCTCTTCTCCTGTCCCTTTACCTCATGCTCCACCTTGTTTTGTGAGAACCATATGCTGTCATGAATTTGATGCCATGATCTTAGTTCTGTTGCCTACTTTCTGAGAGACATGATCTTAGGATTCATGAGTTAAATGCAATCTGAGAGACGTGGTGATATGACAAGGGTGACATGATCTTCTGATTCTTGAGTTAAATATATTCTGCCCTTTTGGTCTCATGATCTGCACATGGTAAATGTTGAGTAGGTTTATCTTGCTTTGGTGCATGCACCTACTTTTGGAAATACTAAATCCATGTTTTGTTTTTGGGTTTTAGCAAAGAGTTATTTGGAGTACTTGTTTACATATTCCTGCTTAGTTTTGGTGTGTGCACGGAATAAGCTGGACAGCGGGTTCTATTTGAAAACATTCATCAACACTTATATGGAAAGTAGTAAAAAAAAAGGCGTTTCCTAAAACGAGAAACTCATGTATATGCATTGCATTAACATGACTTTGAATCCCTGTAGGAAAAAATCAAATATACATGAAAAGTATTACTAGTTCATCTTGTTAAAATTTGTACATCGTATAAGTCAAAATAAATTTTGGTTAAAAAAAGTCAAAATAGAACAATTCAAATTACTAGAAAAACCTGCATGCATCAAGTGTAATACTACAGTTGTAAAATCAAAATGTTAGTAGCTAAAATACAAATTGTTCAATTGCTCTTTACTAAAATTTGTTTCTGAATGAATCAAACTGACGTGAATTGATTCCAGAAAAATAATTAATTAAGTGAGAATTAAGGAATCATGAAAAATTGAATTAGAATAAATTAATTAAATTATTTTCTAGAGTCCCTAATATTCTTTTCTTTAATCTCTCTCTTGCAATGCCTAGTGAAAATGAGATGATGTCTTAATAAAAATATATTTTCATAGAAGTGAGTTTATTACTTTCAAAATTGGGGCCTAGTGAGAGATGATATTTTTTGAAGAATAGAAAGATGATAAAATTTTGTCTTCTATTCAAGGGAGTTATCCTATGAAGTACTCCCTCCGTTCCCTAAAACAAGGCCCGTAAAAAAGACACGAATACCAAAGCAGGTGACACCTCTACTCCTGATTAATTAGGAATAATTTGTTTAATTAGTGAGCTGATTTAGTCATTAATGTATTGATTTAATTTCAACGGCATGGAAAAAATGCGCATGAAGGCAGTCGTGATAAAAAAAAAAAATCTCTCGAATGACAAGCAAATAGTAATGCATTGATTTGATTTGAATGAATTTTTTTTCTCTCGAATGGCAAGTAATTAGCCGTAATTAATGCATTGATTTATTTAGAACGACATTTGTTTCTCTCGAATGGCAAGTAATTAAGGATCATAATTAACAATACATAGGGGTAATATGGAAAAAGGTACGTAAAAAGAAAGAGGGCCCTTGTATTGAGAAATTGCGTGGAAAGGCAAATAGACCCTATTTCAAGAAACGGAGGGAGTATTTGGGTATTCGATTCGAGTATAAAAAGAGCCTAAATAGAGAACGGGACATTGTTACTGAGAGGATAAAAAAAAAAGGGATATACTAGTTTGCAGGCGCCTGCAATTTGGTCAAACGTGCAGGCGCCGAAACTTCCACCGAAATATAACGTTTCTTCCAGTAACTGAAAAGGTGGAAAAACAGTACAAATTTACTGAAACTTTTAGCGCCAACACGATTTCGCAGTTTCGCTATAACAAAAATAAATACATAATAAACAAAAACAAAATAAATCTATAATAAACAAAAAACAAAATAAATATATAATAAAAAACAATATAAATATATAATAAACAGAAAACAAAATAAATCTATAATAAACAAAACAACAAAAATAAACCTATAATAAACAAAAAATAATAATAAACAAAAAACTAAAAGTTCCACTAAATTTATATTGTTGTTCCATATTTCTATTCACCGGAAGAAATGTTTTAGAAGACTGAAACTTTTAGCACTGGTGTCCGGTGCCTGCAAAAAACTGATGTGCTGTTGTAAGGGCAGGCGCCTGCACAAAAGCTCAAAATGCAGGCGCCTGCCAAATAGCCGTAGCGAAAAAAAAAGGCTCTCCAACTGAAAAGGAAAACTCTTATATACACACTTGCATGAGCGCATGCATGTGCTCCTTCGCTTCTAGTTTCCTGCTCGTGCATGAGTGTGAGACATCGACATAGCAATACATGATGACAGCTAGCTCCAAACAAGTGCTTTGCGAGATTGGTATTAGCGATCCAGTGGTTTCGACGGCGACTCCGCGGTAGCTTGCTTGGCAGCATTGCCATGGTTCGGTTGTGGCTTGGCAAATTTCCGTACGTTGATCTTCACAGAGCAGCGGCGTCAGCATCCTCATCGGCTTCGCGACGACTCCATGGCCTCTAGTGCGCCTAGGCCAGCACGCATGCAGCTCCATGGTTGATATCACAATTCACAGCAGCTCGGCGATGCCCCGACTAGACCATTGGCAAGATAAGCATAGGATCCTTGGCGACGAACATGCGGCGTTCTCGATGCATGGGATGGGAGTAGCCCCGCAATGGTGGCATCCACGATGGTATGCTCGGCGTGTCCTCCATGTTAACGGCTCGTGGTGGCAGCAACTCCTTAGCTTGTGACCTTGACACAGTGTGTCCTTCTTGTTGGCAACTCCTCGGCATCGGCTCATGGGCGACTACCTCCTCGTCCGTGGCTCCATTGCAGCGGCGTCACGATCTCCTCGTCAAGGGGCTTGGTGTAGTAGAGTACTCGTCGGCGATGGCTCGGTGTTGTGCTAGGCGTGATCCTCGACAATTAACCAAAACTCAATGCAGGCTCTACGGCGGCGGGCTCGATGTAGAATCCTCCTCGTCAGCTCCACGCGGCGGGCTCGGTGTAGAATACTACTCGTCAGCTCCACGCGGCGAGCCCGGTGCAGAATCCTCCTGGTCAGCTCCACGCGGCGGGCTAGACGTGGAATGCTAGACTGCATATATAAAAGTAGATCGTAGATTCACATAAACTCAAATGGTAAATGCATATAACACACATCAAAAAGTGGCCTATTAAGATAAGTCGTTTAAATATTCAAGGGGTTACCATGTGGTGATGTGGAGTCTGTTGAAAATATTAGGAATTTTCTCAATATTTTAATCCACAAAATTATGTAAATCATAATTAAACAATTGCCAGTTTCCAGTTCAAGACCAGCAGTACTAGATATAAAAATATCTATCTCATACGCAAAGTCTAATGAACAGAAAAACAAAAGGACAAAAGCACGGTATAAACAAATATACCCTTGAACCGGTGCCACCACGGGCACAGGCGCAGGCGGAACAATGACTTGTTCATTGTTGTTCGCCATGACAGTTGGTGTAGACGATCACAAGTTGGTGCAGAGATGCCGTTGATACAGTGGAGAGGTCGGTGCAGTCGAACGTCGATGCTGTGTAGACGAAGCTGAACCAGCAGGGAAACTTGAGCAGTCGCGCGGTCGCTCCCCAAAAACCTTATCGACCTTCTATCCCGAGCAGGATCTCAAGAAGGACGAGATTCCGGAGGCCTGCTCCCTCCGCTCCTTGTGCGCGCAAGGAAACAGAGGTGGGAACGCAAAAAAGGCAGCGCTACAGATGGAAGAATGGAATGTGCGGGAGAGAGAGCTCTTGAGGACGAGCGCATGTTTCACAGGGCGAGGTGCTCATGCTTTTATAGGCGCCATGAAGAGAAGGTTCGTCGAACCTGGACGCCACCAAGCACTAGTAACGGACGCCATCAAGCACTAGTAACGGACGCCATTAAGTCGTCAGGTCGCCCGTGCTCAGGGTGAGGTCGCCCGGCTCGGGGAGAGGTCGCCCATGCTCAGGGTGAGGTCGCCCTCCTCGGGGAGAGGTCGTCCTGCTCGGGGAGAGATCGCCCGGCTCAGGGAGAGATCGCCCTCCTCGGGGAGAGGTCGCGTCGTCAGGTCGCCCGGCTCGGGGTGAGGTCGCCCTGCTCGGGGAGAGGTCGCCCGGCTCACTCCTTTCTCACTTTTCTAATTGGGAGAACCACAATCCAACTATTTAAGTTGAGATATTTTCCTCCCAATTTTCCGTACGGTACTAAACCGTTTTCATAACTCCTAGTATTAAATGAGCCTCTTGGAATTTCTATTAAAATAATTAAATGGGCCAACCCCATAATTATTCTAACAGAGTCCAGGGAGTTTCCACCTTGTGCTCACTGGGTCTGGTCACCAAAAGTTAGTGAAGCTCACATTTTGATGGATAGAGAAGAGATAGGAAACGGAGAAAGGAGAGGTAGAAAAGGAGCACGGGAAATAAGACGAGCACTAGCAGTCGGTTAGCCCTGCGAGCGCTCACCGACATCGATGGCACGATAAGATTGTGGTGACTGGTGAGCAGTTCCGCTAGGAAACACGAGCGTGGGGGAAGGAAACTTACTGCTTGGCATGGAAGTTCATATGAAGCAGACGCGACATAGAAAATGAGAATAAAAAAGTACAACCATATGGGCCCCATCCATGAAAGCAAGCAGCTCAGCCTGCATGCACTGTGGACCTCCCCCTAGGTCACATGCACATGTGTCGTTACATACAGTACATACATTCTACTCCGTCTCATAATAAGTGACTCTATTGACTTTTAGAATGCACATTTGACCATTCATCTTATTAAAAAAAATTATGTAAATATCATTTATTTTGTTATGACTTATTTAATCATTAAATATGTTTTAAGTACGATTTATATTTTTTATATTTATATAAACTTTTTGAACAACATGAATAGTCAAACGTGGGTTTCAAAAGTCAATAGTCACTTATTGTGGGACGGAAGCATGCATGCATACATACACACTACACACACATACATACATACATACTCACATATGTTTGTACATACATACATACATACATACATACATACATACATAAACACGATATATTCTTTGTACCACGTGCGTCCATATCAACATTTTTTATGTGTGTCTTCCTAAAAAGATAGTATGATTATGATCCATTGTTGAACGTTGGCGTACACATACATACATGCATGCATACATACATACATACATACACGCATTAACCATGGGTTAGATTAACGCGTCAACGGCGTGCTTAATTTATAGTGTTTATGAAAATGCGCACGACATGCCACAGCCCACAATGAACAGATGTATGTGCCGGTTATGAAATTTCAAAGAACTAGATGTTATTTAAAATTTTTATATGCGCCGGTTCTTCTAAATTCTGACATATATGAGCAAAATTATATTCCATCCAATCTTTAAAAAAAGTCATTTTAGACATTAACATGGTCTTTAAAATACAACTCTGATAATCAATTATCATTGCAATTTTTTTTAGAATTCACAAAATTTATATGTGATGGAGATACTTTTAAAAAAATCTATATGTATAATTTACATATGCCGAATGTACATAGTTTGAGATAATTTTCATAGATAAAGTTTTAGAACTTTGACTTAGAAGTTATGAGACAAATCCTTTTTAAAGACTAGCTCAAAAAATCCTTTTTAAAGACCAGAGTGTGTGCGCACGTTAGCTTTGATGAACTCACCCACCGGCCTCCTTGAAAATCGACGTGGATGTACCAATTTTGGTGTAATGAGTCCACTTAAAAGTCAGCACAAATATTCTATGCTAGTTCTATAATTTTTTTTTACACATATGTTAGTACTATATGAACTGACACTGATGTACTATGACATCTTTTAACGTAGTGCGATATATAATTAGTTTTGTATACTTTTCTCTCTTTACTAAAACTAATATGGAAACCATAATCAATATTGATGTGTGGATTCCGTGAAATGTTTATACCATATAAATAAGGCATCAAAACAAGAAAAAAGAACCCGCCTTGAGGGACTTGTCTTTTTTATATTCTGCCTAACGTGCTAATTGCATTGATGTAGTGGAGTAGCTGCTAGTCAATTGTGAAATTCGTGTACATGTGCAAAGGAAAATATGGGGTTGGATTTGGACGGTTGGTTTTTAACATTGAAAATGTCTCTCCACTCTATCCCAAAATATTTGTCACTATTGACTTTTGAACACACATTTGACCATTCATCTCATATTCAAAAAAGTTATGTAAATGTCATTTATTTTGTTATGACTTGTTTTATTATTAAATATATTTTAAGTATGATTTATATTTTTTTTACATATTTGTACTAATTAAATGACAAGAATAAGGGAAAGGTAAAGTGAAGAAATTTATGTCACCGACCAGCCGACCGCTGATGTTTTAATTATACTAATAAGTGTGCACGTGCAAGACACGTTGGGTATTATATAGAACATAAAAATTGTAGTTCCATGATGTAATCATAGTTGTGAAAAAAAACATGGCGCATGATGTTTCATGTATAGTAATAAAAAAATTCAAGGCAATTAAGATAACATGATATTCAAAATTTATATTCCTAAAAAATCAATAACATTCCTAGATGCAAGCATTCATTCCTCGTTGAGTCGTAGCCCTCATAACACATCTAGACAATTTTATCAATGCCATTATTAACCAAAATATACAGCCCAAAAAGTAAATTGCGGTCAGAAAAACCAAGCACGGAGGGAAAAAGAAATAATAACAGTCGCACTCACGTTTACTTGTTACAATGAACCAAGGTTACAGTATAGGCGATAAATAAGTTTGAAATGGTGATTCTTCACATAAGTCTGCTGACTGCCGATATTATTTGTTGCTCGTTTAAGCTATTGACCTTCCCATGTGCCTCATAATCACCAATTTCCTGCTTAAGGGAGAAAATATGATGAGCATTAATTCAAAGCTTTGTACACAGGGATCCGAAGTGACAGATTATAGATGGAATGCATATTGTATGAGTTACCACTGGTATCTGATAATTTGAAAAGAACCAATCTAATGTGCTCTGGGAAGGGATAATTTCAAATCATGCGAGCTTCTAGGATATTTTAGACAAAGTTGGCAGAATAAAATTAGAATGATAATGTCAAAACAGTGAGCAGTTCCATAGGATAATAAGAGAAGGCAGGTGAACAGATCAATGTTAACATAATTAGTTCAGTATATAGTATGGTCTGACAATTCTAGAAGAAAACTTCCAATTAGTTAGAAACTACAAGTCAGATCTGAATAAGTTGCAAGTATCCCTCTATTTAAAATGGATAGCGGATAATTTATTGCAAGCATGACACAACTATCGGCACTGCCAACCACATGCCTAAATGGCATGCTCACATCCTTCGCTTCATGCATTCGACATCAAGGACAATCAATCATATATATATTGGGATGTTGCAGTACAAATAAAAATAGATTTTTTACATGAGTGCCATTACAAAGTTTCAATTATTTAGATTTGCCATTACAAAACGCATATTCTTATTCATACCATTCTTTTTACAACTATGTATCATAGATGCCATTGTCAGAGCTTTATAGTATATACGAGGTTCAAATACGCGATGAAATACAGAAATACGCCCTCTAACAGATAGGCTCACCTGTCATTCTCAAAGCGCTTCTTCTTCTTCCTCCCCTCTCTCTCCCATCTAGCTCGAACAGCAGCCGGCGAGCTCCCCGACGGCGGCGGCGGTGGCACGAGCTCCTTGACGGCGAGCTCCCCGGCGGCGGCAAGCTACGCACGGGCGAGCTTCACGGCAGCGGCGAGCTCCTCGACGGCGAGCTCCCCGGCGGCGGCGAGCTACGCACGGGCGAGCTTCGCGGCAGCGGCGAGCTCCTCGACGGCGAGCTCCCCGGCGGCGGCGAGCTACGCACGGGCGAGCTTCGCGGCAGCGGCGAGCTCCTCGACGGCGAGCTCCCCGGCGGCGGCGAGCTACGCACGGGCGAGCTTCGCGGCGCGGCGGCGGCGGCGCACGGCGAGCGACGTTGGGGATGGCGAGCGGCGATTGGCGGCAAGCTGTGCGCGCGGCGAGCGGCGGCGGCGGAGGCTGCACAGCGGCGGCGGCGGCACGTCGGAGTTGGTGGAGATGGGGAGAGGAGGAGGAAGAAAGAGGAAGCAGACAGGAGTTGCCTATGACATGCGGGTTTCACCGTCAAATGGTATTTCGTATTGTATTTGGTTCTCGTATATACTGAAAAATTCAAAAAAGTCCTGAGAATGGCATGGGTGAAATTAAGTTGCAAAAAAAATGGCATTAATAACAATATCGACTTTATAATGGCAAAACTGAAGAATCGGATCTTTATAATGGCATACATGTAAAAATCCAAAAAAAATACAAGAACCATAAGCATATATAGAAAAATATTATAAATTTATGAAAGAACGATAAATACTTCTGCTATTCCAAATTGAACAATCTGATTTCATTAATCACACAAGAGATTGTATAGCAAAAGAAGCTAGTGTACAGATCAAAAGCTAGATACTTGTCATGTAGTTTATTGAGAATTATTAGTATAATACATCACAAAAGCATTGATAGTAGAGGACAAGCATCGACACTGGTAATTTAACAGATGAGAATCACCGACAACAAATGGAATTAGGTATGAGTTCATGAAATGAGAGTAATGGTAGCTAGAGTAATGGCATGTGAAATGAGAGTAATGGTAGCTAGAGTAATGGCATTAACATTTGAGGTGCGCCTCCAAATAAGTAACTACATTTTTTTTTAGAAAATAGCTAGATTTTTCTTAGGTATAGAACCAGATGTACTCATGTGACAAATCGACTTGCCTAACTGTAGTATGCCAATAATATTACCTGAAATCAGCAGGAGTATAGTCCAATCATAATCGGAGGGATTTGGATGGAAATTCTACATCTACCCATTCACTGTTTTGTCCCTGGAGCATCACAATCCACAAGTACCCCACAAACCATCAGTAATAAGCCATCACTCTACACCTAATCAACAACAGTAATAAGCCTATCGGAATTATTTTGTAACAAGTTGTAGTAGTACTACATTTATATGTATGTGGATTTTTTTCTGTACCTTAAATTCGTGCTGAAGCTTCCATGTAACATCCACATGTGTGCATTATTCAATAACTATTCCTGGGCACAAAACACACATCTAAATTTTAAAAACAGCAGCACACTCTTATCAAATTTCCATGGATCATTCTATTTTTGCTCAAAGAGTAATAGCACTATTGATTCAAATGCTTATGCACATGATTGAACATATAATTTCGATGCATATGTTCTATTTGACCAATTGCAATGTGTTTACCTTAGCAGAGTAGCCGATTGGAATTGGATCAGAGAATGACACTTCAATTCATAAATTAATAGAATATTAAATAAAAGTACTAATATGGTTGGGCATCCAAATGATTATTATCGACACGGATGTTCATGTTGAAAGAGTTATCAAGGCACAGTATTTATGAACAACCGACATAGCTTTATAACATGGCTCCATAACTAAAGATCACATATGGCCATAGGTGAGCTGACTGGCATAGCTTCCATGGCCATTTCACTGAAAATGCCACTCTCTTTGAAAAGAGCATTCTATCTGATAAGCATAAATATTTCTTATGCAGCATAAAGAGTACTCATATGAGATAATAGCCATTTCAAAAAATTGAAGAGATCGTGCACTACGATAGGTCAGGACAACATATAAGTTAACTCTCTAACTTAAAGGAAAATAAGGTATTATTAGCAATTAGACACCCTGAACCCATACATCGCACCACTGCAAAATATGAAACTATCCAATGGATTTTAAAAAAAAGTCTGGAATTGTAATAAAGTGAACCATGTAAGCAATATTGTACCATGTCAAAGGTGGCAGACTGTATTTGATTACGACAATCTAAGGCAAAAAAAAGTTCTTCCAACCGCACTCCATGGTAGTAAGAAAGACACATTATATGAGGTGAACACCGTTGAACCTGCAGCAACAAAGTAGTCTTCTTTGTTACATAAAGAATACACATTACTCAACTACAGATACAAAAGATGATCTAAAAAAGGTAGAGGCAATATGAATTTGCATAATTTATTATGACGACAAAATCAATTACAAAAGAAAAGGATTAATCATCTCAAATTTTTCCATGGCATTCTCAGCAGTTTGAATCACAACAATGTACCTTTGAATGGATTTTGCCAAAGGAAGCGGGGAAGGTGAATGATGGAAGGGGGAGCTTGTTGACACGAAAAGTGAGATCTTCACGAACACACGTGCGGAAGCGTCAAGTTTGAGCTTGCGTCGCAACCAAAAGCCAAGCGTGCCAGTCAATTTGACCTGTAAATTAACAAGGGAAAGATTGTCAGCGACATGGCCCCAATCGGCTTTTAAAAACAGCCAGATCAGGTTTTTGCAAATCGGCTATAAAGAATCCGATTTTAATTCTATCGGCTTAATGTCTGATAGAGCGATAAATGTAAATAGGCATTAAAACGTAAACCTTTTCATCTCTTTTTATTGTTTTATTGATAATATTAGTTATAAACCTTCAGCTCAATTTATCAAATTAAACCAAAGTATAGATTGAACATATTGGTCAAAGCCAAGACAGTATTCAAATCTGAATCTAGATATAATCTTATAAACCGATTTAAAGATTTAGAACTAACAGATAAATACAATGATGATCGGCAAACAACTAGACATGCGAAATCCTAAAACAAGTATACGCAAGATCGATTAAACGAGACAGTTGCATACATCGGATTTAAGAAACACACACAAAATAATTGACAATCGGCATTGCAAGATAAATACATATTACAGATCAATTGAACGAGGCAGTGCAATATGCTAGAACATGCTAGAGATCGGAAAAACCCGAGACAGTCTGACATGCTTTGTATACATGAGATCAAGACGATACAGCCATGCATACGGGGTACAAGAAGAGAATCGATTATTCCATCGAGATAGCTCTACCTGCGAGTTAAAACCTTTCGACAAAGTCGATCGGATTCGAAAAGTGTAGTTGTGTTTTGTGTATGTCGTATGTCGTTTTCACCAGATTTGGGACCCTATTTATACTATTACAAAGCCGAAACCGACACAACCTAATTTACCGCGTCATAGAGGATACCTTCTGATTAGAGCTTCGTAACTCTTCCGGAGTCTTGTAACTATCGGAATTTTCTTATACGCTCCTTTTCTCTTGGCAACGAAGCCCATTTTCTGATGCAGTCCAATAATTCCGATGAAATTACCTGCTCTGCAATATCCGATTTTCCTGCCAAATTTGGATGTCAACATATGCCCCTAAGTTTGGCAATGGGATCTTCTCATTAGCTAAACTTTCATCTGAAAATCGGATTTTTCATCAAGTTATCTTAGAACATTTCACAGTTTTACCCCTGTGATTCTCGCTTTTGGCCCATTCTAAGAACACGTGTCAGCCCACTATGCGACATGGGCCGTAACAGTAACGCCGAAGACCCCGGTAAAAAAACCCTAGTTTTACCGCGGCTATAAATAGGCGGCCATTCACTGTCACTTTCACGCTCTCCTCTGCGCACAAGCCTCCCGCATCGGATTCCCAGAGCTTTGAAGATCTCTCAGCGCACAGCTCCCTCTTTGCGCAAGTCTCAATCGGCAAATATGTCTCAGGTACTATTCCGCTGTTCTGATTCTAAGGCTTTATATTCTTTGGTCCCGATAGGAGAAAGAGACCCGTCAACCTTCATAGATCATTCAGTAGCAAGGCTTCCATTATTTGCCGATGAACTTAGCATGAATAGTTGGAAATCGGCATTTTGTTCCTGGCCTAGCCCGATCAAGGGATATAAGGACTGGATCTCTCGGGTCAATAGCCAGAAAAAGAAACAATAGGACGAATTAGGGATTACCGATGCCATCTTGCTTTCCTTACACCCTCCTCCAGCGGATGAACCCTTTATGGCAGCATCGGCTTACTTCTGGTGCGACACAGCCAACGCCTTCTTCTTCCCAACGGGACCAATAAGCCCTACACTCTTGGATGTAGCAATGCTAACCGGTCTTAGTCCCGATGGGGAAAATGCTATCGGCTTTCGACCTGCCTGCAACCCTTAAGTTAGTTCTCGAAAAGAACTTTGGATGGCAGCGCTATATCAGCACCCATCAGAAAACAGGCGACGTCGAGGACGAAGAGCACATCGCCTTCTTGAATATGTGGCTAGACAGATTCTTCTTTTGTGGCCAATCTCTCAGCCCCAGTAAAGTCTACCAAGGAGTAGCCGAAGCTCTAGCAGCCAGACAAAAACTGGGACGGGAGAGAGCTGACCAGCACTTGGAACATCGATCAGCTTCGTAAGTTCTTTGTGTAGGTCTTTTCTGTGTTTGCTTAGCATTGCGCTTTTGTAAAACTTCGCGCCTTAGTTCGTCCAAGTCTCTCGGGCACCATGTAAAGTTCAATCCAATTCTCATTGAATTCTCGCGGCCTCTGCGCCCCCTTTCACTCCCCGTCTTCTCAGACTGACCTCTCTCTGGTAACACTTGATGGCTGCCCGGACTTGCGAACTTTTGGCTCCACGTTTTCAGGTTATCCCCGCCCGTATCTAGTCTCGACGAGTTCCTCAACTCAAAGTTGCGTAACATGGCTTCTTCACCTTGCGGCTAAGTCTGCTCTCGTAAGCCCTCCGTGGCAGAGGCACTTATCGCTTGGCGCGACCACTTGGCGAAGCCTGCTCTCGTAAGCCCTCCGCGGCAGAGGCACTTCCCTTGATCGGTTACCTTCGAAATAGCCTAGCTTACGTCGACGAGCAGTCTCTGGATCGAGTCGATCAGGATGCGGGTGTCGCTCCGCTCGCTCTACGCACGCGCTCGAATTCGCAAACTTAGGTCTTCGAGCAGCGTCCGTACCGAGGGCTAGGGCGTCGTTCTTTCTCTTGTGCACCTGTTCGAGTTCGCAAACTCAGGTTTTCGAGCAGCTGCACAACGGGGGCTGGGACTTAGGCTAAGCGTTCTACCGGTTTTTCTTAAAACTTTTTAGCGCTGTTGTGCCTTTACTCTCAGTTTCCTGCTCGTTCTTGTCTTTTGCTCTTTCTTTTGCAGGGAAAAAGGTAAGTTCTTATTAATAACATTTGCAGGTACAAAAATCCCTTTCGGGTTATAGCCCTACAGCTACTTAGAAGCGAGTTGCTCCTTGAGCTCCTCGATCACTTCCTTGATCTCTAACTTGAGGTGCAGGACTTCCCATTGGGCTTTGATCCTTTCTCTAACTTCAGCTCGGAGACGTTCGGCTTCCTCCTTGCTGATTGTCTTGTGCTTGGCCTGCTCCTTGGCCTCCGCACGAAGGGTCTCGACCTCTTCGGTCTTGGCGCGCAGCTGCTCGGTCAGATCCTCGCTCTGACTAATAAACTGTTCAGCGGTCTTGAGCTGCTCGGCCAGCTCCTTGACCCTTCTTTCCGCGGTGCTCGCCCTCACGGCCAGCCCGCGCATCTCCTCGGCCTCTTCCTGTGATACTCACAGGGTAGAGATCTTCTCCTTGAGTGCCGCGGAAGACTGCCTCTCCTCGGTCAGCTGGGCCTTAAGCTTTTTCACCTTAGCCTTCAGTCGGCTTCGGCTTTTGACCGGTGCAAGGCGCTCCCCCTCGAGCTCCCTTGCCCGGTACTCCTGGAAGGCCCCCAGAATCGCGCTGCGTTCAACGCTAACGCCTTCTTCGAAGTCTTCCATGGTGCCCCGCAAGACCTGAGCGAGAGAAGAACAAATCTATCACATTCAGTCGCTCGTGATTTAAAGTGAACAAGTTTCGGTTTGGGGTTTACCTCTTGAAGCCGATTCTTCAAGTTCTGGCGAAGGCGCTCTCCAAGGCCGTGGGTGGCGAAGCCCCGACTGCTCGGAGGGACCGCGGCACGGTGGTCTCTGTGCTGTGACTTCCCCTTGCTGGAACGCGCCCGCCTGGGGGCTCGCCTCCTCTCTCTAGCACCTTCGATCCTAGGAGGGCTGGTGGCGGCATCCTTGTCGCCTTCGAGCTCCTGCTCCTCCTCCTCTTCTTCCCCCCGAGCAGCCTCGGGCAAGACCAACGTCACTCTGCGCGGCGACGTCGGTGCGACCGCGGGCAGGTCGACCTGTGCTCCCTGCTCGCGATCTTCTCCCTGCTCCCCGGCGGCAGGTTCTCCGCCCTACTCGCCGAAAGTTGCCGTCGCCGCAAGGATGATCTCCCCCTGCGACGGAGAGCCTGGCAGGACTGCCTGCTCGGTCCCGCCCCAGGCAGCCGGCAGAGCCAACACCTTGCCCCTGTTGCTCGTGGCTTCGTGCTTCGCTTCCTTGGCTTCGAGCCTCTCCACCGCACTCCTCAGCGCCTTGACCTGGTCGGTGGAACCCGGCGGGAGCACGGCCCACGTTGCTAGTTTGTCCTTGAGGGCGAGCAGTCTCGTTGCTCGCGAAGCACCGTGCAGGTGCTCGGGCAGCAAAGACTGTTCGATCGCCGCGTCGACGTCGTCCGTGGCGATCTCCTCCTAGGCAGCTGATGATAAATAAAAAAAATGCTTTAAGTCCTATGCGGTTTGGTAGAATGTGAAGGGGAAAGTCTCGCCATTACATACCTGCCGCAGGGAACTTGACCTTCTTCTTCGCTCCTTGACGGAGCTTGCGCCTCTTGCTTGGGGGCTCCTTGGCTTCTTGTTCGCCTTGGCCTCCAGACGCTTGCGGGGACAGACTCAGCTCTTTGCTGAGCTGAGTGCTCTTTTTCCGCAACGCAAGAAACTTTTCCTTGCGCACGACTTCCTCCTCGAGCCTCCTCTGCTCAGCGATCTGTTGCAGCCGTTCCACATGGCCCGGGTGAGCTTGCGTATATCGCCTCAGCCAGTGGGTCAAGTTCCGTACCTCTTCATCGCCTTGCTCGGTGAGGAGGGATGTGATGCAGCACACTATGTGGGAGGAACCTCTCTAAGGTGCTGATAGGTAGAAGTAGCACAAAATGTTGAATGAACAACTTCAACGTGCTAGTAGATAAAGCCCTAAAGGCTAGTCTGAATCCACAGACAAGAGAGCTTAATCCAAAGCTCAAAGAAGAGATCTAATCCAAGAGCTCAAGAACAAGAAGTTCTATTAGATATGGGTAGGCAACTAGCCATGAACAAGTTACAATAGTGAAAGTTACAAAACTAGATGGCATTGCCTCAATTCATAGGCTTGAAGGTGTCTCTTTACAACTCATGGACAACTCCTAACCACCTAGATGACAACTAGACATCAACTAGATGACAACTCAATACAACTTTCTAGTAACTCAAATACAATTCAAATTTTGTCGGGGATAAAATCACGGCCCATTGCCATAGCCCACTCTCTGACGGTCCAACCGAACAGCCTACTAGGGCCTAGCTCCCTGGAAGGTTCTATCAGGCCCATGTGCATCCTGCCGAACAGCTTCCTGGAAGGTTCTATCAAGAACCTTAGTTGACTTGGGACCGATACCCCAACCGTCGACAATATTAGTACATAAAAAATATAAACCATTCAAAAAGACGAAAAAAGAATTATAAAATGCAAAAAAACAGATAAATTATAAAAATAACAAAAATTAAAAATATAAAAATGGGTTGTTTAGGATTTTATATGAATTATAAAATTTGTTTCATGAGATTTGGACACTGTATGAAATTTATACAAAAAACAGGAAAAAAAAATTGAAGATATAATCAACTACACACTCGTAGCTAGTTTGTTCGCTGTCACTGTGTTGCTTCGGTCGCTGTAGGTGGGGACTCCAGCGCTGGCAGCTGCCAAATTTTCTCGCCAACGCAATGGCGCTCGATTTGGCCGCCGGCGCCATGCCGATTTTTCACGTTGAGTTTCCATGGCGTGCCAAGTTTCTTCTAGGGCGTGCCTTCTGATGGTGGCCAACCAAACGCTTGCGAAAATACCATGGCAACCAATTATTTGGCATGGTAACTCATGGCTAGAACCAAACACGCCCGTAATTCTATTCGTATTCTTGTACATTGAAAAATGTCTCTAATTTTATTATTGCAGCTGCTATATTGTTTTATATGGAGCCTAAGCTATATACGATTCAGAATAAATATTGTTTTCATTCTAAAGTTGCACTGGTTTATGCCTTGTTTGTTTCAGATTAAATTAAATTAAATTAAATGAAAATTTGTTATTTTTGTATAAGTCAAATGATGTAATATTTCGTAGTCATATTTGTGGGGTTTTAAATAGTTCTTCTTAAATTTTGTAAAATAGTTTTTTCATAATTTTTAAACCTTTTAAAACGTTTTTTGAGGGGTCACAAATTTGCTACAGTAAAACACAACTCAACTTTAATCTGAAACAAGCAAGTCCTTAGTGTTTAACTGCTTCATATCTTGATCTGATCAAAATATTTATTTGTTCCATTATAACCGCTTATGGATATTTTTTTTCTCTACCCCATGCATACCATTTCATTTTTTTTTTTCATTTGTCTTCTCATCAGCTTTGGATACGACCAGAAGTAAAACAACTCTGGTCCACATTCAAAAAGCTAAGGAAGCTGAACATTCATGGAATCAATGTTGAATTCAGCCTTCGTTGGACAACAGTTCTCCTTGAAGCTGCTCAATCTGTTGAGATGCTTAGTGTAGAGTTACTTTGAGCTCACTCCTTTTCCTTGTTTTTGATTGACATGTATACTTCCACTGGAATAAACCTGGTGCAAGTTTCTTTCTAAACGATTTTAAGAAGAAATTTCTTGACACACTCTTAAGTTGTAATATTGTGCATTAGTTCTCTTTACCGCATGTTTTATTGATATGTCCTATCATTTTAGAATTAGTATAACCTTTCCTCACAAATAAGGTAGGGTGATTAGAATCCTACTATATAGTTAACTTTCATGTTCTTCATGCATAAATTTGGGAACATCCATGCTCCATCAATGAGGCGAGCATACTAACTTTTGGGGAGCAACCACAGAAATCATTATGGAAGATGCCTAGGTTCACACACTCTAATAGGTAGCAACTGAAAGAACTTGAGTTATTTGGTTTTAGGCCTCTGAGATGGCAAATATATTTTCTAAAGGCTATGATGAAGCAAGCCCTGAATTTAAGGATAATTCTTCTAAAATTAGATACGGAGCCATGCAAGCATTGTGAGGCAATGGAGAACCGACCTCCTCCGCTAGGAGGCATTTTTCCAAGGAACAAAGATGAACAAGAAACAATAGTCAGCCAACTAAGATTCAGGGTTTCTTCTTTTGCCAAGATAATATTTGGTAGTTGAATAGTTGTAGAAGCAATTATACTTCTTAAAAAAGATGTTATTTGATGTTGGACTTTGGTTGTGCCACTTTTTTGTCCCTTTTTCTTTTAGATACTATCCATTTATCTAGGAATTATATGTTTACTTTGTAATTTATTAGTTTAGTTTATTGAACATGAAGTTAATATATCGATTTTTAATTTTATTCTTGCCATAAAGATGAAGATTGAATGGCGGCTACTTGTAAAACTGCCTAGTTTACAGTTGCATAGTCCTCAGAAGTTCACTTTCCAACGTACGTATCAAAGGAACGTAGTAAATGAAGAGCGGTGTCCTTAAAGTTGGTCCCATTTGCATGGCAGGTTCTCTCCGTGATTTTTTCTTGTTAAGTGCTCGGCTAGACGGTGACATGGATACTTTGTGGGAAAAGCATACTATCGTCCCCAAAAAATTTGTAACAAAATTTCACATAGCCCTTGATGAGCTCTAAGCGGTTGTCATGATGGAGATAAGCAACCGCAACACAATGAGCAAGGAATCGATCCGGCGCAAGGATGGAGATAATCTTTTCTATAACCTGCACTCTAAAATCCCTGAGATTGGTTCATATGATCGTATCTAAAAAATCATTGATATTCGTAGTGATGGATAGGTAGCCGGTCTGATCGTGAGCGCCGAAGCTGCCTTTGCTCCGCGTTGTCTTTGCCTCTACATCATCAACTTAATCACCACGTTTGGTCGATCTTTTCCAACAGCAGCTCATCGATCGTCTAGACCACCCACATAAAGTGTTTTGTCTCCACCGATAGATTCGTCGATCGCCGACATGCTCCACCTTGTGTCGAATTGTGTGTTTTCCTCAGCACACACATGTATGCATAATCCTCGTGCATCCTCCAATATCATTCACATTGCTGAGTCTCAGCTCTGATACCACTTGTTAGAAAAACAAGATTCGACACTAGTTCTAAACGACACCAGAGACATGATACATGATAATGCAGTTCGACTCTCAGGTTACATCTACGGGGTTACGATTATGAGCGCTCCTCCCTAGCCACACAGCATTACCGGCCCTGGTCAGGGCAACATACGACCACGACCTTCTGTGTGTCTACACCACTACTTTAGTCGTTACAGATTACACCAGGGGTGTCTTCCTATTTACAGTGAAGGTCAGGATACGAGTCTGACCCTAAAACGACCCTCCCTTATATTTTACAACTCAGAGTCTGTGTAACCTAATTCTACGTATTTGACACCAACTCTAACATTAACTATGTCGCTCTAGCATTAACTCAATTGTACTTTTGAAGATCGAGTTTGAAGCAGACTTGGTGCTATCGATGGGTATATATTGTCAAGGTTCTGGAACATGTTAGAATCTGCATACGTTTGCAAATGCATCAAACCTGACACGTACTATTTAAGGGCAATGCCACAAAACTTTTAAATACTTTTTGTCTCGAAGTATCATGCAAAAATCAGTAAGCTCTATAAGCATGGATAACTTTCATACAAATTATGCAGAATTGCATATAGCACCACGCGAGATGGCGAGATTGAATGGATATTTGTTTTGCAGGAGTGCTGCGGCGCACAACAATTGCAACCTATTGAAAATCTTAGCAATATCATTGTAAACCATTGCATAGTACTTTGATCCCATAGTTTCAATACACTGCATGAATGCGAAAAAAGAAAAAGAACAGTACTACTTGTGCAATTGTGCTTGTGCACCACACGTCCACAAACTAAACCAAATAAGTTCAAGTACGTCATAATTCTGTAGTGGTAGATGACTACCCTCGCAAGTCCAACTCAAACAAAACGAAGTGCTAGTAGCCTAGTACCGACATATCAATAGATAATTAAAAACAGACAGTAGTTCTTAAATCTCAATTAATCACCAGAAGTGATAGAGAAAGTACCTTCCATGTCCACAATCACAAGTGCGGTTCCTCTGCATTAAGAACATCAACATGCAGCCAATTTCGAATTGCGACCAATGCAAACTAAAACCAGCATGTGGTAACCCTGTAAGAATGGCACCAAGAAACGCAACAGAATAAGGGCGTGCATAAAATGCATGGATCCAAGAAAAACTATAGCATCATTCTCATGCATGCTTTATCGATCAGGCTAGGAGCAAACGCAAGGACCAGAAGAACAGGTACGGTTGCAAGAACATAGGACGTCGATCGATCGTCGTATGGAAAATGTAGACGTTCAACACGGACTAGCGATGAAGGCATGAAGAACGCAGCGTGAGCTCTAAGAAACTGAGGGACATGTTAGTCGCTGGAGTCGGACACATCCTCGCGGGCACCATTGCTCAGCGAGGAGGCTTGGTCAGCTAGATTCTTCTCGTTCGCAAGGTTGTCGACGGCGGTGAGGAGCTCGGCTCGGACGACCCCAGTATGCGGCCGGGCTTGGCACCACACGGCGCACGAGGTTCCTATCATCCCGGAGAATTGTGCTAAGCCTGAAGGGAATTGCCGAGCTGGTGCTTTTCACACTCAAAAAACATGAACCTGAAAATTGTTGTGCCTACTACATTGCCTTGCACCTTGTCAGTAACTATAATTAGTTAACTACTAGGTGTGCCAAAGTTGAAGCCATGATTTGCAGTTAAAAGTACTGCTATAACACAATGTGCTGATTAAATCTACCTGCTCTATGATTCAAACAGAACACACGATTCCTCGTTGCCGAGGTGGTTGATGGAGGCCAGCGGTTTCAATGGGCCGTGTTTGGAAGCTGAGGTGGACCTAACACCTAATTGCTTTTTCTATTTCTATTTAGTGAACCATAATTGCTTTTTCTATTTCTATTTAGTGAACCATAATTGCTAGACCTTCCCATTTCCAGCGGCAAAGCCGACCACATGAAAGATATGAATGATTTCGGGCAGCCGAGCCACCAGTTAATGAATTAAAAGGTCTTAGTGATTTCGGGCGGCCGAGCCACAGGCTAATAAATCAATAGTTCAACAATGCACTAAACACTAAGAAATATCACGGTGTAACTGGGAGATTAACACTTACACAAATAAAGTTTTATTGCTACATTAGAATATTAGAAGAGTGGCTATCCTAGCACTCACCCTTTCTCACACTCTCACCTAGCACTATTACCACCATGCTCTTGAATTGAATGACATGGCAACGTGTGACACCCTCTTTATATAGACATACAAAGCCGTTGGATGGATGACACTTGACAAGATTCTATTCATGCCTTGCTAGAAATATCTAGATCCTTCACGATACTTGACTTTACCATACTAAAGTTTCTAGACTATTCTAATTTTATCATGATATGAAATCTTCATGTACCATAATTTTTTTTGTAGAATATTCTTGAAATTGCCTTGCTTTTATTAAACGGGATGTCCGGCGTGCGGCCACCGCCGAGGAGAGCGAGCTTCCCGGCCGCCTGGTCGGCACCGCCGCTCTCTTCCTCGAGGAGCGGCCGCATGACCTTGACAGAATGACAGCATATCCCTGACGGGGGCGGTGATGGAGGCGGTGACGGAGCCCTCCCAGATCTCATCGTCACTTGAAGCGAAGCAGTACTCCCCTTCCGACGTGTCGAGGATGAGACTCATCATATCCACTATGTCGGTGTGTTTTAGCTGATAGGTTTTTCGGGGCCTGATCCAGTGGTTCGGCAGTGGGGGTGTGCGTGGCCGGCCCACTCCTCTCCTCTCTCTTGTAGCTAAAAACTCAAGAACATGCACTAAGTTTTACCCAGGTTCAGGCCCCCTGATCGGGTAATAGCTTTAGTCCTGCTCAAGCTCCTTGCAAAGTATAAACTGGCTAGTTTTTTTTTTAGGGTCCGATCTCAGGATTGAATTCTGGAACCCCCCTACATACCTGGGCTGACGTGGGTCACAACGTGCTCCACAGCATACATTTAATGGTCCTACCACTGTAGTCATCATTCTTCCGGTGCTAGTCCTTGCTGCCGTCGCTCCTGCCCCCGCTTCTAACAACGGGACAGCTTAGATGAGACAGAGCAGCCTACCTACCCCTAGCGCCTTTCTTGTCACACAATGGCTGGCACAAACGGGACGGCTGCGGAGACGGCCACAATGTAGGTGATACCACTTAGAGGGGCGAGGGCAATCATAATGTCAAAGCCCCGCCCTCTCCGCCAGAGCATTCTGTCGCATTAAATGCTCCGGATTCAGTATATCCCGAAGAAATCCTTAGCAAGGACGCCTCCTTGCACCTTCATCCTGTGCCCCTGATAGTGGGGCCCACACGCCTCCTGTTGTCCTAGCACGCTCGCCTGGCGCCTGCTCGCCGGACGCCACGCATCCCTGTCGCCCGGCGCCTAGGTCCTGCTCGCCGCACGCCACGCGTCCCGATCGCCCGGTGCCTGGGGCCTGCTCGCCCACCTGTGCGCCGGGCGCTACGTGTCTCAGTCACACTGTTCGAACTCCACTTTGTCTGAAACAAGACTTTGATCTATTTGGGCTCGGTATTTTCATGTATGGCACATTTCTTACTTAGACGCTGGTCCCACCTGGCAGCGATGCGGGGATACACCCCGGTGTAGAATACACCGACCTCCGGCGACCACGCCTCATGCTCAGGAGGACGACTCCGCTGGCCATGAACGATTCTAGGGTTGCATCCGACTGCGGGCCAAAGAAATTGTTAATATCACGCTTTGCCTTCCGTTCTTCAACCCTCCCCCTCTCTCTCTCCTGCGCTCTCTTACAATGCCATTTCCGCCCTGCCATCTCGGTCTTGCGGTCCGACTCCGGGCGACGAGTCCACGAATTCTAGTATTTATAGGGCCTAGGGAGGCATCGTGGTCAGAGTAGTCATGATGTAATAAAAAAAAGAAATGGGAACTATGAGCCAGCTAAGCTCAGCTATGTATGGTGGGTTAGGGACTAATGAGCCTTAAATGATAATAACACTAGATGATTGATGGATAGAGTTAGCCGTCGTTTGATAGATGCGGTTACATATTTATTGAGTGTATGGTGCTTATGTGTAGGTGGAGTTGCTTCGGAGTCGGTGGCGCGCGGTGCCGCCGTAGCATCACTCGACGTTGTTCGGTAACCGAGAAAAGTACATGATGCGTTGGGTATGTTGATCTTTGTCTAAATGATGTAACATGCTATTTATGCTTTGCCTTATTAATGATGATTATGTGAAGATGAATGAATGGATGGATGACAATGATGCATTGGTAAAAAGAAATGATGTTCAATCATCTTTCTGTTGCATACACTTATGAAGCATGCAATAAAGCCAGGTCAGTGAGTAAGTCATATATCTAGTTCGGAGTGCCATGCTCCAGATCGGTGAGAAAGCCATATGGCTAATCTAGTGTGCCATGAGACAGGTCGATGAGAATGCTATGTGGCTAATCCGTAGTGCTCTTGGTAAGCCCTATATATATAGGCAACCGAGTGTGACATCGGCGGGTGTCCGCTCTAATACCAATGCGCTCTACGCAATGAGCACGATGCATTGCAATGCATTACAGTGAAGAGTAAATGTGAACAAGATGAATGGTTTTAATATGATTCTATGTGGATTGGTTAACTTAATATAATCGCTATTATGTACATTGTTGAGTCTTTCGACTCACACTTGTTTTTTCTTTTTTTAGATGACCTATGAAGTAGCAAGCATGGGAAGGAGATAGCTCACTTTTGGCTCCACACTCGTGCCATGGTCACCATAAGAATTAAATAACCTAGTGATCAACCTAGGTTTGAGTGTTTGCAATATTATAATTAACGAACTAAAAACCTACATGTGATACTCGCATTGAGCCTATGTATAACTTTGCTATCCAGCTCCATCGTAAGAACAATGGTGGTTATGCTGATTCTTGTCACAGAAAGTCCCTTGTTGCTATGCTTATGCTCAGAGATGGGGACACTATTAATAAACTAGTTAATTAATGTGTGTCATATGGTTGTTGGTTATGACAAGGAGTGACATTGAACTTATATATTTTTGTATGAGTTGTTAATATTGTGAAACCTCTGTTTGGATGTACCAGGTTACAGGGGAAGTGCTGCGAAAATTTATATTAAATGTTAATGCTGATAGCATCTAGGGTCTGGTAAAGGTTGGGGTGTTACAGTTGATATCAGAGCAAGCCTTAGGTCTGTTTTAGTTAATTGGTTGTAATAATTAATTATGGAATAATAAATTTTGGTCTGATGTGAATAAGATAATGAATCAAGATCGGATACACTGTTGCACCAGCACCATAGTATGAGTATGGGTTTGCATGAAACTTTTGTTTGTATGGTTTGATAATATTATTAATTAAGGTTCTAGTGGTAATGAATATAGAATATTTATCCCCTCTCTCTCTTTAATATTGTCCGTAATTTTTTTTCACCTCCCTCGATAACAAAACTTCCTCGTGAACGGGTTGCGCAGTACAAATAGAATGGACCACGGTAAATCCTGTAAAAGGAGCAACCGGAAGTCCGGAACAAGTACTCACGAATAGATCCCCCTCACTAGCAAATGAACAAACTGCATACGTCCCCGTCTAAACATCGCAATGCGCAGAGAGAGAGGGAGGGAGGGAGGGAGGGAGGACGAGGCGGCGGCGGCAGATGGCAACGGTGAACTGGTTGGCTCCAGAGGAGTTGGTGCTGGATCAGGCCCAAATCCTCGGCAGCCACGCGCAGTCAGCATTCGAAGCCACCGGTGCGGCACGCAGGATGTTCGAGGTGGCCGCCGCCACGCGACGCGGGACTGTCCCACACACGCGTAATTTTAGCTTAAGGCCGCACATTCTTATGCATGTGGAGCAGATCAAAAGGGAATGATCATTTTATGACTTGCATCCTGAAACCGTAGTTTGACGCTTACAAAATGATCGCAGATGAACATTCAGATAACAATGCAATTAATAAAGTAGCCAGCATTCTGATTTCCTAGATAGCTAATCAGTCATTCCCCACATAAAAATCGATTGTTTTGCACTTCATATTGCAAGCTTTTTCTGCTGGGCTATGTTTCTCCATGTGGCTGATGTTGCATAAGATTTCGCCATTTTGTAACAAGCACACCTGCGGCCATTGATCACAACTTTCTCGTTGATTTCGCTGTAATATATACTGGCCCGGCATGGCCCGGCCCGGCCCGACCCAGTCCGTGCCAACTTAAGGGCACGGCTGAGGGAGGCTGGTGCCCTACCCTAATCCCTAGCCGCCGCATTATACGCCGCTGCCGTCGACGCTGTCGCTGTCACTGCCACTGCCGCTTCCGTCAACACCATTGTCGTCGCCGCCTCCTACACCGAGGCCCCTGCGCATGGCCTTCATCGTCGCCCTGTATGGGTGGGTCGTAGCACTATTTTTTTTGGCACAAGAACACACATATATATCTCAACAAATTTGTTAGATTTAGGCCCAGTTCTTTTCAGCTTAACTGCTTAACGGCTTAACAGCTTAACGACTTATCTATGTTTTAAAAAGCTATATGCTTTGAGTTTTTTAAGTTCGTTTTTTCGCTGTTTTGACACATGGGCCACATGGGCTTCACAACACATCGGGCCAGAGTATTACACTCACCCACCCTTAATGGGCTGACGCCCTCGTCAGCACACTGCCTAAGCGACAAATGTCAAGGATCCCCTCGGTTTACGGCCGTGCGTTTAGTGCCGACCCATATGCCATGCCGTGTGACACTTTGGGTCTACACAAGCCATGCGCAATATGCTCACGCAACTAAGCTCACACGATCTGCCGCACAGCGAGGGTTGATGCTCTAATACCATCTGTAACACCCTAACCCAAAATCGCTTAAAGTCTAGCCCACCTACGGGGCTGGCCCATGCATGCATAGCACCCACTTAGACTTTTCGGCCTCGCTTCGTCCAAAAGGGTTAACCCAGGGTGCTATGTTTGGCTCCAATAGGCATTATATGCTATTACAACTCTGTCTCAACTAGCAATATGAGACTAATCCCACCATCACATCCACATGGGCCTCACAACAATCGGACCGGAGTATTACATTGGTGTTGGAAGATCCTCTTGTTTCGCTCTTTCTAGATCTCCCAAAACAAGTTGATGATGAGGCCGTTGAGGGATTGGGAGGTGGCCTTGGGGAGGCCTGCCTGGCGGGTGAGCCACCAATCGTAGAATTTGGTGTGGACAGAAGGAGGGGGATCTTGGGGTAGCATGGCCTGCCAGATGGAGGAGGAGAAACCATGGGACCCGCGTAAGTGGTCGATTGTTTCAAGGGGCCCATTGCAAAGGCAACAAGCCAGATGGTGAGGCCAACTTTTCTTTGCGAAGAGGTCAATGGTATGGAGGCAACAAAGACTCAAAATCCAAGCGAAGAATTTGCATTTGTCCAAGACTCTAATGAACTAGATATAGCATAGTCTATACATTTAACATGGACCCACATGTAATAGTGTATATGCACCTTAGAATTGGTTGTAGACTACTTGTAAAGCTGGTAGCTAGTCTAGATCTCTTTCTTCCTTTTGACTCCTCTACATGAGTAAAATGTTGCGTTGACATCCTTATAACTAGCTGATTAAGCATCATTGGAGATCCTTTCAACATCCTCTGCCCGAATTCTTGGTCCTCGGGCTCTATAATGTCACGCCATAGCCCAAGCAAAAGGGGTGGCGGGGATCAATGCTTAGGCTCGAGAATAGGGGCCTGAGCAAGTGATGTACCATCTGTCGAGTCATTCCCGGATCTACCACCAAGGGGTCACACTATATTTTTTTTTTGTTGAGTTTGTCAGGTATATTTGCTAACCCTGACAGCTGGTCGCCAAGGTTCAAGTGAAGTACTACTTAGATGAGCCTTCTCATTGAGCCTACAAAAACTCAATGAGAGTCATGTAGGTAAAGTGCCCCCGCTGCATCCGAGACAATCTTACTTGCGTAAGAAAGCCTAACAACACATATGAGTCATGTCGTTGCATCTAAGGGAACACCACTCGGGTAAGTTGTAAATGCATTTTTCCTCAACTGTTAGATTCAATTTTGCCCAATGGGGCCACGTCCCATTGACCATCTGACATATTGGACAATTCAGTATACACTAGACCATTTGACATATACCGAATGGTGGTTTGTTCTTTTGGCTTGAATTCTTGTTTATCTTGTACCTTGTTAGCTTCCATAGCCAGGTAAGACATGGCTACACATACAAGAAAGATGAAAGATGTGTTGTGAGGACTGAGAAAAGAGGCCCCTAGCCACCTACTTGGCTTTTCATGCTCATATTATCTAATCTGGCCATGTTATAATTGGCTGTTTTTATGGAATCACAAAGAGATCTTATTAAGGTCAACGATGATCTTTTATGTGAGGATGCTCAAAATTACAACCCCGCTAAGATGTTTGTCATCTAATTATTATGAGGCAGAAGATTGTTTCTTTTTTCTTTCTTATTGTTGCTTGCCTTAACACGGCAATTGTTTGTAATGACCATATGCATCCCAATCCCATAAATGGCATAGTCCGGATTTTTTTTTATTATCTAAATATTTAGCCATGTTATACACGCTCAACCTAACTAGCCACAAGTTTCACGTGGGAATTATGCTCAAATTCGTTCTCGTCGTGACAGCCTTGCCAAACAACGAGCGCATCAACGGAAAGAGTGAAAGACTGTCGATCTCCATAAGCCTGCCCGCTGTCTCACTTCGATCCTTCTTGCAAAGTGTAAGCCTTAAAAAAAAAGGCAAACAAATTATTTGCTTGTTACTTTTACCAAGGCTCAACTCTCGCATAACAAGATATCAGACTTGACAAAGCAACTTTAGGTCCTTAAAATTTTTTAAAGAATTTAGGATCTCGGTCCTTAAAATTTTTTAAAGAATTTAGGATCTCTCCTACCTCCAGCAAAAAAAACATTTTGGGCAGTTCATTGACATTACAATCGCAGCAAGCCAGCAACCATCAGGCACTTCACCAGAAAGTAGAGAGTAAAAAAGAGTGTGTGCTATGACAGTTTTGACTTATGAGCGATCCCGTTACAAACAATCAAGCTATATCTCTCTCTCCAAAAGAATCATTAGGCTTTGCTCAAAAGAAGAAACAAAAGAATCATTAAGCTTTGCTAAAAAAAAGTATCATTTGGCTGAGTATGTCAACACCATAACTCTAGCAGGCCAGATGTCCCACATCTGATCTATCATCCTTTCATCCAACTTCCAGTCAATTCTTCGGTCATGGATGTACACCTGAACTCTCAATGCATTTGTTTAGCTGCTGTTTTCAGGATGCACACAGTGCACTCTACAATTACCCAAACAGCCCTTTCTTAGGATCATACGTGGACAGCAATCTTCTCTGCTTTGAAAATCAGAACAAACCCATGGAAATTAGGACACACGGCAAAATAATTTCAGTCAGTGCAAGCAGGTTCGCACCGATGGCACAGTACCATTTGGGCGCAGTCTGAACCTACTGACAAGGGAACCAGGCACATACTCTGAAGCTTCGAAGCATGAGCATTGGCGGGAAGCTATGGATCAGGAATACATTGCACTGATCAAGAATAAGACATGGCACCTTGTGCCACACAGGTCTGGTATGAATCTCATTGATTCCAAATGGGTTTTCAAGTTGAAAAGGAAAGCAGATGGTTCAGTTGAAAGATGTAAGGCCAGATTGGTGGCCAAGGGCTTCAAGCAAAGATATGGCATAGATTATGGGGATACCTTTAGCCCAGTGGTGAAACCAGTGACCATACGACTTATTCTTGCACTGGCTGTCTCTAGAAACTGGAAATTGAAGCAGCTAGATGTACAAAATGCATTCTTGCATGGATTACTAGAAGAGGATGTTTATATGAAACAGCCTGAGGGATATGTGGACAAAAGTAATCCTATGGCAGTGTGCAAGCTAGACAAGTCACTATATGGTCTTAAACAGTCACCTAGAGCATGGTATTCAAGGTTGAATCAGAAACTTCAAGAGTTTGGCTTCAGCCCTTCCAAAGCAGATACCTCATTATTTGTATATAACCAAGGTGATAAAACCATCTACATCCTGGTGTATGTAGATGATATTATCATCACTGGATCCTCTGACTATGCAGTGGAGCAGCTAATTCAGAGACTTAAAGGTGAATTTGCTATTAAGGATTTAGGGGATCTCCATTACTTTTTGGGAATACAAGTTCAGAGGCATGAGAAAGAGCTTGGTGTTGAAGCAATCTCGGTACATAACAGACATATTGGATAGATCAGGAATGTTTAACTGCAAACCAGTGACAACTCCACTCTCAGTTTCAGAAAAGTTGTCAAGGGAGCAAGGCACAAGCCTGTCTGCAGCAGAAGCTACAAAATATCGAAGTATAGTTGGGGCTCTCCAATATGTAACACTCACAAGACCAGACATTTCCTTTGCTGTCAACAAAGTATGCCAGTTCTTGCATTCACCCACTGAAGTACATATGTCAGCAGCTAAAAGGATACTTCGCTATCTGAAATATACAAGTGATTTCGGACTGCACATTGGCAAGTCTTCATCAGAGTTGCTGAGTGCATTTTCAGATGCGGACTGGGCCGGATGTCCTGATGATCGTAGATCAACCGGGGGTTTTGCAGTATATTTCGGAAGCAATTTAGTGTCTTGGAGCTCGAGGAAGCAAGCCACTGTATCAAGGTCTAGCACAGAGGCCGAATACAAATCCTTAGCTAATGCAACAGCAGAGCTTTTAAGGATTCAATCATTGCTTAGAGAACTTGGAGTGTATCAACATCGATCTCCTGTCTTGTGGTGTGATAATCTAGGTGCAAAATATTTGTCAGAAAACCCCGTCTTCCATGCCAGAACTAAACACGTTGAAGTGGATTTCCACTTTGTGAGAGAACGAGTGGCAAATAAGGCATTGGATGTTCGATTCATTCCTTCGAAAGATCAGGTGGCTGACAGTCTCACCAAAGCTGTTTCAGTGTCAGATCTTACCAGGAGTCGGCACAATCTCAACCTTATTAGTGTTGGGATTGACGGGGGGTGTTAAGATAAGGATTACTTGTATAGATATATCCTGAGTTGGTTCAGGTTGTTAGTGATCCACTTGTTTAGCTCTTGCTGTTGTAACCAATTGTACATCTCCGAGATTATATATATACAGTGGCTCACCCTTGAGAGGTGCACGCCTTAAAACAATCTTTCAGTTCTCTGAACTTTTCAGACAAAGCAACTTTAGGTCCTTAAAAAAATTAAAGAATTTAGGATCTCTCCTACCTCCAGCTAAAAAAGCATCCTGGGCAGTTCATTGACATTACAATTGCCGCAAGCCAGCAACCATCAGGCACTTCACCAGAAAGTAGAGAGTAAAAAAGAGTGTGTGCTATGAAAGTTTGACTTATGAGAGATCCCTTTACAAACAATCAAGCTATATCTCTCTCTTCAAAAGAATCATTAGGCTTTGCTCAAAAGAAGAAACAAAAGAATCATTAAGCTTTGCTAAAAAAAGAATCATTAGGCTAAGTATGTCAACAGCATAACTCGATCTAGCAGGCCAGATGTCCCACATCTGATCTATCATCCTTTCATCCAACTTCCAGTCAATTCTTCGGTCATGGATGTACACCTGAACTCTCAATGCATTTGTTTAGCTGCTGTTTTCAGGATGCACACAGTGCACTCTACAATTACCCAAACAGCCCTTTCTTAGGATCATACGTGGACAGCAATCTTCTCTGCTTTGAAAATCAGAACAAACCCATGGAAATTAGGACACACGGCAAAATAATTTCAGTCAGTGCAAGCAGAACAAATGCAGAGTTTAGAGAAAGGTTATTACAATAGGCTCAAACCGAGGGCCTGATAGGTTGGTTTCGAGGTTTCTTAGCACCAGCAAGATCTGCACGAGGGAAAGTAACCGTGATCACCAAGAATCCGTTGCTCATTGGAGCGAATTTGGACAGAATTCTGGATGACAATTTGCAGAGAAGAGACTAGGGTGGTGAAGTATTCTACCGTCTTTACGGTGATATCATCCATGTCCTTCAGTTTCTGCAGATGGGCTTCTACTGGGCATGGCGTGTTTGGGTCGAATATGTCACCGATGAACCTGTATACTTGCGCAAAATACAGATCATCTGCAAAAGGCAAAGATAAAATGAAATCAGCTTCCACGCATAGAGTTGCATGTTTTTAGTTCACGGTGTCGTCAGAATAGGTCTTACCCGGAGACAGTGGAAGCTGAATGGTGTCATCTTGCACATCATCGATTGATGATGCTTCGCTTGCGCTTCCAGCCCAAGCAGAGCTCATGTTACTGAAGCTGAGTGGATTGTCGCCTAAACAATTGAAAAGAAAATCTATTCTCATTGCACATTCTGGTTTCGATTTCCTGAGACTTTTAGAAAGAGCAATACTCACCTAGATATGACGTTGCTGCTTGTTCAGTCTGGCCTTCACCATGGTTCACCCATGCTGAGGTACCAGGAGGTCCAGGAGTGCCTGCCCAGCCCAAGCTCGGCATGTCTGAAAAACAATCTGAAGCAGCGTTGTATAAGAGCACTGATTAAAACGAGGCAATCAGAGAACTACTACAAGACTGCAATGTGAAGGCATGAGATGGAGTTTTTTTCTTCATAGAGTTGCTTGCCATTGGTTGCGGCTGGAAGAACCATGGGGTAGTTCCAACCGACGGAGCCGTGAACGGCACCGTCGGTGGGATCCGGCATTGTGAGCGGCGAGCACTGCGGCTGGCCGTGGAGCACTGTCGCCGCCGCCACGCCGCCGCCGACCGACGAGCTCTGCGTCGGCTGCACGGCGAACCTGCGCCTCGGGTACTGCGGCGGCAGCCCGGCCGCCAGGCCGAGCTTCTGGACCTTGAGGAAGTACTTCTGAGCATGGCTGCGGATCTGCGTACCAAGAGGGCAAGAGGCAAGAGGGGCAAGAGGGGTCATCAGCAATCAGCATTGCAAATTCACAACGTCCTTGCACCCGTGGAATATCTCAAAACGAATGCAACATTCCAACCATGTATACCTGAATCGCCGTCTTGGTGCCGACGTGCTCCTCGATCTTCTTCCAGTCACGACCAAACCTGACAGTTGCATGATCGATTTCATCTTTCTATTTCAAAGTATTTTTGCACTGTCCATTTTCTTTATCTGCTTAATTAAGTTTTTGGTGAACTAATTAATGCATGTAATTTAAGAAGAAGAAGAAGAAGACGACGACGAAGAGGATAGATGCTGATGATAACTCACATGAGGAGTGCGTCGACGAAGCGCTCGTGCTCGTCGGCGGCCCACCTCTCCCGGGGCTTGGTGATGGTGTACGGCTTCCTCGCCTTCTTCCCAGCCATCTCGTTGCTCCTATCCATCGACTAGCTCCCTCCTCGGCTACCTCGACGCACAAGCACACACACACGCATTCGCATATATACACACATGCACGCATCCGTGGCATGCAGCAAGCAGGCAGGAAAGCGAAGGAAGCATCGATCGATCCATGGCCCATCGGCGATGTGACGGGCCGACGGCGCGGCGAGAATGCGAGATGGGGAGTCCGCTCGCGCGCGCGCGGGGGCCTAAGAATTAGGCGAGCGAGGCCGGCCTAAGAAGGAGCAGCTAGTCGAGCTCAGCTAGCTCGATCGGCGTGGCCATGCATATGCATGGTTGGCACTTGGCACTTGCATGCATTGGCGCTGTGTTGCTGCAAGCCAATAGCGATGGCGAGATTAGCGGAAGCGAGCGAGCGAGCGAGCGGCGACGCTGACGCGCGCATGCTGTGCTTTGGTTTCGAGGGAGGCGCGTCCTCGTACGGGGAGAAGGCGCACGTGCGCGCGCTTGTACATGTGTGTGTGGGTGGGCGTGGATATCTCTCTCTCTCGGCTGGGCGCTTTCCGGAAACGGAAAGTCGGCACAACTGGGTATCCATCATAGTACACTTTTGGGGCTTGGGGCTGCCATCATGCCACGTCGTACGTACCTCAGATTTCAAAGGATACAATTCATTCTTCTTCTTTTTTACAATGGCCAAGTTTCGGGATAGTGCTGTTTTATATCCTATGTTAATTATAGTCATTTGGATCGATCCCATCCATCAAATATATTGTAGCTTTCTGATAATGAGCAAGGTGTCCCATGTGAATACAGTTTACGCGTTTAGATTTGTCTTATTCTTTTAGTAGACTCTCTTCCTATTATTTTTGTATTACTATCTTCCTAAAATTTGCTTTATGCATGTAACGAGCATGGTGCCATGCGTGTTTGTGCATTTAGATGTCTCGAGCATTTAATTTGATATGAACTCTTATTCCTATTATTTTCTTTTCCAAATATATGTATTTTTTAATTTTTTTAATGTTGTAGTGCATATGAACTCTTTTTTAAAATGTGGCATGGACTCTTATTTTTTTTTATATTTAAAATGTCTATATTGTTTTGTTGTATCCGATCAATGCAAACTCTTTTTTTAGTCTGCTGTAGACTTTTATTTCTATTATTTTATTTTGAATTTCTATTTTTGAATTTTAGTTCTTATTTAATCAAATCCGTTATAATATTGACCCACAACAATCAACAGTGTAGACATTCCTTTTTATATTCAATTAACGTGGAAATTTCTAGAATTTTAGGATTAATGTGGTGGCTCCGTTGAAGTTTTTTTAATTATATAAAAGATATATAGATAGATAAAAACGTTGGGTATATGTGTACTTCCTCATAGCAGTTCGAAACTTCGAACGAAAATGAAATGGTTTAATTTGTGTCCTTTTTACCTGACGTAGCTAAGCTTGCTTTTGTTCCTTCCCATGCGTTTCGTGCATTAATTGCGTCATTCCTTGCAAAAAAAGCAATTTGCCAGAAAAGGGAATTTTCGGCACCACGTGAGTGTGGAAGCGATCCAACACATGCACAGTTGTGTCTGTGGGACTTGTCACTTGTGGATCGCTGGTACGGCATGCTGTGTCCAGCACTCCAGCTGATCGACCTAGATGGATCAGCACGTGTTATACGTGGGATAAATTAGGCCGGCCATTCAGCAAATAGAGCACATGATCATCGTGAAACACAGGTACGTACGGGCAAATGGAGCATATGACGTGCTTCTCCGGAAAGGAGATAAACACGTACCCAATTAATTGAAGAATAATAATCAGAGCATGCACATGCTAAATCCTGATTCTAGTTAAGTGTAAACTAGCTAGAAACCAAATTAAAGATATGCATGGGATCAAATTTAGCTCTCAATAGCTATATGAAACGTGTTTACGAGTATTTTTCTTTTAAAATACTCCCTCCGTTCCAAATTATAGGTCGTTTGACTTTTTTGACACTAAGTTTGACCGACTCGTCTTATTCAAAAAATTTGCAAAAATTCAAAAAATTCCAACTCATACTTAAAATATATTATATGCTAACCGAAATCATAGTAAAAATAAATAATAATTCTGAAATTTTTTGAATAAGACGAGCCAGTCAAACTTGGTGTCAAAAAAGTCAAACGAACTATAATTTGGGACAGAGGGAGTAATTGTCTGAATTAAACCCTAAATAACTAAAAACTATTCTAATTTCAAAATTATAAAAAATCTAAATCTTTCTTTTGTTTTTTTAATAAAACGAGTTTATATTTATGTAATCACTGCTATATAGTATATGATGTCAATGGGTTAAATCAAAATAAGTTTATGGGTTGGATTAAAATTAATTTGGGTTGACTTTGGATGGGTGAAAATGAGTTGACGTAGCAAATTGATTGGGTTAAATTGGGTTTGATATAGAAATGGGTTGGGTTAGATTAGTTTAAAATTTTTTGGTTCACATGAATTTTGTTTTGGGTTCTATAAAAGCATTTGGATTCATCGAGTCGTTTAGACCCACCAGTTTACACAAAATATTCTCTCATACATGGAATCACCCTAACATTTTTTTGGTTTTTTTAATGAAAATTTAAACATATAAATATTAGTGTTTTTAGAAATAACAAATTTTACATTAGACCTATTTGTATGAGCCTGTGAATTTGCAGAAAGAAACTTCTAGATAATGTTAGAGTGAACATGGTTTTATAAAATGAAGTTTTACTTTTAGATAAGTTGCACAAAGTTGCTTCTAGACACATAGATGTGCCGGTCCCACCTATTTGTTGGCCCACCAATTTATAGAAAAGGAGAATTGGCTACAAGACACTGCAAATTAGTGATGCAAGTCCTGACACACCACTTCTCTGAGACAAGACAAAATAACAATATAATTTGACACCCATTTTCTGCATCATACTATTCACACGCTCCCTTAACTTGAAATATTCAAAATAAACTTCGACCTCCGCCTGTTTCGCCTAGACCGGTGCACTCCTTGTTGCACGGACCAAGAGCCACATTGCGCCTCGGGCTTAGGATAATTAACAAAATGTCCTGAAGGTCATCAACGCTTGATAGAATGTTCAAAGTTCGTGAGTCTTTTATGTCTTGCTTTGTGAGGACCATACTGTGAAACTAATCTTACAAATTAGTCCCTCCCACTTCAACGTACAATCATACCTCGAGAAAAGGAAACAAATTGAATTGTTTTGCGATCACGCGAGGACCGGCCGCCGTAGAGCTGTAGAGCGGGTTGCCACCGTCGTAGAGTCATCCGCCGCTTCCACCGAGATGACGTGGACGTCGGCGTCGGTTCAAGAACCTCTCCTTTTTCCAAGCAAGCCTCTTCTACTAAAAAATAGTTGCATCGCCTCCTCCCCAAGTCGCTCTCAAATCTGCAGTGTCCGCAATAGCAGCTGTTGTCCTTCTCATGAGCTAATATGTCAGTTGGTGAATCAGCTCGAAGGAAGCTTCTCAGGATGAACCTGTAGTTTGCAGCTCGAACAAATAATATTTTGCAAGATTTTGAACTGGATGGACAACTGTAACGGGAAGCTTGCAACTTTGCAAATTATATTGGAGAATTGATTTGGATGGACAAATGTATCCGGGCAAATGAAGATCTTTGTCCTTTGTGCTCTGTAGCTTGTATGAAGCAAGGCCTTTTGAATGTATGAGATTCATATTGTGTATCTGGCGTCGCTCTTCCCGGGCGACTCGGGGGCGACCCAACCCCTAGCTCAACCCTCCAAAACCCTAGCGCCGCCACTGCCACCGCCACGGGAGCGAGATGGTGCCTCCGCAGCCGTCCTCGATCATGTTCGTGATGATCTGGGACAGCCTCGCCGCCGCCTCCGAGACCTCGAAGCTCACCTTGTCGGCCGTCACCAGGGTCAGCGTCGCCATTAATCCGGCCCTACTCCGGCGAGCTCGATGCGGCGAGAAAGGCTCACGGCGAGTCGATAGATCCGCGAGGAACTAACTGATCAATCACAAGATCGCTGGGAGATTTGGTGGCAGAGCAGCGGCGTTTGCCCTTGATTTATAGGGGAGAGGAATCGAGGGGACACGATACGACGAGTACGTATCGGTTGCTACTCCGAATCTGTGCCCCAATCCCGGTTGGCTTGTGAGGCGACCGATTTGGTTCCGATTCTGCAGCGCTCCGGTTTCTCGCGGGGAATTGCTTGACGGCTGCAGTTCGAACTCTCGCGGGAGGAGCTGGGAGGGCCACCGCGCCGAGGCGGCGTTGCAGAGATACACGCCGAGGCGGCTGTGCCGGAGGGTTTCGCCCACATACACACGCCGCCGCCGCCGCCGCCGCCGCCGGGATGGCTACCGAAACATGGATGGAGCCCCATATGGTGTGAGAGTGTCTCCGCAGTGTGGAAGGCTGCTGCTTGATGCCAGCGTCCTCCACATGTTGCAAGCAGCGACTGTTTAACATAGAAATATGACATTGTTGCTTTTGTAAAGTGTTAACACAGCAGCTTGTATGTGCCATTGACAGCGTCAGATTGTAATTCACTATGAATTTTGACAACAGCTGCTATAATTTTGAATGATATTAATAGCAGCAGCATTAGACATTGGTAATCATGTGATCTGTTTGAAATCTCTGTAATTTTATGAAATGTGTTGACTTGTTTGAAATCAGCTGTTTTTTTATTAACCGAAGGGTATCAATCCAACTTATAAACTTCATGGACCGACCTCAGTTCGGTTGTATTTTTTTTTTTTTGGGTATGCAGCAGATTTGTGCACTATTGTTGTTCATGTACCCAAATATGGGAAAATTCTGCTCAAGCTGCACTTATCCAGAATTGCAGCTTCTCAAGTTATGCCAAAAAGAATGATGATGACTGGTAACTTCAATTGCAAATAAATTTGTAAAGAGGACAGGATACATTCAGCTTCTGTAAATGATCCGGGCGCTCTGTTGCAATCAATAGCAGTTTCAGCTTTTGCAATTGTTATCTTGGTGCCAAACCTGTAGCTCTGTTCATATTTGCATATTACAAGTAAACATGTTGCACTGTAACAATTGCAAATGTCCAAAACTGTAACAATTCCACATCTGAACCGAGCCTAATACTGTAACAATTGCAAATGTCCATGTCCAGAATTTTATTCATGCATGCTGTATGAATTTGTAACTGACATTTTTCATCAAAATTCCAATTGCAAATTTGACAAGCGCCTCAAGTCTTGAGTGCATTTGACAAAACCCCCACGTATTTCAAATTTTCTTTATTTGACAATGCAGTTTAATGGATAGATTTCTAATGGACATTAAGACCTGATGATATTCTTCCTGGAAATTTAGACCTTATTATTTGTTACTATTCATCCTTGAGCCAATTACATGTCAAATATCTGAAATATCTAAAAATAACATCCAAGTTCTAGCACCTGTAAAAGTATAATCTAAAAATTTGGCAGATTCATCCAAGATTTACATGTAAAAAATATGCACTAAATTGTTAGTTTGAAGATTGAAATATGTAGTCTGAAGCAGACCCGGTACTATTAATAGGTATATACTGCCAACTTGCCAAGGTTCAGAACTTGCAAGAACCTGACATATACTACTACTCTGTTAGACGTTTGCAGTTTGTGCACCACATCCAGAAACTAAACCAGATCAAGTGTCCTCACTCTGTAGTGGATGAATGACTGACTATCTTGATTAGTAGCAAATCTAACTCAAACAAAACAAAGTGCTAGTACTGACACAGTAGCAAATAAGAACATTAACTTGTTCTTAAATCCTGATAATAACTTATACTATTCAAGGTCAATCCTACAAAACTTTAAATAGCACATTATGTTGTATCAAAGTATCTGCAAAATTTAGTGCAATACCATGCACTACAAGCATCGAGAACTTCGACACACAATACATGCAGAACTGCATATAGCACAGAGATTGATTGCATTTGCAGGAGCGCAGCAGCGCACAGCTATCAGTTGCAGCCTATAGGGAATGCAAGATATTAATCCTAATCTCTAAACGAGCTCGCTGATAATCTCTGAACCAGCCCCACTGAAAATATCAGATGATTCCACTAGTTTCAAGTTTGAACTCACTGCATGCCACGAATGCATGCAGTGTATTAAAACTTGAAGCGCAGATGAACACGAACGGTATTACTCTGTTAGACTTGTGCAGCTGTGCTTGTGCACCACATCCACAGACTAAACCAAATCAAGTTCAAGTGTCATAATTATGTATTGGTTTTTGACTACCTTGATTAATTGAAACTCAAACTCAAACTCAAACAAAACGAAGTGCTAGTACTGACATAGCAGGAAATTAGAACATTAGCCTATTGTTAAATCTCAACCACAAAACGAGATGGAAAAGGTAACCTTCCATTTTGTATCCAATGATCCTCTGCATTAAGAACAATAGCATGCAGCTATTCCAAATTGCAACACATACATGCTGATAGAACTAGTAATCCAATTAGAACAACCACAACGACTCACATAAACCAGACAAAGGCATGAATCCAAGAACTGAATCAGACTAGGTAACAGCAGCAACCAAGAGTTGAATCATAGTTTTGGTGCTCATCGATCATGCAGAGAACACAAGAACAGGCACGGGCATAAGATGTCGTACGGCAAAACAAACGTTCGACGGACTAGAGATGAAGCAAACCATTCTCTGCGCGAGCTGGGGGGTCGGTCGATCTCAGTTGGCGCCGCCGGCCGCCGCACCGGACACATCCGCGACGGCGCCAGTGGTCAGCGCGGCGATTTGGTGGGCCTGATTCTTCGCCTGCACGAGTCTGTCGACGGCGGCGAGGCGCTCGGTTTCGATGAGCCCGTCCACGCCGGGGAGAAGAGGATGGTTGAGCAGGACGGAGGCCGCCCATAGGTGGCTGCAGCACCACTCCACGTGGTCGAACGCGCTCACGGCGAGGTCCCTGGCGTCGCGGAGCTTGGTGAGAGCGTTCCGCTCCGGGAGGTCTTCGCTGCCGAGGTCGTCGATTGAGGCCAGCGGCTCCGTCGGGGAGAGGCCAGCGCCGTGGAGAGCGACCTCCCTGATCGCCCCCATGACGGCCATGGCGGAGGCGAGATGATTGGACGCTCCCTCGAGCTGGTCCTGCGTGGCCTCGATCCAGGCGCGCCCGGCCGCCGCATCGCTCCTGGCACTGGGCACCGGCGACCCGATCTTCGCCTGCAGGGAGGTGAGGATCACGGGGACGTTAATGCAGAGCTGGTTCACCGTGCCCACTCGCACCCAGACCCTACTCTTCCATGTATCCGCCTCCATCTCGCTCGCCTCTCCGGCTCTCCCTCTCTTCTCTCCTCCGGCGCCGGTGGTGTTCGACGGTTTGCTTGCGACGGCCGGCTTCGTTCGCTTCGGGGCGGGTGTTGTTATATAGGCGGCGGGGCCAGCCAGCCAGGGGGAAGAAAGCGGGACCCATTGTCAGTGACACAGAAAGCAGTAAATTCAACCAGTGTATACCAGCGGCATTTCACATTTCTGCCTCACTTCGTCTCGTTACAAGTTGTGAGTTGCGACCACATAAATTTCTTTCCTGTCTTCTTCACCCATCGACACGCGAAGGAGAAAGAGGAAGAGAGAGATAGGTATGGAATGGGGAGGAAAAGCTTGGCGGCAACTCAAGACGCAGGGTCATGGTAGGCAAGTGCAACCCGAGGAAGAGAGGGAGGGCAAGCTTGATGGTGGCCGAGGAGTGAGGGATTTGGTACGGGCGGTGCCGTGGAAACTGACTGTGGTGAGCGCCACCATGTTCGCCCTCGCAATGGCCCAAACCGTCTAGAAGAAGGTCGTCACGAGCATCAATAAGGCAAGCATGCTAGTGAAGCGTTACACGCGCAACTAGACCTGATCAAACGTCGGGCTGGAATGGGTTTGAAAAAGCCTGGTCCCGCGGAACCAAGCCCGAGCCCGCCCTGGCTCAGCCTGGTGCGTCAAGCTCCAAAATCGGGCCCAGCCCGGCCCTACCCGGTCACGGTTTAAATCACGAAAACTCGGGCATAGGCTCAGCCCGGCCCGACAACCGGGTTTCGGATTGAGGCCCGAGCCCGAGCCGATGCACCGGTTGGGCCGGTTTTTTGGGCCGGGCTGGGCTTCCCTTGAACAGGTCTATGCGCAGCAATGCTCTTCACAGACTCTGCAATTCTGGATCCACCGGAAAGAGCCCCGTCGTGCTCCTCGAGAGCTCCTTCCACGAGATCGCCCACCTTGGCGCACCCACACTATGGTCAGGTGCCTCTTCGCCTACTACAACGCGCACCGCAGCCTCCGCAACGACCTGTACTGGCAGGGCTGGGAGGATAACCGTGCTGATCGAGGCCATCTGCAGCGCTAGTGCGGCGGCGCGGTGGGTGATCTCCGTTGTGTTGCTCGTCTAGACGGGCATGAACATCATCCCCTTGGCTGGCACGCCGTACGCCAGCCGAAACCCGATCTAGTTAGTCTGGGCGATCGCAGAGCAACAGATCGCTAGGCGTGTGACGCGTGTCCCCGGCGAGGCTGCCATGGCGATGGGCTGAGGTGCGCTACATACGCGAGGCAGACGCTATGGAGTTCTTCGACGCATGGATGTTTCTGAAACCCTGAGCACACCAACACACCGGTGCAACTGTCAGCGTTAATTGGCAAACCGTTTGTGTCCCTATGGACTAGGGAGGTCTCGGGATTTTGAAGCTCCAAAAATTCGCGCATGCCCTCCAAGGCTCCAACTACGGTGGCTATGGCTTAACAGAACCTCTCCTTAGAGCATCTCCAATAGTGCAGCTAGCTGCTAGCTATAACAAGTGCCATGTCACATGTACTGTAGCCAGCTCTTTCAATGGGTTATTTACAAGGCTATCTATAGCAGATTTTTGTGCAGAACATGGTAGTAAAAGATGGTGATCAAGAATGCATATCATCTATGTGGCCACATATATTTCATTCATGCTCCAACAATACATGAGCTACAGCACATAGCATCAACGTTAATCATCAAAAAAATCATCCTGCATCACACAGACATGCAGCCAATCCAAGTATACATACATGCAGCCAATCCAAATGTACAAGATAACAAGTTCATTTAGTTAACAGCAATGATAACAGGTCAATAATGTGCATAATCATAGGATAATAGAGCAATCAGCAATGATAACAGATCAATAGAATAAATAGATTGATGACAGTTTTGATAGATTGTCAATTCCTGGTTTGCAAATCAATACCGCATAGAATTTGACTTGCAAAACCAGATTACCAAAGAGCATGACTATATACGCACGATTTATTACAGAACAACTCTGCCATCAGCCCATCATCCAGGTGTTGGAGAAGGGGATGCCGGGATTTGTTGGGGTGCCCGTCGACTGGTCCTTCGACGATGGAGGTGCAAACTCCCTCTTCGAACGGCTATTCATCACCGGCGACCTACAGATTTGGGGCAAGATGAGAACCCTATGTGGAGAAGGGTGCAGAGGAAGAAGGGAGTGTGCTCATCGGCGCGTGGTGGAGGAAGTTCTCCCGGCGGCGGTGGAGGAAGGAGTTCTCCCGCGGTGGAGGGAGAAGAACTGGTGGCGGCGGTGGAGATCGAAGTGACCGGCGGAGGACGGAATCTGAAGTGGCCGGCGGCGAAGGGGAAGGGCGCGGTGGAAGGAGGAGTTCGCCCGCGGTGGAGGGAGAAGAACTAGCGCCGACGCTGGAGCTCTGAACGGCGGCGGTGGAGATCGAAGTGGCCGGTGGCAGAGAGGATCTGAAGTGGCCGGCGGCGGAGGAAATCTGAAGTGGCCGGCGGCAGAGCGGAAGGGCCCGAGCTTGGCGTGGGAGGGATGGTTTCCCACAAGGCTGCGCGTGCGTAGGAGAGGTTTGGGGAGAACGAGGAGTCGGGATCCAGTGGAGCGAGCGCTATCGCTAGAAACTGACGATAAGCTGGCTACAAGGTAGCGCTACTTGCCTTGGAGGGAGTTATCGCCCGACGCCACTGCCGTCGCTAGCGCGCCTCTCTCTCTTCGTTCTCTCCCCGCTACATCGGACAACTGGTGACATGGCACTGCTTGTAGCTAGCTGACATGGCCCCATTGGAGATGCTCTTATAAGAGGCCCTCGGCTCACAGCCTTACCCCCAGTCTCTCAGATGAATTGGCTTTATTCCAGATGGCCACTTTTTTTGAAGAAAGGCGAGAAGCCTAAATTCATTAATAGGAAAAGAATGTGTACAACCATAATCACACAACTTAGCTGGAAGGAAACCGAGCCACACCCCAGCACCCACCCGACACCCTAGCCTAGACTAGACTACCAACAAATCTATAGTGATCTTTCGTCTCACGTCATCCGGCCAACAGTTTTCATGACGGAAAATACGAGCATTCCTCTCTTTCCATAGATTCCAACATATGAAAATTATGATGCCATCTTCCCTCTGTCTGTCCACCTTGCTTCCACGGAGCTCATCCCACCATTTACCAATTGAATGAATCGTGGCTTCATCAACTTTGGTGAAATGAAAGGAAGACGCCATCCCATGCCAAACTTGCCGGGCAAAGGTACATTACCAAAAAAGATGCTTATGAGTCTCAACTTCAACGCCACAAAAGAGCGCATATGGGGTCGCAAGGCCAACCACGAGCAGCTAGACGATTTGCAGTGTATAGCTTCTCTCGGATTAGAATCCAGAAAAAGAAGTGACACTTCCTTTGAATGATATTAATAGCAGCAGCATTAGACATTGGTAATCAAGTGATCTGTTTGAAATCTCCGTAATTTTATGAAATGTGTTGACCTGTTTGAAATCTGCTAATTTTTTTTATTAACCGAAGTGTATCAATCCAACCTATAAACTTTATGGACCGACCTCAGTTCGGTTGTTTTTTTTTTCCGGGTATGCAGCAGATTAGTACACTATTGTTGTTCAGGTACCCAAATATTGGAAAATTCTGCTCAAGCTGCACTTATCCAGAATTGCAGCTTCTCAAGTTGTGCCAAAAAGAATAATGAAGACTGGTAACTTCAATTGCAAATTAATTTGTAAAGAGGACAGGATACATTCAGCTTCTGTAAATGATCCGGGCGCTCTGTTGCAATCAATAGCAGTTTCAGCTTTTGCAATTGTTATCTTGGTGCCAATCCTGTAGCTTCTTTCATATTTTCATGTTACAGGTAAACACGTTGCACTGTAACAATTGCAAATGTCCAAAACTGTAACAATTACAAATCTGAACAGAGCCTAATACTGTAACAATTGCAAATGTCCATGTCCAGAATTTTATTCATGCATGCTGTATGAATTTGTAACTGAGATTGTTCATCAAAATTCCAATTGCAAATTTGACAAGCGCTTCATGTCTTGAGTGCATTTGACAAAATTCCCACGTATTTCAAATTTTCTGTATTTGACAATGCAGTTTAATGGATAGATTTCGAATGGACATCAAGACCTGATGATATTCTTCCTGGAAATTTAGACCTAACGATTTGTTACTATTCATCCTTGAGCCAATTACATGTCAAATATCTGAAATATCTAAATATAACATCCAAGTTCTAGCACATGTAACAGTATAATCTGAAAATTTGGCATATTCATCCAAGACTTAAATGTAAAAAATATGCACTAAATTGTTAGTTTGAAGATTGAAATATGTAGTCTGAAGCAGACCTGGTACTATTAATAGGTATATACTGCCAACTTGCCAAGGTTCAGAACATGCAAGAACCTGACATACATTACTACTCTGTTAGACGTTTGCAGTTGTGCACCACATCCAGAAACTAAACCAGATCAAGTGTCCTCACTCTGTAGTGGATGAATGACTGACTACCTTGATTAATAGCAAATCCAACTCAAACAAAACAAAGTGCTAGTACTGACACAGTAGCAAGTAAGAACATTAACTTGTTCTTAAATCCTAACCTCATACTATTCAAGGGCAATCCTACAAAACTTTAAATAGCACATTATGTTGTATCAAAGTATCTGCAAAATTTAGTACAATACCATGCAGAACTTCGACACACAATACATGCAGAACTGCATATAGCACTGAGATTGATTGCATTTGCAGGAGTGCAGCAGCGCACAACTAGCAGTTGTAGCCTGTAGGGAATGCAAGATATTAATCATAATCTCTAAACGAGCTCACTGATAATCTCTGAACCAGCCCCACTGAAAATCTCAGATGACTCCACTGCATGCCACGAATGCAGTGTGTTAAAACTTGAAGCGCAGATGAACACGAACGGTATTACTCTGTTAGACTTGTGCACCACATCCACAGACCAAACCAAATCAAGTTCAAGTGTCATAATTATGTAGTGGTTTATGACTACCTTGATTAATTGCAACTCCAACTCAAACAAAACGAAGTGCTAGTACTGACATAGCAGGAAATTAGAACATTAACCTATTGTTAAATCTCAACCACAAGACGAGATGGAAAAGGTAACCTTCCATTTTGTAACCAATGATCCTCTGCATTAAGAACAATAGCATGCAGCTATTCCAAATTGCAACACATACATGCTGATAGAACTAGTAATCCAATTAGAACAACCACAACGACTCACATAAACCAGACAAAGGCATGAATCCAAGAACTGAATCAGACTAGGTAACAGCAGCAACCAAGAGTTGAATCATAGTTTTGGTGCTCATCGATCATGCAGAGAACACAAGAACAGGCACGGGCATAAGATGTCGTACGGCAAAACAAACGTTCGACGGACTAGAGATGAAGCAAACCATTCTCTGCGCGAGCTGGGGGGTCGGTCGATCTCAGTTGGCGCCGCCGGCCGCCGCACCGGACACATCCGCGACGGCGCCAGTGGTCAGCGCGGCGATTTGGTGGGCCTGATTCTTCGCCTGCACGAGTCTGTCGACGGCGGCGAGGCGCTCGGTTTCGATGAGCCCGTCCACGCCGGGGAGAAGAGGATGGTTGAGCAGGACGGAGGCCGCCCATAGGTGGCTGCAGCACCACTGCACGTGGTCGTACGCGCTCACGGCGAGGTCCCTGGCGTCGCGGAGCTTGGTGAGAGCGTTCCGCTCCGGGAGGTCTTCGCTGCCGAGGTCGTCGATTGAGGCCAGCGGCTCAGCCGGGGAGAGGCCAGCGCCGTGGAGAGCGACCTCCCTGATCGCCCCCATGACGGCCATGGCGGAGGCGAGATGATTGGACGCTCCCTCGAGCTGGTCCTGCGTGGCCTCGATCCAGGCGCGCCCGGCCGCCGCATCGCTCCTGGCACTGGGCACCGGCGACCCGATCTTCGCCTGCAGGGAGGTGAGGATCACGGGGACGTTAATGCAGAGCTGGTTCGCCGTGCCCACTCGCACCCAGACCCTCCTCTTCCATGTATCCGCCTCCATCTCGCTCGCCTCTCCGGCTCTCCCTCTCTTCTCTCCTCCGGCGCCGGTGGTGCCCGACGGTTTGCTTGCGACGGCCGGCTTCGTTCGCTTCGGGGCGGGTGTTGTTATATAGGCGGCGGGGCCAGCCAGCCAGGGGGAAGGAAGCGGGACCCATTGTCAGTGACTCAGAAAACAGTAAATTCAACCAGTGTATACCAGCGGCATTTCACATTTCTGCCTCACTTCGTCTCGTTACAAGTTGTGAGTTGCGACTTGCGACCACATAAATTTCTTTCCTGTCTTCTTCACCCATCGACACGCGAAGGAGAAAGAGGAAGAGAGAGAGAGGTATGGAATGGGGAGGAAAAGCTTGGCGGCAAGTGCAACCCGAGGAAGAGAGGGAGGGCAAGCTACGACCCGTAGTGGCAGGGCTGGGGGGATAACCGTGCTGATCGAGGCCGTCTGCAGCGCTAGTGCGGCGGCGCGGAGGGTGATCTCCGCTGTTTTGCTCGTCTAGACGGGCACGAACATCATCCCCTTGGTTGGCACGCCGTACGCCAGCCGGAAGTGGAACCCGATCTAGATAGTCTGGGTGATCGCGGAGCAACAGATCGCTAGGCGTACGTGTCCGCTCAGCGGCGAGGCCGCCATGGCGATGGGCTGAGGCGCGCTGCATACGCGAGGCAGACGCTATGGAGTTCTTCGACGCATGGATGCTTCTGAAACACTGAGCACACCAACACACCGGCGCAACTGTCAGTGTTAACACACCGCCGCCTTTGAGGGGCTGCGGGTTCCAATTTTGTAATAGATTAATTTTTTCCTCAAGGCCCCGGGGGGAGGGGCCGTTGTCTCCTCCCGCTCTGTAAACCCTTCTATCTTTGAATCAATGCAAGGCAGCTCTCCTGCCCCTTTGCTTCAAAAAAAACTGTCAGCGTTAATTGGCAAACCGTTTGTGTCCCTATGGACCAGGGAGGTCTTGGGATTTTGAAGCTCCAAAAATTCGCGCATGCCCTCCAACTACGATGGCTATGGCTTCACAAAACCTCTCCTTATAAGAGGCCCTCGGCTCACAGCCTTACCCCAGTCTCTCAGATGACTTGGCTTTATTCCAGATGGCCACTTTCATGACGCTATTTAACGGGAACTCCATCTCCTTCTAATCTGTCGTACCACTCCTCGAAGGACATTGCCCCCACGCCTCTTTGAAATTTCTTCTAGAAAAAACAAATTTGTCGCGAACGTAATCAGCACCATTATTTGATCAGAGATCTTTATTGCCGCTTCTCCCACCACCTCCCGCTCAATATCATAGAACTCAGGCAAGGGTTATCCTATGTGCAGACCAAGTAATTTGGAGATTTTCTCCGAACGACGAGACAACCTATAAGTTACAACGCGTGGGTGGTACGGCCTCTTTCGTGCACACCCTAATATAGAAAAGCAGACGATCCAAATGCAAGTCCTTCACCTGGCTTCTTATACAACACCAGGTGCTAACCACGCAAGTCCTTCGCCTGGCTTCTTATACAACACCAGGTGTTAACCCGCAGATGCTTTGCAACGGTGCCACTTCTCAAATGGCTACTTCAGCGCATTTGAATGAAGATTCAACAACCAAATCTGACAAGGGGTCACACCTCCTGAATAAGCTACTTCTACCCCTATGCCAAAAGAACCTAGAAGCCCCACTCCACGCCTTTCTCTGGAATGCAGATTCAACACCCAAATCTGCCAGGGAGTCGCACCTTCCGAATGGCTATTTCTACCCCTATGTCAAAAGAACCTAGAAACCCCACGTACTCCGCCTCTTTCTCTAGAATGCGGATTCAACACCAAAATTTGGCGAAGGGCCGCAGAGCGGCTGCATCTCATCGCCATGAGAATTTTTTTCAAATGCACTCAAGAGTTGAAGTACTTCTCAAATATATGGTATGCCTACATACATTGTCAATTACAATCAGAATTTAAACTGTACACAACACTGGGCAGTACATTCTGCACACAAGTTTTATTCTCTCAAACATTCAGATCCTAATTGAACTGTAGTTCAAAAAGATTATAATTGAACATTTAGTACACATCTCATACAATCTTCATACAATATTCTTGAACCGCAAAGATACATACAATATTCTTCTCAATTTTTGTTATTCGTCTCATGGAGAGATTGTTATTCATTTTTGAGCCGCAAAGATACATGCAATATTCTTCTCAATTTTTACATCCACCCAGTAGAAAACCTATGCGCTGAGCATGGACTGATCTGAAGATTCTGAAGAACATCAGCACGGCATCAATTTTACGTTCAGAACTCATGGTCATACTTGAGGCACCATTACTAGCAGCAACAAGTCAAATTTGAAAAGCTAAGATCAACCAACTCAAAATCTCGAATCGTCAGAAGCTTTTGATGGCAAGCGCAAGCAATCAAACAAACGGATACAGAGCTAAGAGATGACTGTCCACTCTCTCTTTGCCGCTTGATGCAGCCTTCTCGCGGATTGAGGCGACCTACGGCCTACGGGGCGATGGACTGGGGAATGGTCCTCCTAACCTTCGGCAGCGCGGCCTTGAGCTCGTCAACGGCGGCGAGGCGGAGGGCTTCGACGGAGCCGGCAACGCCAGGGACGTCGACCGGATTGCACGCCATGAACTCGGCGGCCCACAGGTGGCCGCGGCACCTCCCCAGGTGGCCGAGCGCGTCCTGGGCGAGCGCTCTGACTTCCCGGAAGTTGTCCAGAATGAACCGCAGAATCCGCGCCATGGGATCGTCGCCGCGGATGATGTCGTCGGCGGAGGGCGCAGGCGTCGCCACGGGGTCGTCGCCGATGTTGTCGTCGACGGAGGACTGAGGCGTCACCACGTGGTCGTCGCCGAGGACGCCGGCGGCGGCGGAGGGCGGAGGCGTCTCCGCGGGGTCGTCGCCGGGGATGTCGGCGGTGGAGGAAGGAGTCTTCGCCACGGAGTCGTCGTCGGGGATGCCGACGGCGGAGGGAGGAGGAGTCACGACGTGGTCGTCGCCGCGGATGCTGTCGACGGAGGGCGAAGGCGTCTCCACGTGGTCGTCGCCGGGGATTTCGGCGGTGGAGAGCGAAGTCGTCTCCACGTGGTCGTCGCCGGGGATGTCGGCGGCGGAGGGAGAACGTGCCGCCACGGAGTCGTCGCCGCGGTTGCTGTCGGCGGAGGGCGAAGGCGTCGTCGGGTTTAGCCCCCAGCTGCGGAGAGCGAAGAGCTCCGCCGCGTCCAGGTGAGCGACGGCGAGGGAGAGATGCGTGGACGCCGCCATGACGTCGGCCGCCACGACCTTGGGCAGGACGCGCTCCCCCTTCCCGTCGATCGTCCGCATCACGTGCGGCGACTCCAGCACCTCCAGCGCGGTGGCGAGGCGCTTGCAGGCGCGCTTGCAGCGATCGTTCGCCTGGCCCTTACGATCCGCCATTGTTTCCCTGATTTTTTTCCACGCCGCCAGCTCCGGCGCCATTTCCGGTAGCCGTAGGTGTTCGACGGTTTGCTCCTTCCTTGGCTTCGCGGGCGACGTCTCCCTTCTTAAATAGCTAACCCGGTGATCGTACACTGACCCAGAGACGTCACTGCAATATCAATCCTCGCCAAGCTACAGCGATGACAGATGGGCCCCATGTCTGTGGACCCACCTTGTCAGGCCGGGACTTTGCTCGGCGCGGCGAGTCCATTAAATCGCCTCGCGTCTTCTTCTACATTATTATCAGTTCATCGCGCGCGCGCACAGAGAGAGACCGAGAGAGAGCGGCGATGCCTGTGATTAAGAAGCCGTGGTTGGGGAAGGAGGAGATGGAGCTGGATCAAGGCGGCGCTTACCACCACCAGATGTCAATAGCACACATGCTCGTCGACAACGTGCACGGGAAGTTCGAGGTGGCCGCCGACGAGCAACGCAGGTCCCTCCGCGGTTTGCATCCCGAGCCCGTAATCGACGACCCCTTCTACGGGTACAGCCCCACTGCTCTCATCCAGATCGCCGGCGAAGCGAGCATGCGGCTCAGCGCGCTCTACGCGGGGTTCGGCCACGCCTTCTCCTTCTGCGGCGAGCGCGTCGTCGAGCTCCAAGGCGACGCGCGGCGGTGGCAGGACTGGGAGCGCCTCCGCGCCAAGCTCGCCGCCCGCGTCAACATGGCGCTGCTGAGGCTACGCTTCGCTGCGGCGCACGCCGAGGCGGCCGTCGACGCCACGAACGCGGCAGCGTCGTTCCCCCGAAAGTCCCCCAGCTGGATCGCCTGGGTGTCGGCGACAGAGCAGCACTTCCGCCGCGCACTCGACGAGGCCGCCATGGCTCGGGATGCGCTGCAGCAGCTGCCCATCACCGTCGTCCATGACTTCTCCGAGGCCTGGAAGCTTCTGTCCCCGTGAGCGCGCGCTCGCGGCGCGTGGCACGCCCAAGTACACGAACAACTCACCGGCAAGTCTCTGTTCTGTTCAGCCCTCCATGATCCGTCAGTTTTCTCAGGTTTCTCCAATCAAATGTTATGTTGCGAGAGTTTCGGTTCGTCCATGAACTGCCGGTTTCGCTATACTTCGATCTGCAGCGATCGGTAATAAAACATAACGCAATGTTGCGTAATACCCCTGCTTTCTTCTACAACTCGATTCAAGTTTTATATGATTCCGAGTCCATACAGTATACACTTGTTCAACATGATACATCTCTGTTTGCTGTGTGTAACTCTGCCAATCGATTGTTTCATGCAATGATGTTTGTTCGATCAAATTCGATCGCCAAGTATTATCTGATTCGCTAGTCAGTTGCCACTGTATAATGCATATGCTTCCCTGAAAGGCTATTCTCAGCCGTGCACTTGTCTGAACGTCCAATTCTTTCTCTGAATAAAACTAGTTATGCGTTTTCCTGCTCCATTAATCCAGAAAGATATTCCGAGTTTGGGTGGAACTTTGATTTGATACAGATATATTCTGCCCATCAACCTCTAATCCTATATATCTACATGTTATCCGGTAATGCGTACAATTAACATGTCAAATTTTAACCACCTTAAAACCCAAACGGAAATAAACAAAAATTGCCCGCTGCTTTCTAACTAGAATAGATACAGAGAACAATTAAAGATACAGGGGATCCGTCTATATATGGGAACATATCATATGCAATCAAACCTACAATGCAATCACCGTGCAAACGTACTATTAAAAGTTGTAAAAAATTCTAAAAAATTTTATATATGTACTCTTCAGCTTACTCTACCTCTGTATAAAATGTCAAATTCAAATTCATCGTATATTAAAAGTTACAAAAAAAGATAAAATCCTATCAATTTTGAACTCATCAAAGTTGTCATTTTTTCTTTTTTTTATAACTCTTAATATAAAATGAATGTTGATTTGAAACTTCATACATAGTTAGAGTAAACAATGAAGTACATTTACAAATTTTTTCAGAATGTTTTACAACTTTGATAGTTCGGTTGCACGTTGATTGCATCGTAATCTTTATTGCACAGGATATATGTTCCCTCTATATATATGCTCATGCACCCGCATTGTTATTAACCACATGTTACATGCTAGGTCATTGCTAGTATTTCACTATGCCTTGACTTTGTTTTGCTTTTCGTAGCAATGCACGTGTATTTAGCTAGTTTTTTTTTATATAAACAAGGTAGATTGTCTGATTCAAATAGTATGATTGATATTTCATTGGGCTTCTTTGTAGTCTAGGGTAAGAGTTGTCCACACCGTTGTTTAATCATACATGGTCTTCTCCTGATGCACTATGCCTAGTGCATCAGGAAGAGGAGGTAAGAGTTCTGTATGCCTTTCCTTGAATATAATGCATAAGAGAATCCATAAAGAACCATATGGTTTTCCGAAAAAAGACTGGGTACATTACCCCAAAATGTTCCACCTTTCTAGAAAAGTGGATTCCTTCCACAAAGGTTCAAGAAGATGTTAATAATAAGTAAGAAGATTGTTTACGAAGAAACAACAAGAAAAATTCATATTCTGATACGTAAGAGTTATATAAGAATCGAAATAGTCTTTTATTTTCTTTTCTAAAAGAAAACTCGATTTTATTGAAGTAATAAGACTATTCCAATTCGAATAGCAGTTGAAAAAGAATCGCAAGAAATGCAAAGATGGAGCATCCTCGATTTGGTATTGAAGGAGCTGAACCAAGATATCCAAAATGGATAGGATTAAACTATTGGTTAAACATACATGATATATATGTACTAATAATCTAAGAGAGCGACTCAAGGACAGATGACTACCTCCCCTCTCTCCCACCTAGTTGATTTTTGGGCCATTGGAATTCGATCCAACGCCTCAGATCTCTCCTCTTCTATCTCTTCTTCCCATTTCCCCTCCCCTTGCCTGCCCCGATTCACCCAAGTTCGACCCACCCTGACTTGCTTCCTCCTCCTCCCACCCTGTCGGTACAGTAAATACCGGGGTATTAAGAGTCCTAAAGAAGACTAGGTGAGGGCCCCACGCGTCAGGTGGGCGATCGGGCCCTAGCGGGTGGGCGAGCCCCTCATCGCGCCAGGCGAGGGCCCCACGCGTCGGGCGGTCGATCAGGCCCTAGAGCGTGGGCGAGCCCCTCAGCGCACCAGGCGAGGGCCCCACGCGTCAGGCGGGCGATCAGGCCCCATCGCGCGGGCGAGCTCCTCATCGTGCGAGAGGCCCCTCACTAGCAGGTGGGGCCCGCGCGGCAGGAAGCGTCCTGAGGGGAGTCTTTCGGGCGAAGGCTCCCCCCCGCTGCGGAGGACAGGTGCATTAAATGCGACACCACTCGTGGATGGACCAAGGAAGAGATAATTACCGCCACAGTGACCTCTGCAGGTCTGATCAACTGTCACTGTGGCTCTGTGGAATTGATCGGCAGAGAGAGAGTTTGCCGTCATCAAGCTGGCCTCCCACGTCAGGCGGTGCAAGGCGGGCCCCGCCTTGTCTTTCACCGGCGTGTTCACACGAGTCAGAGACCACTTGCGAAGCAAGCGTGGGCGGCGCCGCTCGGCGCAGCAGCAGCACGTTTTCGTCTCTCCGGTCTTGTCTCTCAAGTCTTATCAGTGTACTTAGTGTACTGTATTACCACCCCCTTTGCTCTCTCCGCCAACCTACGGCTTGTATAAAAGGAGAGGAGAGAGAAAAGAGGGGAAGAAGGAAGCATTTTGTAACCATTCCCACACAATCACAACACGAAAAGAGCTAAGGCTCGGCAGGAGTAAAACTATTACCCGTCGGGGGTCCGAACCTGGGTAATCTCTGCGTGTCGCTCCTCGCCGTGTCCGACGCTCGAATCGAACCGAACTCGGGCTGATCGGCTAGCAAAGTAGAAATCTGATAGGGGTGTGATCCGCTGTGGTTCGGCGGAGAGCACGCCGTCACACGCCACCACATCCGCTGCGACCGACTACGTGAGTGCCACCTCGCCGCCATACCGTCAAATCACCCATACACCTTAACACCTAACGGATGCACAGTGGCACCGACTCGCTCACCTTCGCCCCCCCCCCGCAACACCAAGCCCCCCCCCCCCCCCCCCCCCTCCCCCCCCCCCCCAACTGTCCGGCGCGATCTCCTGAGGACACGAATAATTTCACCCCCATCCTGAATTCTAACCCTAACCCAAAGCTCGCGCGATGGTGGCGGCGACCGCCGAAGATGAAGAAGACGACGACGCAAGGATCTCATGTAAATCATCTGTCTTCCCTCTTTCCCAAAATCTAGACGACTACCACCTAGCAAAACCGATAATCCCACCCTCAGGGCTAAGAGTTGTCTTCATTGTTTGTGTGTCTTAGAAATCCTTTCATGTGCTAGTCATCTTAATCTAAGTGCTTGTCAGATCATAATATGGCGAATTTTGTGGTACATGTTGTGGGTGGGTTGGTGGGGGCTCAAGTCTATTAGAGAAAGCAACCAACCGCCTAAAATTCCCCGCGTCAGGCGGCGCAAGCTGGGGCCCACCCGTCCTGTCACCGGCGTGTTCACACGGGTCAGAGGCCACTTGCGAAGCTCGCGTGGGCGGCGCCGCGCGGCAGCGGCACGTTTTCGTCTCTCCCGTCGTGTCCTTGTATCTTATCAAGTGTACTGAGAAGTACTGTTCTGCCTACCCCCTCGGCTCTCTCCGTCAGTTCAAGGCTTGTATAAAAGGGGTGGAGAGAGAGGGGAGAGGGGGAGGGGGGCGTTACATCGCACTAGCGTGCGTGCATTCGAAACACTCTGTAAACACATTCCATTTAACCACAACCGAAAGAGCTAAGGCTCAGCAGGAGTATGACTATTACCCGCGAGGGGGTCCGAACCTGGGTAATCCCCGTGTGTTGCTCTTTGCTGCGTCCAGCGCTCAATCGAATTGAGCTCGGCCGATAGGCTAGCAGGATAAGAAATCTGACCAGGGGTGTGATCCGCAGTGGTTGAGCGGTGAGCACGCCGTCATCTACCTCTGTATAAAATGTCAAATGTCAAATTCATCGTATATTAAAAGTTACAAAAAAAGATAAAATCTTATCAATTTTGAACTCATCAAAGTTGTCAGTTTTTTCTTTTTTTATAACTCTTAAAATAAAATGAATTTTGATTTGAAACTTCATACATAGGTAGAGTAAACAATGAAGTACATTTACAATTTTTTCAGAATATTTTACAACTTTTGATAGTTCGGTGGCACGTTGATTGCACCGTAATCTTTATTGCACAGGATATATTCCCTCTCTATATACGTTCATGAACCCGCATTGTTATAACCACATGTTACATGCTAGGTCATTGCTAGTATTTCACTATGCCTTGACTTTGTTTTGCTTTTCGTAGCAATGCACGTGTATTTAGCTAGTTTTTTTTTATATAAACAAGGTAGATTGTCTGATTCAAATAGTATGATTGGTATTTCATTGGGCTTCTTTGTAGTCTAGGGTAAGTGTGTCAACACCGTTGATTAATCATACATGGTCTCCTCTTGTACAATACTCTTGATTAAACATACATGATATATATTGACGGCGTGCTCTCCGCTCAACCACTACGGATCACACCCCTATCAGATTTCTACCTTGCTAGTCGATCAACCCAAGTTCAGTTCGATTCGAGCGTCGGAGACGGCAAGGAGCGACACGCAGCGATTACCCAGGTTCGGACCCCTTTGCGGGTAATAGTCCTACTCCTGCCGTGCCTTAGCTCTTTTTGTGTATTGGTTGTGTGGGAATGTTTACAGATTGCTCCCCCTCCTCTCTTCTCTCTCCTCCCCTTTTATACAAGCCGTGGCTGGCGGAGAGAGCCAAGGGGGTAGGTTACACAGTACGCTGAGTATACTGATAAGACTTGAGAGACTAGACAGGAGAGACGAAAACGTGCTGCTGCTGAGCGGCGCCGTCCACGCGTGCTTCGCAAGTGGCCTCTGACCCGTGTGAACACGCCGGTGATAGAACAGGCGGGCCCCAGCTTGCACCGTCTGACGCGGGCGACCGTCCTGATGACGCCCAACTCTCTCTGCCGGTCAATTCCGCAGAGCCACAATGACAGTTGATCAGACCCGCAGAGGTCACTGTGGCGGTAATCATCTCTTCCTCGATCCATCCGCGCGTGATGTCGCATTTAATGCGCTTGTCCTTCGCAGCGGGGGAGAGCCTTCCCCCAGAAGACTCCCCTCGGGACGCTTCCTGCTGCGCGGGCCCCACCTGACAGTAAGGGATCTCTCGCGCTCGCTGAGGAGCTCGCCCACACGTTGGGGCTGATCGTCCGCCTGACGTGTGGGGCCCTCTCCTGGCGCGCTGAGGAGCTCGCCCACACGCTAGGGCCTGATCGCCCGCCTAACGTGTGGGGCCCTCGCCTGGCGCGCTGAGGAGCTCGTCCACACACTGGGGCCTAACCGCCCGTCTGACGTGTGGGGCCCTTGCCTGGCGCGCTGAGGGGTTCGCCCATACGCTGGGGCCTGATCGCTCGCCTGACGTGTGGGGCCCTCGCCTGGTCTTTTTTGGGACTCTTCGTACCCCGGTACTTACTGTACCGACATATATGTACTAATAATCTAAGAGAGCGACTCAAGGACAGATGACTATCTCCCCTCTCTCCCACCTAGTTGATTTTTGGGCCGTTGGAATTCGATCCAACACCTCAGATCTCTCCTCTTCTATCGCTTCTTCCCATTTCCCCTCCCCTTGCCTGTCCCGATTCACCCAAGTCCGACCCACCCTGACTTGACTCCTCGTCCCACGCCACCACATCCGCTGCGACCGACCACGTGAGTGCCACCTCGCCGCCATACCATCAAATCACTCATACACCTTAACACCTAATGGATGCACAGTGGCACCGACTCGCTCACCTTCGCCCCCTCCCCGCAACACCAAGCACTCCCCCCCCCCTAACTCAACCCTACTTCCATACCCCCTAGCCTGCTTCTAAGCAAGCAAGCCTGAGTACACGAATAACCTCACCCCCATCCTAAATTCTAACCCTAGCCCAAAGCTCGCGCGATGGTGGCGGCGACCGCTGAAGATGAAGAAGACGATGGCGCAGGGATCTCATGTAAATCGTCTGTCTTCCCTCTTCCCTAAAATCTAGACGACTACCACCTAGCAAAACCGATAATCCCACCCTCAGGGCTAAGAGTTGTCTTCATTGTTTGTGTGTCTTAGAAATCCTTTCATGTGCTAGTCATCTTAATCTAAGTGCTTGTCAGATCATAATAAGGCGAATTTTGTGGTACGTGTTGTTGGTGGGTTGGTGGGGGCTCAAGTCTATTAGAGCTAAGGCGACCAACCGCCTAAAATTCACGTAATAACATGCGTGTGTTTTTCTCAATTCAACAAAAAATATACGTATATATATACTACTCCCTTCGTCTAATTTTATAAGGCGCAATTAACTTGGAACAGTCTCCAAAGCTATACTTGACTATTATAACATACTCCCTCTGGTCAAAAAAGAAGTCGCCGTTAATTTTTGCATACAACTTTGACCATTCGTCTTATTCAATTTTTTTTATAAATATATAAAAATATAAGTCATACTTAAAATATATTTACTATTAAACTAAATCACAACAAAAGAAATGATATTTACATAAATTTTTTAATAAAACGAATGGTTAAAGTTGTGTGCAAAAGTCAACGGCAACTTCTTCTTGTGACCGGAGGTAGTGTTATTTATAGTGTTATGTTGAAATATATTTCAATGGCGCCATTTTTATATTACAAACTTTCCTTTTGAAAGTAGATTGTTAAGCTCATAAGGTTTGGATCTCAAACTACGAACACGCCTTAGAAAATTGGAAGAACTGGAATTAAACTTCTGTCTACCAGTCAAATCATAATAACGAGAATAATAAAGTAGCTTACGTATAAAGATTACGTATAAAGAGGTACTATACAGGTAATACTCCCTCTGTTTTAAATTGTAGTTCACTGTTAACTTTTGGACATTCTATTTGATCATTAGTTTTATTTAAAAAATATATGTAAATATTATTTATTTTATTGTGATTTGTTTTATCATTAAACATACTTTAAGCATGATTTATATTTTTGTATGTTTTCACTAATTTTTTGAATAAGACGAATGCTCAAAAGGTGTGTCCAAAAGTCAACAATGAACTAAAATTTGAAACGGAGGGAATAGTATATATACCGTCTAGACTTAGTGGTATAGATGTTTCGCATGAAACATCTAGTGTAACACTGTGTGAAACACATTAAATACTAATGAAATACCACGTAAAACTAATGGAATGCAGCACACATAAAACATGGTATAAAAAACATTAAACATCCATTAGTAATAGTATTGCTGTTATATAGTCGTAACTCGTAACTAATTAACCATATACACCGAAGGGAGATAAAAAAACAGGTATTGTTCCAAACAAATCTAATCAACAGAGATGAGGCTGCAAGTAACTAGATCGGATTGCAGTGTACAGCTTGTACTCGTCGAAGGCCGACCCGTATTCCGCGCGGATCGCCTTCTCTTCCTCCGGTGAAAAATCGTTGGTGATCTTCTCGGGTGACTTCCCCTTGATCAAATCGGCGACCTTCTGGACAGCCAGATCCAGCAGGCCCTTGATGTCGAGGAAGTTGGCTGCGATGAGGAGATCGTGCAGCAGGCCCATGTCGACGTCGTCCAGAAACTCCGCGTCGAAGCTCTTGAGCTCCTCCTCGGTGGCGGCGGCGGCGGCGGCGTGCTTGTTGCAGTACTCGAGGATCTTGGCGAGGGGCTTGGCGTCGACGTTGGGGAGCGGGATGGTGCCTCCGCAGCCGTCCTCGATCATGTTCGTGATGATCTGGGACAGCCTCGCCGCCGCCTCCGAGACCTCGAAGCTCACCTTGTCGGCCGTCACCAGGGTCAGCGTCGCCATTGATCCGGCCCTACTCCGGCGAGGTCGATGCGGCGAGAAAGGCTCACGGCGAGTCGATCGATAGATCGGCGAGGAACTAACTGATGAATCACAACTCACAAGATCGCTGGGAGATTTGGTGGCAGAGCAGCGGCGTTCGCCGTTGATTTATAGGGGAGAGGAATCAAGGGGACACGATACGACGAGTACGTATGGGTTTGTACTCCGAATCTGTGCCCCAATCCCGGTTGGTTTGTGAGGCGACCGATTTGGTTCCGATTCTGCAGCGCTCCGGTTTCTCGCGGGGAAAGGCTGCGGCTGCAGTTCGAGCGAACTCTCGTGGGAACGCTCTTGGGCCGACGAATCTAATGGGCCGTCACAACCTTTGGGTATAGAACACCTTACCCTCTGCCCGCAATCCCGCCCTTTTTCGTTTCTCTCGCTCCCCTCGCTGGAAAACATAACATTATTTCGAGCCTAACATAAATGAAAAGTTGGGTATTCTGATCTTCTTGTTTGACCTTTCTTAAGTCATAAAATCACTTTTAGAAACTCTTAAAATAACATAAGTGAATTGGATCAGTTTTAAGAAGGCAACATATTATGTGCAATTTTATTTCCGGTGCAATCACCGTGCAACCAAACCAATAAATGTTATGAAAATTTACAAAAATTGTAAATGTATATCATTGTTAGTCTACCATATATGTAGTTTTGATATCAAATTTATTTTATATTACGAGTTAAATAAGAGAAGTTTTTGACAAATTTAAAGGGTTCAAAATTGACACAATTTTCTTTTTTGTAATTCTTAGTATAGTATAAATTTGAACTTGTAATTTCATACGTAGAGTACGTTCAGAGGTACATTTACAATATTTTTAGAAGTTTTTACGATTTTTGTTAGTTTAGCTGCATGATGATTGCACCGGAGACTTGATTGCATATAATATGTTGTATTTTTAGAGATAGTTTCAAAAACCATGAAGTCCAACTTATTAATTAGGGGAAACACCTACGTAGCACTCCGTAACACGTCTTTCGTCTACATACCACTCCACGAAGCGCAAGCGACTCAATAGCACTATTTACTCAAGAGCGCATAGTTTGGTCATGAACGTGCTTATGTCGTGTACATGAGGGAATTAATGAATACTCGATGTTCAAGTAATTCTCTAACTAAAACTAGTCGTGTGTATTTTATGGTCCTTCAATCCACTTCAGTTTGTACCACACATTCTTCAGATAGCTACTAGCGAATGGTATACCGTTGGAATGGTATACGTATTTCACGTGAACATATCGTGTGAAACACCGTGAAACACTCATAAAATACCGTGTGAAACACTTATAAAAATACCACGTGAAACACTTGAAACACATACACATGAAATGATCTTAGAAACACCATTTGAAACAACTCTAGAATAATGTCCATCAGTATTTCTGCATTCTTAATTAGTTATCTTTAGCTTATTAAGGCCGCACATTCTTATGCATAGACGGCAGACCAAAGGGGAATTGATTATTCAATCTCCTGCGCCCTGAAACCGTAGTGATGCTTAAAAATGATCGCAGATGAACATTCACATAACAATGCAGATGCAATATTAGTAGCAGAATCCTAAGTTCCTAACTTCTAAGCCGACAATGCAAGAGATGTATATATACTTGATATTACTACCCCCCCTAAAGCTGTATTGCTTTTTAGCTAGTTGATCAGTCATTTCCTAAATAAAAACTGATTACCTTGAACTTCATATTGCAAGTGATTCTGCTTGGATGTGTGCCTGTATGTCATATCGGCACCAAGCAAGTCAGCAGCATACCATGGAACACACTGCCCACCATTCTTGCAGTGGGCCGATCCTCTAGCTTGGTTAATTCGCATTTATTTTAGATAATCTTATCTGGACGTGCTTAATTAATTCACAGGTACTTCACAACCACAAGCTAAGCAGGATTATTATTCAGAAACCACTGTCCTAATTCTGGGATAGAACCCCTGCTTGACTGAAAAATCCAAAACAAATAGGCAAGAAATACCCAGGTGCTTCACATCGACAAACTAGACCAGATTATTCAGCAACCAATGTCCTAATTCTGGAATAGATGCAGCATCTGATCTCCGTTTAATTTGTAAACCGCAAAAACACCTAAAAATCATCGCAAGCCTCCAAGTAACAGCAACTCAAAATCATGTACAGCATCAGTGGGTGTAATGAAGTAGCAGCAACAACAACGAGTTAATCAACCAGATCATGATCTAAAGCATGTAAGTAGCAACAACATTGATGAATTCGACCATGGCTTCACTGCTCATCGATGGGATCAAAGAAAACAGTAGCACACGGAGCGCCACGAAACGCAACTACGCAAGAGATCACTTAGCTGTGGCGGAATGCGGTGACCTCCGGCGCGATCATGGGGGGAATGGTCCTCGCCTTCCGCAACGCGAGCTCGAGCTCGACGGCGGCGGCGTTGCGCTGGTCTCCGACGAACTGGCAGGCCAGGCCATAACCACCGCCGGCCGGGTTGCTCGTCACGAACTCGGCGGCCCACAGGTGGCCGCAGCATTTCACCAGGTGGCATGCATGTGGATCACAACAACAAACTACATCTCTATTCAGACACCAATCCTAGTTCTAGGAAAAAGATGAAGCATCTCCCATTGATGGCAAAATCCAAAACAATCAGATAGAAATGTTGTCATTAATTTTCAACAATGCAAAAAGGTACCTAAAATTCGTCTCGATTTTCTCCAGTCTGATCTGAATTCTGAAGAACACAAGCATTTGAATCCAAGTGAAGTATCGAAGTAACAGCAGCGACTACAACAGTTCGACCATGGTTTCGCTACTCATCAATAGGATATCGAAGAGCAAGGTAACATAACATGTGCTAGAGCAAACGCAAGCGATCAAGCAAGCCAAGTAGCAAACGGAGTGATGTAGGCCGCGGTGTTGTTGATCTCGGCGACCAGCGCGGCGAGCTCCGCCGCCTTCTGCTGCGCAGCCTGGAGATCGCCAACGGCGGCGAGGCGCTGGGCCTTGACGGAGTCGTCCACGCCACCAGGAACACCGCCCGGGTTGTACGTCAGTAACGCGGCGGCCCAGAGGTGCCCGCGGCAGCTCTCCACGAGGCTGAGCGCGTCCTCGGCGAGCGGCCTGGCGACGGGGAGCCTGGTGTCGATGGAATCCATGGCGCTCCGCGCGAAGATCTCGAAGGTGCGAAAGCTGCCGACGCCGAGCGGGGGAAGAGGCGCCGGGTGGGACTTGCCAGTGAGAGCGAGATGCTCCGCCACCTCCAAGTTGGTGATGACGTCGGAGAGGTCCATCGACGCGTTCTTCAGGTTGACACTCACGGCCACCGCCTGGTCGAGCTCGCCCCACGAGACGGTCGCTCTCAACACCGACGCCGGCGACGCCAGCACCGGCATCACGCCGTCGAACAGCTCGACGACGCTGCCGCAGTACTGGCGCACGCCGACCAGTCGGGATCGAAGCCGTCCCCTGAGTGACCATACCTCCAGCGCCGCCGTCTCACTCGGTCACTCCCCGTCTCCTCTCCTCTCTCACGGTGGTCGGTGGCGGTGGGCGGCTTCGCTTCGCTGCGAGCGCGCGGCGTGTTCTTCTGAAATAGCCAGCCCGCCCCGTCGTGGACGCATGGGCCCAGACGTCAGTGGGCGGCAACGCTCCAACTGGCAAGTGGGTCCCGTACTCCCGTATGCATGGGCCCATGAGTCAGTGGGCCAGGGTTGGGCTACCTCTCGAGACGATCGATCCTGTGCGTGGTTCCCGAATTTATTTACGTGTAAGTGTGTAAACAAATTTTTCACCTCCCGAAGCCGTAGGACAAAACCGTAGAAAATTTTGGGTCCTTCCATTTTTGTTAAATTGTTTGTTAGAAATGGTGATTTATTTTGTGTTAAATGAGCACATATCCCAGGTTTTGTTGTTCAAATATGCTGCTGCTGGTTATCTTAAAATGTCATTTGCTGCTAATTATCTAAAAATGTAATGTTGCTCACAATTCGGTTACGAAGAGTGAGATTTGAAGGAGTGAGGAGAGGGAGCCATGAGAGAGAGAGATGAGTAAATAGCATTCTTGCAAAATGTTTGAGGTGGGTTCATGAATCTTTACGCAAGATCTAGCGGTAGTTAACGCATAGGGAGGAACTTGCACTAGTAGGAAATCCATCCTTATAACTCTGCCTAACATGTTATATATGTTGTCTGAATAGTTCTTAGTAACTAAATATGTAATTGGAAATCACTTAATATATTAACCTCGCCATCACCATCTTCCTCCTCTATACAACAACATTCTCTTCCTCCTCGCTTAAAGGAATGTCAGGCCAAAGGAAGACCAAAAACAAAAGGAGGTTGACAGCGAGGGCTGCATGGTTCTAGCACCACCACCTCGCCCAGGAAGTCAAGATCGGAGAAGGATGATGGGCGGAGTTGGCTTACAGATTGGTGCACGACACCTGCAATTAGGGTAAACAGAGCAGGTGACAGGGGTGCCAACCAACCGTGGGTAGGTTGGTTGGCAAGGTTGACGTCGACGATGGAGATGCATGGAGTGATGCCTGAGGGGGAAGATGAGAGGCGGTAAACCAGGGTGTCAAATAGGGGAGGAGTTTTTGTATCCGAATTGATATATCTGGCGTTCGATATAAAGTGATAATTACAAATTTCGAGCTTGAACACCTATTTTCCAACGATTTTGTAGCACATCGTTATCACTCTTAATCGAGTCTCATCATCGCCACCATCACTCTACCTGTTGCCATTATCTAAAAAAACCACTCTAGCTGTAGTAGATCGTCTTCTCATTCTTCCGGGCAAACAAGACCTGTGCTCTGGTTTGATCAACTCAAAGTATTCCTCATTGGTCCGCAAAATCCAAAACAGTCGAATAGAAATGTTGTAAATTATTAATTTTCAATGAGCAAAGATACCTGCAAAAACGTCTTGATTTTTTTGGTTGCTGATCATGCATGATCTGATATATGTATATGAAGAACATCAAAATGCATACCCTCTCACAACAAAAAAAACATCAGCATGTGATGTGAGTGGGTCAGGGCTGGCCAGTGGGCCCCAGCCACCGGAACAGATTTTCTACCTCTCGCGGGTCAAAGAAAACTACCTCGCCGGCGGACGCAGCAGTAGAACTGTAGAAGGCGGGTAGTTCCTGGGCCTTCTCCACCCAACACCCAAATCGCACACGCAGGCAAGGAGAGACTGCGAGAGAGACGGGAGTGGGTGGAGATGGCGGGGAGACCACGAGAGCGCCGGGGCGAGCGCATTGTCGTCGCCTTGACGGCCGAAGCAGTCCAGGCCATGGACGTCCTCCACGGCAGGCTCGTCGCGCGCGCGGACGCGCATCGGAGGCTCATCCAGGGCTCGCCCTTTGGCGAAGGCGACGCGTTCCCCGCCAGAGACGACGACGCCGAGAAGCTCTTCCGGGTCGCCATCGAAAGGATCGGGCGCGTCGGGCAGCTCCACGAGGCGGTCGGCCTCGCCTTCCCGCTCTGCGCCGCCGCCCAGCGCGCCGTCGAGCTTCGAGGCGACGCGGCGCGGTGGTGGGACTGGGAGCTCCGCCGCGCTGCCGCCGCCGCCGCGGTCACCCTGGCGTTGCGGAGTCTGCGCTCGGCCAAGTCGCACGCGGTGCTCGCCGAGGACGCCACGAACATCTACAGGCTGTTGCCCCAGGCGTCCCGGCTCCCCTGGTGGACAATGGCCGAGGAGCGTCTGTGTCTCGCCGCCGGCGCGATCGCCGCGGCGCGGGATGCCGTGGAGAGGGTGCGCCCCGACGTCGTCCACGACTTCTGCGAAGCCTGCATGCTTCATCGCTGAGCGCAGGCGCAGGCGTAGCCGAGCGGCGCGTTCCATCTCGAAAAGTCGAAGCCCACGAACAATTCACCCATGGCTGAAAGCCTCTGCGTTGTTCTGTTTATCACCCCACCCCACCCCCCCATCTATATCCATGTTGTAGTGGATCATCCCCCCACCCCACCCCCCAGGTCCGTCAGGCTGTTGGTTTTCACAGGTTTTATCGATCAGATGGCAGCGAGTTTTTCAGGTTGATGATGAACTTCTGAATTCGCGTGTGTTGAATGTTGATCAGTTACATGTTCGCAGCATTGTACCCGATTCGCTTATTGTGTGTTTGCTTTTCTGAGTTCGAACAGCGGAGCCCTCCTGTTAATCTTGCCTTGCACAGTTGCACGATGAGACAAGTTCTTGAGTACAATCTTTTTGAAGCCGATCGAAATCTATGTTTCTTGTGCACAGCTCTGCCTATTAGTTGTCTGATTTGGTTCATCAAATTCGATCCCAAAGATTTATCTGACTCGCTATATATCCACTGTTTGTGTATGCTACTTGATGAGTTACATGGTACACCTCAGTTTGCGTACTCGTGAAAGTTGTTTTCTGAAATAAAACCGGTACTGTTACTGTGTTTTCAAGTAAGTTCATCGTAATCTTTTGTTTGCTGGTATATGCCTGTGTGGCGTGGCTAAATTTGCTGTCATACATAAGCTTTCGATCAGCTGCATGCCGTACATGAATTTGTACGCAGCAACAAGCATATGCACAATGAGCTAAATGTCTTAATTTTGGCTTGAGGTCAAAGTTCTTTTGCATGGAGGGCAGATGAAATGGGAACTGATCATTCCATTGGGTGTATTGAGCATTCTGAAAATGTATCGGTGCTGGAAAAAATCCGTATCCCAACTGATGTATATTCACGTAACAATGCAATAGCAGTAGCATTAGCATCATTATAAATTGAGAGTGGGACGGAATCCCGTTGCAATGAGATAGTGTCAAAATAAAATCTGTCATAGCACAGCTCTACCCTCCCGCCTCACCTCTCTTCATCGTTGCACCTCCCTTTTGTGTCCGCCTCCACCCTCCTCCTCCTGTGTTTTCTCCGCACGTATCCCCGGCCGGAGACACCATTGTCATCTCGCAGCTCCGCTCCCCCATCCTCCCACCCCACTACCTTCAATCTTTTTCCACGGCTTTGACGGCACCCCAACCTCCTCAACACCCCATGATCCCCTTCCCACCCAGGGCCGTGCCTGAGGGGGGCGAGCGGGGCCACCACCCCGGGCCCCCCATGGACAGGGGCCCCACCCGGCCACCCGCTGCCTACATGGGATTAAGTGATTAATTAATCCCTCGCTGCCTACTACCGATTGAAAGGGAAAGGCCTAATTGGGGCCCATATGGTCACAGGTCACCGTGGCAGTCTGATGGCCGGCCGATGCTTGATGCCGCGTTACATCCTTCTGTAGGTTCGAGGGCTTCGGCGGTTCGGCCTTCAGGCTGCAGGCCTCATCCCATACTCGCTGCCACGCCGCCGATGCCTGATGGCTGTGGCCCGTGTGCAATTCCAAAGTCGAACTAGCACCGCCGCCGCCACACGGTTCGTTTCATGGTTTGTGCTTCGTCCAATCTCATGGTTTTTATTGTCTATTGATTTCTCATGATCTCATCAACCCTAGGAACGCAACCTTATTTAGTGGTGGTCACGGTAGATCCGATCTACCTCGGGTCTGCTACTCTACGTCTCTATTTTAGATTATTCACCACACGTCCACACGCATCTAGAAATGTTAGAAGACATTTCTAAGATGTCCTCCACAATTATTTGAGGTAAAAAATCTTACTTGTACTTTTACTTTTATTTATCGGTATAATTTTTACAGTACATTGAATGTTTTTTAGTTGATATATGGTATTATAAAAAAATGTAATACTTATGTTAGGGGCCTCCATCTATGAGTTCGCCCCGGGCCCCGGAAAACTCAGGAACGGCCCTGTTCCCACCGTTGGGCTACCGCGTCGCGTCCCTGACCTCCCTCTAAGTCTGGAGGCACACACCTTCCCCCACCCCCACCTCGAATCCCAACCAAGGGGAGGAACAACACCAATAAGATCGTGGAGGGCAGACGAGGTTGTGCCAATGAAATCGTGGAGGGCGGAGGAAGGAGTTGTGCAAGAGTTGTATCCCGTTGCGAGTGCTCATAATAGGATACCATCCCATAGTATTGTTCTTCTAAATTCTAAATAGACACTCTCACTCTCAAACATGCAGATATGAGAATGGAATGGATAAATCATTGTTCCTCGTTTGCAAGATTACACTGTATGTGCTCCTATGCATTTGATGTTACATTTTCAATCCCCAAAGACACCAACAGGATATTTGCATGTCTTTTATGATGGAAAGATGCATGTCATTTGATTTTAGGGTTAAGAGTTAGGCTGGGAATGTGGTAACCCTATGCTTAGAGGGAGGCTGATGAGTCGTCGGCCGATGGTCGCAATGAGATAGGGAAGGGGCGGTGGGTCCACAACACCAAGGATGTGGGAAATGTCAAAGGTAGTGGGGGTGGCGCCAACAGCTGGACTAAGGGTGCGCGGGGCTAACGGTGACGGTGTGGCAGCGGAAGGATCGGGGTGAAGCGGGAAGGCGACGATAATGTCAAAGGCTGTGAGTGGTGGCCGGAGCCCAAAGCCATGGGAGGCGGTGGGCGAGACACACTGAGCAAAGGAGGGGAGAGGCAAAGAAGAAGGCAGGAGGAATAGACATGAGGAGGCGGGCGGAGTTGTTGGAGCGTTGTCCCATTGGTCGAGGTCAGGGAGAGGGAGGGGATAACCCGGCCCTCGGCCGCATTTAATATTTATGCAGTTAATTTGCTATTGATCCCAACCTACAACTCCATGCATGCATAAGAGCATCTCCAATGGGGTGACCCTCCTCCTCCTCCTCCTCCTCCTCCTCCTCCTCCTCTGTTTGCTCCGCACGTATCCCCGGAGACAGCATTGTCATCTCGTTGCTCTGCTCCCCATCCTCCCACCCAACTACCTTCAATCTTTTTCCACGGCTTTGACAGCACCCCAACCTCCTCACCACCCCATGATCCCCTCCCCACCGTTGGGCTGCCGCATCGCGTCCCTGACCTCCCTCTAAGCCTGGAGGCACACACCTTCCCCCACCCCCACCTTGAATCCCAACCAAGGGGAGGGACAACGCCGATAAGATCGTGGAGGGCAGACTAGGCTGCGCCAATGAGATCGTGGAGGGCGGAGGAAGGAGTTGTGCAAGGGTCCATACATATCCCATTGCGAGTGCTCATAATAGGATACCATCCCATAGTACTGTTCTTCTAAATTCTAAATAGACACATTCCTCGCTCTCAAACATGCGTATATGAGAATGTAATGGATAAATCATTGTTCCTCGTTTTGCAAGAACACACTTTATGTGCTCCTGTGCATTTGATGTTACATTTTCAATCCCCAAAGACACCAACAGGATATTTGCATGTCTTTTATGATGGAAAGATGCATGTCATTTGATTTTAGGGTTAAGAGTTAGGCTGGGAATGTGGTAACCCTATGCTTAGAGGGAGGCTGATGAGTCGTCGGCCGATGGTCGCAATGAGATAGGGAAGGGGCGGTGGGTCCACAACACCAAGGATGTGGGAAATGTCAAAGGCAGTGGGGGTGGCGCCAACAGCTGAACTAAGGGTGTGCGGGGCTAACGGTGACGGTGTGGCAGCGGAAGGATCAGAGTGAAGCGGGAAGACGACGATAATATCAAAGGCTGTGAGCGGTGGCCGGAGGCCCATAGCCATGGGAGGCGGTGGGCGAGACTCACCGAGCAAAGGAGGCATAAGGGAGAGGCAAAGAAGAAGGCGGGAGGAATAGACATGAGGCGGGGCGGAGTTGTCGGAGCGTTGTCCCATTGGTCGGGGTACGTCAGGGAGAGCCGAGAGGGTGGGGATAATCCCAGGCCGCATTTAATATTTCTGCAGTTAATTTGTTAGAGCATCCGTAGCAGGCACTCTATAATACTGTAGCTCTGGATAGAGTGTCTGATGTCAGAAAGGAATCTTTTAGAGTGCAGTGTAAAGTCTGAAGGAAATTTAGAGGGAAGGATAGAGGGACCCTCTAATAGTGAAATAGAGGGTGAGGATAGAGTAGCAGATGTGGATGCTCTTATTGATCCCAACCTACAACTCCATGCATGCATGTAATGCATCGTGGTGGCATCAGCTAGAAATTAAAGTAGCAAATCAGGTTAGAACGAGTGATCAGATGAACCAACAAGCTAGGCAACCATGCATGTAGGAAAATGTAGTGCATACTGCATCGTCTAAATGAGCATCAGCAACGCATGGATGGATGGAACCAAAGATTCAAAGGACACAGTATAGCACGTGCTACGGCAGAACAAGGCATTAAGCGAGCATAGCAAACGGATCGAGCCCCAAAGAGATCGAGACCACTCGGTTCATGCCGGATCGCAAGTGCGTGTAGGCAATAGCCGCATGCTGATGCTACGCTTGCATGATTCAGCGGCGGCGGCACACACACAGCATCAGCATTCAGCAACGCCGATAGCGGTGGGCCGGCGGCGCAGGTGGCGAGGCGCTTCTCTCGATCGCGGAGAGAGAGGGAGAGAGAGAGAGAGAGAGTGTAGCCATCCCCACGGGAAAACAAAAGGTTTCCGAACTAAAACGAGATGTTTAGTTCTTTCTTTAAAAGCTGTAACGTACGTAAACTGATTACAAAGCCATCTGATTACCGATTACGTAAAACCGTGTTTGTTTCAGTCTGGCCCGTAATTATTAGTCCAATGCCGCGCTATTCGATACAGCACTATGCAAAGACCATTACGCTTTCGGTCTTATTCTTTTCGGCCGAAAGAGTTGTGCACCCTCAGGAATCAGTATAGGCTGGGAAAGTTTCAAAGATTATAAAAAATACTCCCTCCGTATGACGCTTTTCACTTTTGTAACACGCCTTAACCATTCGTTTTATTTAAAATTTTAACACAAAAATGCAAAAATACAAGTCATGCCTAAAGTAACTTTAATGATAAAACAAATCAAAATAAAACAAATGATATTTGCATAAATTTTTTGAATAAGACGAATAGACAAAGATGTGTTTAAAAATCAAAAGCGTCAAACAAAAAAGAACGGAGAGAGTATTATTTTAGAAATTTTATTAAAAATTATTTAAAACCTAAAAAAAATAACTACAAAGTGTTCATCGATTGGCTTGTACAAAATAACAAATTATCAATGTTAACTTTATTTTTCATTTAAACTACGAGAACGATGCTAGGGCCTAGGGGTGGATCCAGAACTAAAATCAAAGGGCATGTCCTTGTCTTGTATCCTAACTAGCCCATTTTCTAATAGGGCTGAGCCTTGGACTTTGAACCGGTATAAAGAGATCAAAAATTCAAACTCGGGCCAAGCCCAACCAGCCCTAGTGCTGGTGGGCCTTACTCTGAACCAAACAAAACAATGCATTCTGTGTTGCATTTTTATACCCCCAAGCAATTCCATTCCATTTACATTTACATTATCACATCTTCAACCACGCAGCGCTAAAGTGTTTGAAATTTGCAGTTTGATCGTTGCGTACAGTACATCTGTCCTTGTCAATAGTATCTGCTTCTTACCATATGGGTTCGCCTTTATGCTCTCCGAATTAGAAGATTAATGTGTTAGTACGACCTGCGTACCGAAGCCCACGCAAATTTCTCCACACAAAAATGAAAATCCACGCGAATTTCGCTTTGCCCACACGAACCATATAGATCCAAATATCACGAGCGGCAAATTTATGTTCATGGCTTCGACGTAATCACGCCATGCATGTGGCACAATCCATTTTAGCATGCACGGTTGCACTGCTGCATATATGTTGAGCTAATATACTGATTCAGACAAAAAAAACGTCAACAACCTGTCGAACAACTGTATGAGAACCATGGCAAAGGCACAGAGTAACCATATCACACTACCATAGTGATAATAATATAGATGCACAATGAATTAATAGCTATATCTAGTTTATAGCACTGATGATTTATACAGCTGCTCCGATCTGCACGTGCAAAAAATGAATGGAAAATAGCACTTAAAAAAATACTCAGTGTTATAGCGACTTATGATAAGGACTGTCAATCACTCGTCTTGTCAGTTGTCATGGTCTCATGGAAAATGTATATCAGAATAATAACATAAACGTGTGTTGTTTCCTTGTTTTACCATCGGGAACAAAAGACGGGGAACACCCCCATCAAATGCTCAGGAAATAACCTGTGGCAACAGCAAAACAAATCACAAGGGCAGCCTACAATATTTATCAGTAGATGAAAAAAAAGGAAAGGCTAAAACAATAGAACTTACAGAGCTTGATTCCATGGTATGCTGCATTTAGAAAAGAATGGGTCCTTCATCCCATATCACAAAACTGTCTTGGTATGACATAAACTATCAAGATCCTAGCTATAGAAAAGAATGGCTGCTTTGCATATCATGATTGGCATATCTACTACGATGTAAGTTGCCCAAATAAAATTCCACCAAATACCAAAGCTCCAAACCACTTATTGGACACAAATCTGCAGAGCACAAATTCAACAAAACGAGTTAAGCATTTCACACCGCTATAACAAGTTAACATATAAATTCATTATGAATTGTCACAAAGAGTGAAGATTCAATGTAAAAAAACCTACTTCCTGTTACAGTCTGCACGGTCAGATAAGTCAACAGTTGAAATTTGCCATGCTAGCTGTGCAGCTGCAGCTGTCAGGAAAGGATAATAGGGCCATGCTGTTCAACATGATTAACATTTGTAATCAATATGGTGTAAAAAATACTCTTCATGAAACATGACATTCTGATGATGAGCACGAACCGAGGTCAGCATTGTAGGCACTGAGTGCTAAGCTGCCAATGCATGTTGCACCAAAGCTACTAATCCAGTGCTTGGTCGAATCTCCAAACCTTAATGCTGTGGACTTAACTCCTACTCTGAGATCATCTTGTTTGTCCTGATATACATTTGAATCATAAATCTTAACAACCCCAAAGATTATTGCACTCACATTAAACATGAACGGACACCATTAGTATAACACCTGGTGGGCATATATGGTATCATATACCAGTGTCCAACATATACCAGCGGTATACAATGGAAGAATGATGGCAGGATCTAATTCTCCTTTGATAGCAGCCCATCCTAGCAAAGCCCCCCAGTTGAACGTCAATCCAAGATATGCCTGAGGCTGTTATGCATGCATAAAAGGAAGAAATTATCTTTGTAAACAAGATTACGGTGTCAAAACCTTCCAAATGTTTAATACATACCCAAAATGTGAATCTCTTCATAAGTGGGTAAGAAAAGACCAACAGGAGTGAAGCTGCCCCGAGAATACGGCTATACAAAAAAAACGTGAATATTACTGTAGTGGGCACACCAAAGATGCATGCACATATAATGCAAATTGATATTCCTTTGGTTTTTTGGAAGTGAATAATTTAAAGCAGGCATAGAGATATGTATTAGATTTTTTCTGCATTCCAGAATCCAGAAAACGTCGATACTGTAGTACCATAGTTCGGAACGTACTGACTTTGTTAGACAATGATGATAAGGAAAATGCTATTTGCAGACAATTTGTTTGATCTTTTCGAATGCAACCAGAAGAAGAGAGAAGATCAAAAATATTTTCGAAAGTTAAATCAAGTCTTAGGGGCTATTGGTTAATAAGGATAAATCTTCAATACTTTTCAGTAAAAACTGTAAGCAAGAACAAAAAAACAAGTACATAATAGTCCAGATATTACGAATGAAACTCTAAAGGAAAAATACCTTGGACTCCCTACTGCAGTTGGAATGTCAACATACGCTTTTGGAAAGAAAAAAAACCTGGAACTCTGGAAGTTTTAGAGCGCGTGCGTTTCAGCGTGTCACAGCGTAGCGTAGCGTTCCCGAGAGTGCGCGCAGCGGCGGATTTTGAATCCTCACGCTACGCGAAGCCAAATCGCGCAACGCCTTAGAGAGGTGATCCAAGGATGGAGTGAGAAAAAGCTTACCCAAGCAGGTAGGTAGGGAGATATTATTAAAGTCGGAATGCTTTTGGTAGCATAAGGTTACGTTGGATCAAATGGAATTCAATGGCAAGCTTAAAATTGAAATAGGGGATGGCCGAATGGGTTTCTGAGAAATGAGAAGATTTAATTTGGCAATGTTTGGAAAGCAAGCATGGAGAATAATGACTAAACCTGAGTAAGTAATCGCTAGAGTTTTAAAAAGGAAGTGTTTTCGTAAGGAAGAATTTTTGGCTGCAACAAAAAAAGGCATGCATCTAGTACTTGGAGGGATATTTAGAAGGGAGAAAGGTGTTGTGTAAAGGCATTTTTAAAGGAACAGAAAATGGTAGGACCGCTCAGGCGCTCACATTGGGAAGGATGACTGGATCCCAGAGAGATACTCCTTTAAGCCAATATGGAGAAGTCCAAATAATCATGAGGAGTATGTTAGTGAACTCCTTCCTGGTAGGAACTAATGGAACGAAAATCTGATAAGATCAATTTTCATGAGGGTGGATGATGAAGCCATCCTTCAGGTACTGTTAGGAAGAATGGAAGAAGGTGTGAGCTCTTGTATATGAGAATATGCCTACCTCAAAAAACAATGTCTTAACGAGGACTCCATAAAATCATTTAGAAATTGTTTGCAGCAATCTTTTATGCACAAGTTCCCTATAACAGTATCTAGATAGTCTACATGCATACCAAACAGTTAAAATGCATTTCAGACACACAAGAAAAAAAAACATGTGCCTTTCATACCTGTAGTTATTCAGTTGGAGAAGAATGCCCAATCCCAGTAAAAGCTGCAACCCGAGAAAGCATACTCCTTGAGAAGGGGTTAGATCACCTGATGCTATAGGCCTGTTTTTGGTGCGCTCAACCTACAATGGAAACTTGTTTGTGAGTGCCACCCAACCACGAGGATATATTCATCAATCATTTCATTGCATGATCCACCTGACTGAACTACTGAAGCAGTCCAGGAGTAGAAGAACACGTGAATCTTAGGTTTAGTCATGAATTCCTGTACATCACAACTTATGTGACAAACAGCTTTTCTGGCAATTGTCAAGATGTGCAAACATCACCTATGTTGTAAAGAATTTTTTATATTCTGGTCCACTACATTGTTTCTTCTAGCTATTGACACTATACATGGTCAGTGGCACAGCATATGCCAGTGTGAAAAATATGTGCCAACTTCACACTACTGTGTCCTAGTTCAAAAGGTAAGGGTGTACAGCACATGTCAAATTACAGATGATCCTTTTGGGGCTTCACGATTTCAATGATCTGAAATGCAATTTTTTGCTAATAGGTGAAGTCTGCCCACAATCAAAGTAAAGAAGAACAAAATCACCTTTTTATCGATGTCACTGTCTAGAAGATCATTCACAGTGCAACCAGCTCCCCTGAGGAGGACAGCTCCACAACCAAAGAGGGCAAGCATTTTGAGGTCAGGGAGCTCCCCAGGCATTGCTGCCATTGTGATGGACCTAGTAAGCAAAGATTTTCCAGCCTCTCTTCAGCTCAGAAGGTAAGGTGGAATGTGCAACGAATTTGATGGCATTCAAGCATGCCAAGATGATAAGGGTGGAAGGAAGCACACCACATGGAGGGCCATGCCAGGAGCCAGGTGCCGATGGGCTTGTCGAGGCGGGCGAGCATGGCGTACGGTCGCGCCGCCACGGGGAGGTACCTGTCGACCCAGGAAGGCGGGGGCGGGGGCGGCGGGGAGTGGGAGGAAGTGGAGAGGGCTGAGGCGGGCGACGGGTTGGTGGGGAGCAGAAGTGGAAGCCCCATGGCCCTGGTTGCGGCAGAGGGAGGCGCAGCAAGGCATGGCCATGGCCATGGGCGGCTTAGAGTGATGAGGTGGCGTGGCGCGCGAGCGCTGCTGGGATCGGAAGTGAGAGCGGGAGCTGGAGCCGGCGGGTGGGGAGGCGCCGAGAGGGCGGCGAGAGGGAGAGGGTTGCGGCGGCGGAGGGCGGCGCGGAGCAGAGCCATGGCTGCTGCCTGCTGGTGCCAGCCGGCCCCTCCTCCCTACCCGCTAGTGGGGTCGTCGTCGGGGTACAGGGGACTGGAGACGGCGTGTCGGCGGCTAACAGGGGGACGGCGCGCCGGCGGCTAACAGGGGGGCGGTACGACCGGCGGCTGCGCCCTAAGAGCAAAGCGGCGGCCGGCGGGAGACGGTGGAGTCGGCGTGCAGAGGTTGAGGGACGGCGCCGGCGGGGTGAAGAGGTGGACTGGTGGAGGCTGCTCAGACTGGAGAAGCGGCGGCGGGGCGGAGACTGCAGAAATGCAGAGCTCGGGGAGTTGGGTTACTATTTTCACAAAAATACCATTACAAAAAATAAATTTTTTTTTACTAGCTCCGGCTCCGGTCACAAAAAAAAAAATCGCGTCATACTTAAAATACATTTAATAATAAACCAAATCATAACAAAATAAATAATTTTTGAATAAGACAAATGGTCAAAGACATGTTCAATGGTGACTTCTTTTTATGACCGGAGGGAGTATCATTTAATGTGATTCATTTTTTATGATTCATTTAAAAAATGTCATTCGCAACATGATTTCACCTTCTATCCTCTCTACTTCAATGACGTCTCCGTCACTCCACAATATTCACCACGGACTGGCCAACGTTCCCTCGAGCTCCTCCGTCGTGTGCCTTGACTTGAGGAGGACTTACCACGGTATTCGTTGGGGGCCCCTGATTGCCCTCACCACCGCCTCGAACTCCAACGCCATTGGCCCTTTGCGGCCTCCGCCACACGGTGCCCGCCTCAAGCTTGTATAGAGGAAATTCTCTTTTATAGACCTTGATGGTCATTTTAATAAATAAACATTCCAAGCTTAACAACATGTTTGGAATGGCTAGGTTGAATGAACATGTCGGTTGAGCTGATTTGAGTTAAATGTTAAGCTGAATTTTATGGGGTTCTTAAATCCACTTCTCGAAATTGGTTCCTCTTGTTATGTTTTTAAAGGATTTAGATATGGCTATAATTACGGATTTGCTAAATGGTAGTTGCCTAGGTGACTGGTCACTTGCCCAGGAGATTGCCCCTTCCTCTTCTAGCGTAGACAATTCCCCTTTCCCTCTTTTTTACCTGTGGATGACGTGCCACGCCGTTTTCATTTTCGTCTATTGCCGCGCCGCCTTCTTCTTTGCCCCCAACGAACTCCGCCACCGCAGCCACCGTGAGTTTTGGATTAGGGTTTGGGGTTGGGGTGGGGATCTCCGTGCCCCCGGTCTTAGAGGGATGGCTGGGGAAGACAGCGGCCTACCAGTTGGTTGGGGATGGAGTGATGGCAGCGGCAGCGCCGTCGAAGCCGTGGGAGGGGGTGAATGCGGTTGGGGAAGCGGTGGCGGCGGTGAAGGCGTCAGTCGGGTTATAGTGGGCGGGGCGACACGGCGGCGGCAGGGGTGGAGGAGGGGCGCACGCGTGGGGGAGATATGAAATCTAGGGAGAGAGGGAGGGGAAGAGAAAAGAGAGGAGAGATTTGGGGTCTACTAGGAGGTCAATCCTCTATAATTAAGAAAAAAACTTCTAGCCAAATAGATTCAAGCCACAAGTAGCAACGCATCCAGTACGGCGGCAATTCAACCTATATAGTGTTTTGAGGGAACCCCACGGTAGCACGATGGCGCACATTGGCTTGTCCTTCGGGGACGCGGGGCGTCGGACGCGCCCCCGTCCGATGGCCAGTGCTGGCCGTTGGATCTCCATCCGACGGCCAGCGTTAGATCTTGTGTAAAAACTTGTTAGTTTTGTTTCACCATATAAATAAATATTAAAAAATCATTAAATATATGTGAGACCTGACACTGATTAGAGAATATTTATGATTTTTAATGATTTTTTAAATTTATTTACATAACGAAACAAAAATAACAAAACTTTTCTCAAAATCTAAGGGGCGTTTGCTTTGCTTGGTTTTTCTTTTATTTTATTAGGTTACTATGAATATCCAGGCCGTTGGATGGAGGACGGGAGGCGCGTCCGACGCCCGTCGGCCCCCTGCGTTCGTCCTTCGGTGGGTGCTCATCGGCCTCCCTCCGACGGCGATGAACGGACCACTGTTCGGCTCTCTCGTTAATGCCAAAGCGCCTGCATCGTAGTCTAGGAAGCAATCCTAGCAAGCTAGCTAATTAACGCTATCTACATCACTGGAGTGATGAGTTTAAAGCGATGCGCGCACGGCGCACGTTGAGGTTGGGTCAGGTCAGATCATTGTAGCCTTTCTCAGTTTCAAAGCTCTAACGTAGCCTAGCCAGGTAGCTCTACTGCACGGCCCATGGCCCATTTGTACGTGTGCGTGCACCGCGCCACGCGATTCACTTTGATGTTTGATCGAAACAAAAACATTTCGCTTCAGGTCGAAGAATCGCCCTAGTACGTACTAGACCGCCTAGCTAGCTAGATTTTGCACCAAAGAAAACGCAGTTCTTTCTAGCTTAATTCAATTATAATTATAAGCCCTTGATAGAAAGCCCACAGACCCTAAAAACTGTTTTAAAAATGCTTTACGAGCTTTTGAGAATAACCGCTAAAACCCTTGATATTAAAGTGCCGAAGAGTTTAACGTGTTAAAAAATAAATTTCTAGTTATAGTTTTATATGTAAATTTAGGTGAAGGACTATGTTTAATCATACAGAACGGATGCAAAACGGATGGCCGTTCCTGCTCATTTCAACGGAGGAGGGTCACCTGTCTTCTGATTAACTGATCCATCAGCAACAGTTCACCTCCCACTCAAGTAGTGGTGGGAATTGGGCTACGCCGTGCCGGCCCGACTCAGGCCCGTTGTGCCTCGAGCCGGTGCAAAACGAGACGGCACGGCCCTACCAGCACTTCGGGCCGTGTGGGGGCTGGCATGGAGTGCCAAAATCTAGGCCCGGCATGGCCCAACATCACATCGGGCTGGGCCGGCCCGAGCACGGCATGAGTGACAAAATAGCAGGCAAGATTATTTTTTATAAATTTGTGTGTTGTTTAAATTAAAAAGTTGTTTACATGAAAAAGATGCGTCTCGAAATTATCTATAACTTTCGTGTTCAACCAAAATTCATCCGAGAAACAAAAGACCTTAAAAATGACAAATTACCGAGAACGGTGCCGTCGACCCTAAAGCAGGCAGTGAAGAAAATATTTTTTTTTATAAATTCATACGTTGCTCAGATGAAAAAATTCACTACATAAAAAGGATGGGACTCGAAATTATCTATAGCTTTCGTGTTAAACATAAATTCATCAGAACAACGAAAGAACACGAAAAATACAAACTATTGACTCGTGCCTCATTTCGGGCCAGGTCCCCCCTCCCTCGACACCACCACCTCTCTTCGCCTTGCATCCCTTTCTCTCTCCTTCTCAATCTAGCGGCCGATGAGTGATGGAGTGGGCGACACGGTTCCTGGCGGTGGTGTGTTTCTTTGCTACAGGCGTCGTGTATGCCCTCGTCACTTTCCATGTCCCCTGCTTTGGTTCCAACGCCGTCATGGCCGCCAAGGCAGCCCGTCTCGTCTGCTTCGCCACCTTCTAGGATGTCGTGCTCTAGGCAACCTCATCATGTTCATCAACTGCGAGTTCATTAATTTGGCTCCACCCCATAGACATGGATTTAGACGGTGGCGGCTCCTTGTCTTCCTCACAAACCACACGATGGTCGGTGGCGATGACTACTTCCTCTTGCTTCTCCCCCATGGCCCTGGATCTCGATGGCAGTGGCTCCTCCTCTTTCCCAACCCTACGACGGTGGTGGCGGTGGCTTCCTCTCTCTTGGTGGTGGTGGCCACGACTTCCTTCCCTTTGGCCATAGCGCATCTCTTTCATTTCTTCTAGTCCTCCCCATGATGCCGTAGTGCGCCGCTCATACCCTAGTGTGGGCCGGTGCAACCCTTCGCCTTTCTTGGCCTCATCCATATCCTCCTTTCCCACATTGCCGTGCTTGTTGCATAGATCTATGGGCTTACCATCCTGCCGTGTTTGGACATGAAGCGGTGCAATTTGTACTCTAATTTAGTAACAGAAGAATGGATGAAATAAAACTTCAATAGGAGTACCAATGCAAAGCAGAAGGCTTAGCTAGGTGTGTGGTTTCCTTCTGATGGCTTGATCATTCCGTTTCTAAATAGAACACTTTCAGGTTTAGGCCTTGATTTTACTTCATGTGTGGTTTTCTTTGCCTGATTCTTGTTGGTTGATACAAAATAAGCGCTTCTCCAATCCCCTCGCAAGCCCTGTTCCTCCCTCTCTAGTAACACTGTCCCCTCCTCCTTTCCTTCTCTCTCCCGGCGGCACCTTCACTGCTCCGTCCTCCGGCCTCCCACGGCCATACCACAGCCCTGACCACACTGATCAACTCCAGCCGCGTGGCGTCGAGCCCAGCTAGCTCAAGCGCAGATAGAAAAGACGATGGCGGCCGGCGGTAGCGGCGGATCGTATATATATTGTTTGCTTGGAGTGATCCCAGAAACAATTCTGCGTCATTGAGTATTCGTATATATATATATATCTACTAATCAAGTAGCCTAATTAACCAAGCACGCGTGATGATCGAACGATCATGGCCTTGAGCGCATGCATGCAGCTCCGGCCATCCACGTACAGTGAAAGGAAAGGAGAGCAGAACGCGTGCAAGGGCGGAGAGACGACAGGGCCAGGCAGAGGCAGGCTTCTGTCACTTCGTCGTCGATCTATGTCCAACCTCCCCGCTGTAGCATACGTCCATACGCAGGCAAACCTTTTGCCCCTGCTCCGGCTTGCTAGCCCTGCATGTCTGCGTGCAGTGCCTACATGATCCAGCCGTACGTGGACATTCATATTCTCCATCGACCTGTAAAGTTTCATAGATAGATAGATAGATGGATAGATCATGCACTGTATAGTAAGTTAGTGCATGCATGCGTATAACCAACCGTATGTGCTATAGGCTGCTAGCTCTTGTATATTCTTGCCTTGCCTTGGATCTGAATCATCTGAATATCATCTGAGCCTGACGAGAGCTAGGGTACGTGGTGCAGCACAGTGTTAATTGCGATGCGATGCAGTGTGGGTGTGGGGGGTTTGGGCTGGGTGTGTCCGTGTGTGGGATCGACGGACGCGACAGGTCGGGGCGAGGCGACACGGATGGACGAGACGCCGGAAAAAGCTTCCCACCGCGGTACGGACGGAGCTCGGCTCGCCTCCTCCGATCTGCTGCTGTCATTCCACTGCTGCGCGCTCGTGCACGCCATCTTCCTTTCTTTCCGAACCACCAGGCACCAGCTGAGCACACCACAAACCGCAAGGCGATAAAACCACCAGCTGCATGCTAGCTAGCTAGCTACTACCTGCAAAGGGCCATGTACGCTGGCTTCTTCGATTTATTGGTTATGACTTTTAAGTATTTTGAAGCAATTGATAGTTATTTTTGAAAAAATAAGAACTAAACAGAGCTAACTTATCATCGAATTCGCCTCCACAAACTTTCGAAGTTCATCTATTTCTTTTAGCATTTTAGTAGATAATCATGTACGTTGCGTTCTTAAAAACGAGTCTCAAGAACGACGTCTAGACTGTAAGGTCCTATGAGTCAATAAATTTACCCCTTGCGACCTTCAAAGATCTACTGTTCAATTTGCAATAAATTTGGTTACATGCCATAATCAAATATAGCTAGCCACCTATACGCTTGTATGCACTAAGACATGAATAGTTAATTAGTTTTTTGGGGTACTATTTTCTTCTAAAAAAATCAAAGCTGGCAATGCGAATTGCACCGTACCGTTTGGATTACTGAACACCGACCACTTAACTTTTTTGTGAACTACCATCAAGATTCACCTAAATAAATGGAGAAGAAAATTCAAAACATGACACGCAGTTTGCATGTCCGAGAGCATGTATGACATTCGGAATTAATCACATCTGAGTCAAATAAACAATGGGGGTCAGAATATCATACACTAGAATACAGATTTGAAAGACAATTCAGAATGTCATATATACACAAGGATACGGATCTTAAAGAGTATCATTTGCAGATTTCCCTAAAAGAAGTCCACCCGGAAGATAGAACCAAAAAAGAGAGATCGAATGCCAAAATCACAACGCAAGAAATCTTAGAAAATATACCTTGTGGATCTAGACCGTAGCTGTACATATATATTCATGGCATGCACGGAAAAGCATAATTTATGCAGTGTTACCAAAAATATGGGGGAGATTATAATGTATAGATCCATTGTCAACGTCCATGAGACCATGACCGGCCTCTCCCCCAGTCCCCCGAGAAGAGAACAAACACGGATATCCAGGAAAATTAGTTAGTTAGACGATTTGTTCTGATTTAGGCACAATTTATTTAGTCCATCATAAAAGAATATATTTATAATTCATACGACGCGCGCACACAGATATATACTCAACCAACGAACTATACATATGAAATTACGTACAGATGATCATAAGGATAGCTGTAGAATTAAAAATAGATCAGCTTGAAACACATGCAGTTTGAGCAACAGAAACTTTAGATCAGGTGGTTGCCAGATGTATATATACACTTCATGTAGAAGAGTAGATCTGCATATATACGATATAAGAATCAAACATCAAGACAAAAAAAGGTGCGCAATACATATCTTGATATCTAGCCAAGAGGCAGTACAACCAGAGACATGACAGCGCCGTAGATCTGATCCAACGTTGAAATTAACCGCAGAGATGCATGATGAATTAAAGCTGAACAAGAAGTGATTGATTAATTTTACCTAAAATTAACCTGCAGGCCTGGAGATGGGAAGAGCGCGCGGGCATGTCCAGTACAGGCGGCGATGGCTCATCAGCTCATGGACCAAGAAATTGGGGGCAAGAGGCGCCATGTTTTCCAAGGACTTTCTTGAACTATCAACAAGGTAATCTTAACACGGCGAGCGAGCGGCAGCGCGCAGCTAGCCCAGGAAGAAGAGATCCATGGGGATCGATGCATATATGCGTGGATGGAAACCAAGAAAGATTCATCAATCGAGCGCAAGTTCACAGTTCAAGAAAGCCTGTGGAGAGCATGGTCGCCATCTTAATTTTGGCGTGGAGAGAGAGAGAGAGAGAGAGAGGGGGAGAGAGGAGGGTAGTGAATCTGGGGGAAGGAGAGAGACCGTATAAATAGAGGAGTGAGGAGGAGGAGGAGGAGGAGGGGGAAGAGGAAGAAGAAGATGGTGATGGAGGTTGGCAACCTGGCACTGGGCACACGCTCCAATATAACTTCCACACACACACACGTGCGGACCCATATCTCCATCGATGTATTGCGCGTACGTATATACGCGGCTCGCATAACTGCTGCAAATGTGGCATCTCGATCGTTTGGCTACATCAATCCAAGGCATAATTCGATCAGTAGCTTCCAGTTTTGCACGTATTCGACATATATAATTATAACCCCTCCGGTTATTCATGAAAACATGGCGTTTGAGGTATAGCGTAAATCAAGGCTATTTTTTTAAAAAAGTAAATCGAAGCTTCAAAGCTTTATTTCTAGAAACTTTTACTTCCTCCGACCGCAAATGTTTGATATTTGAGATGTATGCTGATTGCTGATCAACGTTTTAAAACTTGAGGTATAGATATTTTTTAAAATATTTATATTGACTACACAAAAATAGTACATGTAGATTTGTTTCCAAAATTACTTTAATAATATTAAAATTTTTGTGGATTTCTAAATAAACTATCATGGTAATTAGTGGTGAAAGTTATGCATTGAAGACCGTGCAAAGTCCAAACCATCAAATATTTGTGAACGGAGGGAGTAAATTATATCTGGAATAGTCCTATGAAAATTGTACACAAAGACTTTTATAACATTATAATTAGTAGAATTCATAAATAGATTTTACTACTCCAATTAGTAGGCAGAGTTGTATTTTGCAGACCATGTCAATGTTTAAAGCGTATTTTTTTGCGCACGTCTAGAACATAAGCTTTTTATGAACTATATATGAGCAGATGCTATGATAGAACAATTGGCACATTTAGATATTTGCTGAATATTATGGAGATTCCTTGTGGAACGGAAAGAATTGGAAGGGTGTGTACGTACTACGTACGTTGAGGCCATGTGGGATCACATACATCTGTGTGAGATCGAGGAGCTGAGCCAAAGAGATGGATTGGATCATGGATGGTACCGGCCAGAGATCACATGCCGTGCCTACTGTTTACACTTTTCACGTGTATTCTAGAATCACATGCATTCATGCATGCATGCTCAGTACTCGAGCTCCATATATCCATCCTTCCATCCATCCATCGTTTCCTTAATTTACGCATATGCAGCAACCGTTCGATCCAAAACACACGCATGCACAAACAAACACATCAATTGCATGCATTTCATTGATTGCCATGGATCGAGCTGGCCCCTAAATAAAGGTAATCAATCAGCAATCAAATTATTCTCATTATCACCTACTACGAAATAATAGTAATAACAATGAATTAATTAATTAATTTCGCGGAGACAGCCATTGTCCTGCCTAGCTGCTAAAAACACATCTGAGTCCCTCCTCTCTGATTGTCTATGCGTAGCTAGCCAGCTACGCATGTATTATCACATGACACATGGCTTCTTCTGGTGCTTACCTAAACACAGACAAAGGTCGGCATTTGTAGTTGAGCCGGTAGCGGTGGCGGCGGCGGCGACGGTGGCAGTGCTGGCGGTGGGATCAGAAACGAGGACGCGATGCCGGTGGATAAATGTACCTCAGCGGCGTGGCCGGAGAGGCGCTGACGAATGGGCGGGCGCGCTGCGACGACGAGAGCGGCGAGGCCGGGGCCGTGGTGACGACGCGGCCGGCGCGGCGACACGAGCGTTGCTCCGATGAGGCGATGATGATCCGATCCCCTTTCACCGCTTCCCCAGCGCGGCGAAGAGAGGCTCCCCCCACTCCTCCTTGCTCTCGCCTCAGCAGCTCCTTGCTCCTCAGCTCCGGTCTCCGCTCCTTCCTCACAAGCGCGTGCGAGCTCCCTCAGCAAGTGCGGCGACGAGAAGACGACGCAGTGACTTTTTGTTACCGGAGGAGAAATGGCTCCAATTATCGGAGCCCAGTATTAGTCCCGGTTTGTAACACTAACCGGGACTAATAGCCAAATATCAGTCCCGGGTTGTAACACCAACCGGGCCTTTTGTGACAGGAGAAATGGCGCCAATTATCGGAGACTAGTATTAGTCCCGGTTGGTTATACGAACCGGGACTAGTACTCCCCACCTGACACCTCACGCGCGAATCGACCTATTGGTCCCGGTTGGTGGAACCAACCGGGCCTGAAAACTGGCCTTCTGCCTCGTTACCATTGAACCGGGACTGAAGTTAACCTCAGTCCCGGTTTGATGGTAACCTGGACTGATGTACCGGGATGGAAGGGCCGTTCCGTAGTAGTGACCGTAGTTTGAGAAAGTTTTATTTCTAAGTTCAGATTCATTGGACATAGAGGTAATAACTTAATTAGTGCTTTGTATAAAAACTATGCTCCAATAATGCATATTGAAAAATAATCTAATGCTTTATGTAAAGACTGCTCTAATGCATACTGAAATTAGGTAGGCAGGCAAAGTCAGGGGATCGGAGTCCCGACCAATAGTACATGACACCTAGCCGAACATGCACAGTATATAAAACATTAATTCATCGAGCATTCGTGTGGCTGGATATAATATAATTGGCGGCCGGCCCTGTACCCTCCTTTAATTCCGACCTAGCTAGCTTACTGCTTATTACCTGTGCTGTAATTAGCAAAGCCTGATATATCGCGATGCATATATACATTAATTATACAATGGTATACTAGTAGGCAGGCACGCTTAAAATTTGATGATACATGTACACACACACAGGAAGATTGACTAGATAAGCTATTAAGGAATGAATGGAAATGTAAATAGGTACAGTTGAGCAGTACGTACTGATGTTGCAGCGCCAACAACAAATAGACAGATCAATCTAGCTGTTTCGAGCCTTTACAGATCATCCAAATGAGCGGCAACCGTTGGTCGATCGGCTCTAGCTCGCGATGTTCTGTACGGTAGTCCTGCATATGCATGCCCAGCTACTCAGCTAGCTAGCAGGCTAGCCATTACATATGTTCATGCATGCGTTAGGTGCGTGCACACATGAGACACGGCAGCCACCACACCTAACATCGATCTCTTCCTGTAACACACCGTGCATGCGCATCTCGATCAATTATTAATTTTCCAGATTGTGATTGGACCATCTAGCTAACAAAATTAGGTTGCCGGCCAGGCCATGGATTGGTCGATCATGCTGTGCACTTCATCATCATTAATTATCATCGTCGTCGTCTCTTTTTAAAGGGGAATTCACTAAAAACTGAGAACATTAAATCCCTATATATATATTAGAGTAAAATGCACCAGAGGTCCATTAACTTGTGCGGTGGTGTAGGTCCATCAAATTTAAAAGTGTATTTTTGGATCCAATAACTTCTTAAGTTGTTCACCGCATGTCCAAACCGCTTAGTCAGCGCCTCCACGCTGACGTGGCGGTGCTTGGTCAGCATCTCCACGATGATGTGGCGGTGAGATGGGCACGCAAAATCTAAAAACAAATCAGAAAAAATCAAGAAAAAATCAAAAACAAATGCAAAGAAATCCTAAAATCATAAAACAAATCTGAAAAACTGTAAAAAATCCAAAAAATTCGGGAAAACTCGAAAAATGTGAAGAAATCCGAACAAATATAAAGAAATCCGAAAAAACAAAAACTCCAAAAAAAATCTAAAAAATGGGAAAATTGTAAAAAATCTGAAAATATAACCAATTTTTTTTCAATTTTTTGTTATGTTTTCAGATTGTTTAAATTTTTTCATTTTTTATTTTTTATCTTTTTTTTATTTTTTATTTTTGATTTTGTTTTTCCGGATTTCATTACAATTTTTAATTTTCCTGATTTTTTTCAGATTTTTTCACTATTTTTTTGATTTTTTACATTTTTTTTTTCATATTTTTGGAATTTTCCCTGAACTTTTTTCTTTTTTTACAATTTTTTTTAGATTTTGTGTGGCCACCTCACTGCCACGTCAACGTGGAGGCGCTGCAACGCCACGTCAGCGTGGAGGCGCTGACGTAGTGGTTTGGATCTGCGGTGAACAATTTAAGAAGTTAATGGACCCAAAAATGCACTTTCAAAGTTGATGGATCTAAGTGACACCACCGTACAAGTTAATGTACCTCTGGTGCATTTTACTCTATATTTTACATAAAGGTTATTTAGAAGTTGCATTAATGCAGCATAAACATCGCAAGGACCGCACAGAGTTTTTATTCAACCCAATCATCTTCGCCACACCTGATTCACCACACGTCGATAAATCATGCATGCAGACAAAACCGAGGCCTAATCCAACCCAATCTAGAAGACTTCGTTGAACTATGTGCCGCAACATCCATCGCCCCAAAACTCACCATCTAGACAAATGAAAAAACAATAAAGGAGCATGGGCTTATCCTTCTTTGGGAGTCAATTAATAAAACAAGTCAAGATATGACACCATCAACAACAAAGTCATCACCAACAGCAATTTAGGGAAAACATTCGCCACCTCGGACATTGAAACCAATGACATAGAATCCAAAGTCTACCATGGATATGTACTTGTAATCCAACCAACCAAGTTACACAACTGGCTAACAGCGCCGTATTACGATACACTAAAATGAGGATGGGCAATCAATTCTCTTTGATATTTATATAACAATATATTCATATTACTTCAAATCTCTCTATGTATGTACTACACATATAGTATATATGTATGATTTGTTACTTTAGTCAAACAGGATCCAATGGGAGCCACTATGTTTTGTCTAAAATACTAAAAATTTCCACCATAGTTGAAGAAAAAGCAAAAAAAAAAAAAACTACATATTAATTATAATGGGATCAGATTATAATGTTGTAGATCTATTCGTGTTGTAACATATTATTATTAAGAAATCACAAGTCAATTGAGATTAGAAGTTGCTCAGTTTTAAACCACCGATCGTACATATATTACACATATACACACGTACGCGTAGGATGGATGGATGGATACATAGCATGCGTATGTAGACACACAGATAAGTCCATGAGAATGGACGTCGACAGAGAGTCTGGTAAAGCTAGCTTTTTGCAATTCTAGATCTGTACATATGTGCAATTAGTAGCTAGCTTCCAGCCTCACTCCCCGGCATCTCGCTCGTTCGTTCGTTACAATACTGCAGGTCATGCATGCATGAGTACATGACTATAGTGCCAGCTAGCTTGTTTCTTACTAATTAGCACAGCTAACAATCCGTAATTGCAGTGCCAGTGACCACAAGTTAATAATAGTGGGCTAGCTGGTACTCCAATTAAGTACTCTCGTAGCTGGCTGCCATTTGTCGGTCGATGTGTCCATCCTCAACTCGCACGGCCTGTTAATTAGCTGCTGCATGCTTAATTGGTTACTGTAAAATGAATAAACGATGCATATGGTAGCTACTGCTGTCTGCATGTGGCTCTCAAGTTAATGACCTGCAGGCTGCAGCTACCTACGTACCTCGCGACTAGCAGATCGATCAGGAAGTTATGAGATGGAAACCTAGTACCGTAGTACGTACGTACTGCATATGCTCGCATCGATCGATCGATCTGCATGCTGGTAAATTACAAGCCTGAAGAGGATGATCATATCATCGGGCAGCTAGCTAGCTAGCTAGCAAGCAAGCAGCAACCGATCGCATCTGCAGCCCTGCATGCAGCCAACGCCACGGACGACATCTCTGCCTCAATTGTTGGGCGGGCACGTACAGCCTGACCCTGATGCATGGTACGCTTCCAGCCTGATGAGCCTGGAGCACTGCAGGCAAGCGATCTGCAACTGATCGAGCTGTACGTGCATGCGTGAGTGTTCAACAGTAGCTAAAATCTGTAACTGCAGTACGTGCTGCATGCACCATATATGCAGATATCACATATGCAGCAGCCAGCAGCTAGCTGATCCAGAGAACGGCACAACGCTCATGCATGTCCAAAGCTGGCAAGGCAGGGCAGGGCAGGGCAGGGCATGCAGAGACAGACAGGCCATGTTGATATGTGCATGTCTCTGCAGCCTGCGTGCAGCTAGCCAGGTCAGGTGTGCCTGGACGGCTGCGGTGGATGAAAGCCAAGGGTTTTTCGCATCGATCTTCTTCAGATTTATTACGTCGTCTGCAGTGCATACACAGTACGTACACAGAAAACCATATATATGAGATGATGCAGAGAATACCCGTGGGGCTAGCTCATCGCTGCATGCCAACAATGCATGCGTGCTATAGCTTCCACTTGTGAGCGAGTTTGTGACCACACCAGCAGTGTGTGCCCACTGCTCCGATCATTGCATCACCATCGCAAGGACGAACAAGCCCATCCAGTGCCTGCCCGGCCCTATGCCTTCTCGTCTCGATCGTACGTAGCTAGTAGAGCTCAATCGGGGGTTTCGTTTCTCAATCATGCATCCAACATCTCCATCATGCATGCTAAGTGCTAAGGTGCTATATATATATATGATCGATCCCTATTTTTATGCAATGCGGCGTACAGAAACCCCATGCAGATCGATCTCAGAGGGCCGGGTACGTACGTGTGGGTCGATCACTTAATTGATGAGTACTATATGTCATGTAATTTGCCACAAAATTAAACAAAAGATGTAGTCTTTCCGGTCCCTCAACTTTCACGGTGAATTAATTTTCGTCACTCATTTCTAAAATCAGAAATGTTCCGTCCCCCGACTTCTGAAACACTTAAATCTCATCCCTCGAATCATTTAAGAGCAATTTGCACATGTTGAGACTCATTCAGCGCCACGTATGCGCATGTCGCAGCTAGTTCAATGCCACGTGGACACGCTTATCTTTTCTCTTATTAACTTTTAATTTTTTAAAAAACAAATTTAAATAGAGAAACTCGACAGGGCGGAATAAAAAAAAATAGAGACGTGCAATAAATGGAATAAGAAAACTCGATGGAACAAAACATAAAAAAGGACATGTACAGGAAATCAATGAACTTAACGGATAAAAATGCCTACATCGTCTGCCCATATGAAGGGATGTTCGTGTGGGGATGGGGAAGGAGGAGAGCACCTCTTCATCCTACGCAGCAGAGAACAGCCTTTGCATGGGTCGATGCCAAGGATGAACAGCATACGATGAATATGCATGATTGACTGTGAAGCCCTTGGCTAAAAAGTACACTCTCCATATCATAAAAAGTAGATATTTTACACGTCCGAAGTCAAAGTTTTAAATTTCATGTATGCAAATCTTTTGAAGTATTTGGAGTAGATACATTAAAATTATACATATATATTTTTATCGAAAAGCACTTCCTTATTATGGTTTTGTGGATTTTATAGATAAAATAAAATGCTAATTAGTTGTTAAAGTTGTATTTCAAAAACCATGTTGATTTTATGATACGGAGAGAGTAGCATGGCCTAATGGTAGCATCTAAGATCTTTTATATCGCCTAATGATCTAAGAGCAAATGCGTAAAGACCACCAGAAACAATCTTACTTTTGATTAACTTGCAAACAGCAACAATGTTTTGTAAAAAAAAACAGCAATAATGGACATGGGAAGCGCGAATAGAACATATTGACTTTAAACAACGACAATGTGCTTTTGTTATATGGGCTGGGCCTTGGGAATCTATCGTGCTGCATTTTCTCTAGCAGGCTATAAGGGTCCGTCCCACCAAATTCCCTGGTACCTCTAAACCCAGTTGCTCCCCACAAAACAAAAACACACACACAGAGAGCAAAAAAAAAAAAACTCAGGCTGATTAATTCCTTGCAGCTCTTGATGTGATCATCCTATGTGAACGAACATTTAATCTGTCACACAAATAACATTTAATCTACGATGGCGAACGCAGGACCAAATTCGAGGGGGGCTAGGCTTAACATTAATTTCCAACCATCACGTGCGGTTTCACATTTCACTGGCTTCAACGTGTCTCTAGATGGCCTCCTCATTGGCAGCGGCTCAAACATGGGAATGCCCAGCAGCACGTTGAGTGCATGTCTTCTTCCCATTAATCAACTTGATTAGTGGAGTAATGTTAATTAATGTGTATGCATGTATTGACCATGCACCACAAAGAAGCACTACAGGAATCGAGAGTACTGTCGACGGCTTATACCGTCGACACAGAACGAAAAACGAGCTTAAAAGTTTCTGGTTGGAATTTACACCGGTTTGAGGCTAAATATCGGGCTTGCTTGGTCCTTGTTTTTTCAGCAAAAGATTATGATATGGAAAGGTTTTGGAGTCTTCGTAGAGGAAGACTCTAAAAATTATTTTAAAATAGTTTGAAATTTATCTTCTAAAAATAGGCAACGTTTAGCTAATAGAAAAACAATAAATTTTCAGCCGTACTTTTAGATTTATTCTAAGCTGAAAAATTGACAAAGTGTTCAGTCTTGAGGGTAAATAATAAACACTAAACAGAAGCACCACCACATGCAGCCTGAGCTAATCAATCAGATAACTACCTCGCCGACGTAGAAGAATGGAGTCACAAACGAGAGCACTGTGCTAATCACAGCGATTAGACGGTAATTTAATGCGGTTTCTCACGCAAGAAACTCACTTCCTATATATAGCCGCCGCATCTCGCGCCCCAGTAAAACGCCCCCTTCTTCCCCCGATCGCTCTCGCGCGTCCACGGTGTTTCCACGCAGCAGATAGAGATGAAGAGATCCGTGGGAATGGAGGCGGCGGCGCGGAGGTGGATGGATGTGGCGCTGATGGTGCCGGAAACCCTCCTGCACGTCGCTACCTCGGGGGAAGTTCTCACCGTCATCGACGAAGCCTATGACCGCGTCGGCGGGGACTCCTCTCTCGGCGGCGAAGAAATCGAAGGCGACTACGAGGAGATCATCCTGGACGAGACGACCGGCGGCGTCGAGAGCTCCAACGACTCGGCGCCCCACCGGTTCGTCCAATGCTGGGGCAACGAGCTCGCCCACGCGTTCACCGCCGCGCACCGCGAGATGACGCGCCTCCTCTCGCTGCACGGCGAGGCCGGCAACGTCTTCGCCGTCTGCGCCGCGCGCCTCGGCCTCACCAACGGCGGCGAGCCGTGGCAGAGGCGGAGGTTGTGCCGGGCCGCCGCCGTCGCTCGCGCCCACGACGCGCTGCTGCGGCTGGGCTCCGCCGCGTCGGCCGCCGCCGCGGTCCAGGACCTTCTCCTCGCAAGGGTGTCCCCCGAGACCCCGCCCATGAAGGGATTGGAGCCGGCCGTGCGGGTGCTCATGGAGGGCACCAGGCGCGACGTCGATGAGGCGCGGGACGCCGTCAAGCTGATGCGCTACGCCGTGGCGCGTGAGTTCTTCGAGACCTGGATGATCCTGAAACGCGCGTAGCTGCAGCCGTGCAGCGCCGGCCGCGTCGCGGCTAACTGCCTCTGCTTGTTCCTGCTCGTGATGTGCATTTCCCAGCGAATCCAAGCTTATTGCTTATTAGCATGCACTTGAAGAATAATACCCCAAAGTCCATATATTAATTCTTGCCATAACAAGCATCGAACATAAATTTCACAATCAATCATCTTTCCAGTAGCACAAGGATCATATATAGCCAACAGGATGCTGAACACAAGTTCATGACACTAGTAAAACTTGCATTCACTAATCTTGTATCGTCCAAATAAACTTGTACTTTGGCAAGTGAATAACAAGATTACCTTACTTAATAGACTGAATGGAGATAGGCACTAAAATTTTTAAGCAATATAAAGAGAAATTCAATAAGAAAATGCAATAACATGGTTTGGCCTTTCTTCAACGTTGACTACCCAAGCCTATTTGACTAATAGTTTAAGCTAAATTCCATTGCATAAACCTAAATTGTCCCTTCTCAGAAATAAACGCCCTAACTAAATAAATGTATAAATTATATGAACCTGTGACATTGTGGTTCGGTGGAGGATTGACGGAGTCAAAAAAAATTCAAAGAGAGGGGCTAAAAAAGAAGCCCTAAGACTTAAACACTACTACGCTGCCCTGCAACCTCACTTCCCCTGCTCGCTCCCTGTCTTTCCTCTCGTGCGCACTGCCCCTAGCTCTGTCAGTTACCGCTGCCAAATCGGACGTTGTCGCCCTCAACCAGCACCACTCTCTCCTTCCATAGCTCTACCGCCCTCACCTTCCCTAGCGCTACTCGTCTTGACAACAAAAGGGAGAGATGGAAGTTGGGGGGCTGGTTGAGGTGGGGAAGGAGGGACTGAGGGAGGGTGTCGACTATGAGTAGGAAGAAGGAAGGAGGAAGGAGGAAAAGAGGAGCCGATTGATTGTGGTATAAGCGAAGGGGGTTGGAGGTGGGAAGCGAGGGTTCGGTGTGCAAGCCTTAGGGTAACGATTTTCTTAACACTCTTGTCCTGAATTATTCATTCCTTATGTTGATTAAACTTCGATCTCTGAAGATTAGCTACCCGTGTGGTTGAGTTTTTAGATGTGTTCATGCGGGCCTTGGTAGCAATCTTTGGGTCAACTATGGGCTAGTTCTGTTGGGATTCTGAGCTTGTTCCTATAACCAAGAATGTTGATGATGTTCTTATCTTTCCATAAAGTCCAAAAACATGATTTTTGTCCAAGTGGCCTAAGAGCTATGGCCTTCGTAGTGCCACGGTCCGATTTTCGATTTGCGGCAAAAACGTTGGGTTTGTAGGGCTCTATGGGCTATAGTTGTTGTCAAACTTTAGAGGATTGAGGGTTAGCAATCGTGTTCGCCTGATATTTTAACTTGTGTATGTATTGAATAAATGATGGTGTTTTGTTGGTGGAGTTACTTCCACTGGAGTTACTTCCGAGTCAGTGTCGATGCCATTGCAGCATCACTTGACGTCATTCGGTAACTGAGGCAAGTTGAACCATGCTTTATAAGAAGCAATGGAGAAAGTACATTCTATGGATACAAATTCATCCTACATAACTTCAATCCCAGACTCTCAACAAAAGGTATAACCAAAGCATATCGTGCTTCGGTCTCAACTGTCATTTGCATGATAGTTCACAGCATGGCACGTGGCACCGTGCATATATAGCACCAAAACGCCGACAAAAAAAAACCGATTGCATATGAGTATATGATCTCATGTTGCACAGTGAATAGCAGTATAGCACCGAACACCGATAGAGAATCCCGATTGCATGCAACCCCGTATGCACGGTCGATTGCGACATATCGCACCACGTGCATGCGTAGCACCAATCATCTAGAACGAAGTTGAACATGTATGCCCCGCTTGCTCATAGGTTGATGATGGCATTAGCCATTAAGCAACTTCCTGGCCGCGCGCCAAGACGTACTAATCCACTGGATAGTACTCGTACTTCGAAAAGCATAAAATTCAATTCCTATTTCACAATTAAATTCCCATTTTAAAGCTAAACTAAGGATGATTAGCATGCCAAGCTGGTGGTAAAGGTAGAATTCACCAGGTATTCGTAATTGCACCTTGTGCGTGCGAGCACCGCAAAATTACGGAAACAGACCGGATCGATCAAAATTCAAACACATCCAAATCAATAAGCCAAAAATGGAAGAAGCAGCTAATCAACCATGTCATAGTTTCGGATTATCAGAATAGTGCGAAGATATGTCAGACAATGGCGGCCGTGATCACAATAGATCTAACCTGTTCGATCGATCACACCGCGATCGGGAAAAGAAAAACGCAAGCGAGCGACGAAGTGATGTGTGGCGAGCGAGATACCGAATCCTCTGCAGATTTGGGAGCTAGGAGACAGAAAAGCCATGATGCATCAGGTTTCGACGAAGCCGAACGCCGCATCCCGCGCCCGGTCGACCAGGTTGTAGAGATCCGCCGCCAGCGAGAGCGCTTCACGGAGGTCTATGACGCCGTTGAGATGCTCGGCTTTGCTGGGACCCGGCGCCCATGGAGCGCCGCCCCTGTGGCCCTCGTCCTCCAGCGCCAGCAGTGTCCTGGAGGCGCCGAGGTGGCCGCGGGCGCTCTCCACGACGTCGTGCACGCGGTTGGTAATGTCGACGGCGGCCTGGAGCAGGCCCAGCGCGCGCCGCGTGTCGGGTTCGGCGAGGCCGTCGGTGGAGGTGAGCGGCTTTCCCGGGAAGGGCGCGCCGCACCAGAACGCGATGTTGCGGGCCGCGCCCATGCTGGCGACGGCGAGGCCGAGCTCCGTGGCGGCGTTCTCGAGCTTGCGCAGCGCCTCCCCCGCGGCCGCTCCGGCCACCTCGGCGGGCCGCTCCTGCCAGTGGAAGGTTTCGACCAACCCGCGGAGCAGCCTGCGGAGTTTGAGGCAGTGGTCGTGCGCCATTTCCACCCGCCTTCTGAACAGCGGCTTCCAACCCGGCTCCTCTCCCTCCTCCACCTCCGGCTCCGCCTCCGCCTCCATCTCTCCGCCGCCGCGTCTCGAGCTCTCCTGCCTAGGCAACAATGACGGTCGCTTTTGAAGGCTACCGAGTTCGAACTTCGAAGGACTACTATAAAAAGAGCAGCAAGTCAAGCCAGACTGGCCAGCGTTCCGTCGAAGCTACCCACTGACAAATGGGGACGATGAAGTGCGGGCCCACATTTTCTCGCGTTTGAAAAAACGGGTCGCTATCGGAACTGATTTGTGGTCTTGTGGGCCCACCCGTGACCTTCACGGATGATTAATGAGAACTACCTCGCCGCCGGCGTAACCAATGGACTCACCGGCGTTTAGTAAGAAGAGGTTTTGTTAGTTACAGAGATTAGACGGTAAATTTATGCGGCTTCTCGCGCAAGGAACCCGGTTCTTCAACAAATAGCCCCTTTCTTCCACGTCGCATCGCTCTCGTCTCGTCCTAGGTAATACAGTACACGCAGATGAAGAGATCCGCGGTAATGGAGGCGGCGGTGCGGAGGTGGATGGATCTGGCGCTGACGGTGCCGGGAACCCTCCTGCACTTCGCCACCTCGGAGGAAGCCCTCTTCCTCATCGACAGAGTTTACCCCGGCGACATAAGGCTGGCCTTGGACGCCTGCCTAGGTGGCGATCGCGCTTTCGCCGCCATCCATGACAGCGGCGACGGCGACGAGAACATGGTGGTCATCCAGGACGACGCGGCCGGCGGTGGCGCGGGCGGGAGCACCGACGAGTCGTTTCAGCTGCGGCGTGTGCTCGGCCGCTGCATCGACCTGGTCTTGAGCCACACCATCACCAAACATTCCCCCGCCGCCCACCGCGAGATCACGCGCCTCCTCTCGCTGCACGGCTAGGCCGGCCACCTCTTCGCGCTCTGCACCGCGCGCCTCGGCCTCACCAACGGCGGCGAGCCGTGGCAGAGGTGGAGCGAGCACCGGGCCACTGTCGGCCGCGCCCACGATGCGCTGCTGAGGCTGGCTTCCGCCACGTCGGCCGCCGCTGCGGGCCTGGACCTCATCACCATCCCCGAGACCCCGTTCCGGTATAAATGGGCGCCGGAGGCGTTGGTGCTCCTATTCCTCGCCATGCGCGGCGTCGACGAGGCGCGGGACGCCGTCAAGCTGATGCGCGCGCGACGCCGTGGCGCGTGAGTTCTTCGAGACCTGTTGAAATAGTCGTTAAGTTGTTGTATAGTTGCTGTTTAGTCCTAGTCTTCAGGGAGATCATGCGCATAGGTGTAGGGAATCATGGCCCGTTGGGTGGCTGCGCTTCCTCCGCCACTTTTTCGTTGCTCTCCCTGAATATCGCTGTGTATTGTACACCATCCCGCAATATATATACAGAGGCTGTGCTGGCTCAGTTGAGCACGGTGGATCACAATTCTTCCTCTGTTTTCACATGGTATCAGAGCCTCGAGCGATCTGAGAGATGTCCACCACGAGCTCCCAGTCCTCCTCAGCCGTCGCGATGAATGCATCTGCGTCACCAGGTCTCCTTCCTACTCCAACCTTCGGCGCTCTCGTCAACATCCGGTTGGACAACGAGAATCATCTTCTCTGGAAGGCGCAGCTTCTTCCATATCTCAGGAGCCAGCAGCTCATGGGCTACATCGATGGCTCAATTCCTGCTCCTGAGGCCACCATCACCGAGACTACTTCTCTTGGTGAGGCACAAGTTCCCAATCCAGAGTACATTCGCTGGATGCAGCAGGATCAAATGGTGCTAAGTACCCTTCTATCTTCTCTGTCACCTTCTATATTGTCTCAAGTCGTCTTTCTCACCACTGCTAGGGATGTGTGGGTTGCTTTGAGTCACATGTTCTCTTCCCAATCGCGTGCCAATGTCATGCAAATTAGGATGCAATTAGCCACCATACAGAAGAAAGATCTTACTGCTGCTGCATATTTCCACAAAGTCACCAACCTTGCTGACAGCTTAGCTGCAGCAGGGCAACCCCTTAGATCTGATGAGGTTGTTTCCTATGTGCTTGCGGGTCTTGATTCTGAATATGATTCACTTGTCACCTCTGTCACCACCCGCGCAGAGCCTATGAGCCTCAATGATCTATACTCCCATCTGCTTAACTATGAGATGCGGCAAGAACGTCACAATGCAGGTCATGTTGTGAATGTCATGGCGCGTGGAGGTCGTAGCAGTGGAGGCCGTGGCCGTGGTCGTGGCCGCGGCGGTGGTGGCCGTGGTCCTCCTGGTTCTTCACCAAGCATGGTCTCCTCTGGTCGTGGCAATGGTGGATCATCCAGCGGCAACAACAACAACAACATTGCAGGCCGCCCTGTTTGTCAGATCTGTGGCAAGCCAGGCCATGTTGCTCTGCGGTGCTACAACAGATTCAATCACTCCTATCAAGCTGAAGATGGGAATGGGAAGATGGCTGCTGCTGCAATCAACTCACCAGCTTCCTATGACGTCGATCCCAATTGGTATGTCGACACTGGAGCAACTGACCACATCACCAGCGAGTTGGAGAAACTCAATCTGAAGGAGAAATACATCGGCAATGACAAAGTTCACACCGCAAGTGGTTCAGGTATGGCAATAACTCATGTTGGTTAGTCATCTCTTAGAACAGGCACTCAATCTTTACTCCTCAAAGATGTCCTTCACATACCAGCCACCACTAGAAATCTTGTATCTGTCCAACGCTTGACCTCTGACAATGGTGTTTATCTTGAATTTCATCCAAATTGTTTTCTTATCAAGGATCAGGTCACGCGAACACCTCTGCTTAAGGGGCCATGTACCGGTGGTCTATACAAGCTGCCTGTCAAGCCATCAGCCAAGCAAGTTCTTCACAGTCTCAAGCCTACTGTACCAGAGTGGCATCAGCGGCTGGGACACCCCTCCTCATCTGTCACACATCATGTTCTTGCTCACCACAACCTTCTTTACAATAAATCAACTGACGATTTGATCTGTGATGCATGCCAGCAGGGAAAAAGTCATCAGCTTCCTTTCTCTAGGTCTAACAGAGTGTCACCTACTCCTTTGCATCTCATTGTAACTGATGTTTGGGGTCCTGCCCGAACTTCAGTAAATGGCAATAGGTTTTATGTGAGCTTTGTAGATAGTTTTAGTAAATTTGTTTGGTTATTTCCCCTAAAGAGCAAGGCTGATGTAACAAAACACTTTGTTCATTTTCAATCCCATGTTGAGCGCCTTTTGAATCGTAAAATTGTTTCTGTGCAAAGTGATGGAGGGGGTGAATACAAGAAACTTGGCTCTTATCTTGCTCAAGTTGGCATCACACATCAGTTCTCATGTCCTCATACCCATCAACAAAATGGTGCAATTGAACGCAAGCACCGCCATGTTGTGGAAATGGGACTCACTCTTCTAGCCCATGCCTCTGTTCCTCTTCGATTTTGGGATGAAGCATTTCAGACAGCATGCTATCTTATCAACAGACTACCTAGTAGAGTCATTGACCAGCAAACACCAATAGAATGTACCTTGGATCCAATTTGGTGACTTGGAGTTCAAAGAAACAGGCCACAGTGTCTAGATCAAGCACTGAGTCAGAATACAAAGGAGTGGCTAATGCTACAGCTGAGTTGATTTGGGTTCAGTCTTTGCTGCGTGAGCTTGGAGTCTATCAGCAAAATCCTCCTAAATTATGGTGTGATAACATAGGTGCTACCTATCTTTCAGCTAATCCAATCTTTCATGGCAGGACCAAGCACATAGAAGTTGATTTCCACTTTGTCAGGGAAAAGGTAGCACAAAAGCTGTTAGATATTCAGTTCATTTCTTCCAAAGATCAGGTGGCAGATGTCTTCACCAAGCCTCAAAGTAAACAGCAACTTCAGATTCAGAAAAACAATCTCAACCTGTGTCAGATGTGTTGAGATTGCGGGGGAATGTTGAAATAGTCGTTAAGTTGTTGTATAGTTGCTGTTTAGTCCTAGTCTTCAGGGAGATCATGCGCATAGGTGTAGGGAATCATGGCCCGTTGGGTGGCTGCGCTTCCTCCGCCACTTTCCCGTTGCTCTCCCTGAATATCGCTGTGTATTGTACACCATCCGGCAATATATATACAGAGGCTGTGCTGGCTCAGTTGAGCACGGCGGATCACAATTCTTCCTCTGTTTTCACACTGGATGATCCTCAAACGCGCGTAGCTGCAGCCGTGCTGTGCATTCACCAGCGAATCCTAGCTTACTTGCCTGCACCTGTAGAACAGTTGCTACTCCAGGTCTTGTCTGTACATGAACACGAGAATGCGATTTGTTCTTGTGTTTAGATGAACACGCTTTGGAATAGAAATCACAGCCCATTTTTGAGTAAGCAATCGACTATTATCTGAAACATTATCACCGACATTCCCTTGGGTTTGACATTCTCCGATTTGTCAACTGCTGTCGTCGTCGTGCTGCCCACGAACAGTCGGTAGTCAACCATTCCGACCTTGACTCGCTATAAAAACCTGCATTCGAAGTCTCATTCCGTCCAAACGAATTCAATCCAAACCTCGAACTCTCTCTTGGTTTCTGTTCGAACGCTAGAGGAGAACATAGCAAGATATTTGTAGCACTGGTGGCAAGGGATGGGCGCGGAGGAGAGGTGCAAGAAGAGGTCGCGGCCATGGAGCCGAGCCGTCGCCCACTTCGCGCTCTGCTTCGCCATCGGCGCCGTCACCGCGCTCGCGCCGCTGGCCTCCAACGGCGCCCTGGGAGGAATGGCGCCGCCGCCGCCGCCGGCGGCAGCTCCTCCTGTCCCTGACATCCACCTCCTGCTGATCATCACCGTCACACGGGCGGAGGACGACGCCGTGTCGCAGGAGGCGGCGCTGACGAGGCTCGGGCAGACGCTGCGGCTCGTGGCGCCGCCGCTGCTCTGGATCGTGGTCGGAGCGAAGAACACGACGGCGACGGCGAGGACGGTCCAGGCGCTGCGTGGCGCCGGGGTCATGTTCCGGCACCTCACCTACGCCGCAGAGAACTTCACGGGCCCCGCCGACGAGGAGGATCGTCAGAGGAACGTAGCACTGAACCACATCGAGCGACACCGGCTCGCCGGGGTCGTCCACTTCGCCGGCGCCTCCGGCGTCTACGACCTCCGGTTCTTTCAACAGCTCAGGCAGACTCGGTGCGTCCTGCTTCACCCTTGTCTTGCGGTTATCGCAAAATCTTTATTGACAATCAAAACGCAGCATAATTACATCACTTGTCCAACCCTCGATCCAGAGGCGTTGCAGCATGGCCAATAGCAACCGTGTCATCAGCAGACCAGACAGTAACAGTAGAAGGACCAACCTGTAACTCATCACAAATCACAGGCTGGTACTCAAGCACTAATGGAACACAAACACTAACCCCCATGACTGCCCCAGATTCTGGTGCAAGCAACAAAAGCTCAAGCTCTAGAAGTGAAATCAATATCTCTGGAGTTGGGTTCAAGAGCTCAATGCTATGGGATTCAGAAATTTTCATCCACAGGAACAACTCATCACAAGGATCAACTCAGGTTAGTTAAAGGTGATGTGTCCACAACATTAAAAAGCAGAACTTAGCAATTTACCATATCATGGTTTTGATGATCTCAGGACGTCATCCAGTTTGCACAACAAATGATCAGCGATGAACAAAAGCATAAAGGCATCCCTTCTGACTGCTCCGAGTCTCAGATAATGCTGTGGCACCTTGACATGCCAAGGTATGCTCCAGAAATTGAAGAACAGGAGGCTCAGCAGAGGCAAAGTCTGATGGATAATGAAGATGAGGACTACTACATGACATGATACTGAAGCTACGAAAGAAACATGTTACACAATAGCTAGGACAGTAGAGCAGACAAGAACAATATATCATGCAAAACAAATGCCATGCCACCCTCATGCATATCATTCATTCCATAACCAGGAGGCGCGACACGACTAACCCTTGAAGTGTTAAACAGTGACAGACCTGCTCTAAAGCGGTCTAATGAATTTTGTCTATAAATATTTAGCAACACATCAAGATTTTTGTCTACCTTCTAAATGCGAGTATGGAGGCATAAAATTTATCCTTTCATTGGAAAAGCACATATTGTATTCTCATCAAAAGGCCGAGCCACCTCCTTTTGTTTTCCCTAGCAAAATATCTTTTGCCTCGTTTATCTTTGAAGCAAGGTAATGGCTTCCACCAGCATCAGGGTGATTGGCAACCATGACCTTCTTATGTGCCTCTTTTACCTTCTCGGGATGGACATTTTCCCTGGTGGAACAAAAAAAGAAGACGACCACTTAAAAGAGGCAAGAAACATAACTTCCTCAAATCATGAATCACCAATGAAAAAGTGCTTATAACATATATAAATAAATGGCACTCCTTCAAATGCAAAAATGACAGATCAGACATGTAGAGATGAATTATATTCCAATTTGGAAGGGTAAAATGAAGACTTAATTTAACGATGGTAACAACTAACAAGTGCACTTGACAGAAAAAGCTATAAACATATGATATATCAAGAATTGACAATTCTTCTTCCGGACAATATATTAAATGATGAATATGTTTTTTTTTTGCGAGTAAAATTGAGATCAAAACAAAACATTTCATTAAAGGAAAGGCTAAATTTGACAGCGGCAAGTAATTGACTTGAAGGTGAAAAAAAAGTAGGAGGCTTATATGCGATATCGGACAAATTCCAGACTGTGATGGCAATTGTACCCATTTATAAGACAATCACAACCCCAAAAATCTATTTTGACTGGTTTGTAATAGGTGGGGGTGGGTGGGATCTGAATTCCGAACCCAATACTAAGATTCATGTGAAATTGTGTATCAGATCAGTTAAAGATTGGGAAGCTGTCAGAAAGCCAATAGTCCATTACTTGTTGAGCACTTAGAATGGCTAGCATGCTGTGATTAACAAAGGTTGATTTAGCTCTCGACTACATCTAAGATTTTAAATGACCAAATCTTGCATCTCAAATATATATGTCCAAAGCTAGCTACTGCATTTAAGCATAGAAGGTTTTCCAATGAAGTATCAAAAGTATTTTGCTGTTGGAAAGGATATAATTTCCTTTCCCTTATTTGCAACAAGTTCATCTGGAAATCACCTGAAACTATATGATTATAAAGAAAATTACAGATATCAATCTTCACGCTAGTGGTTTACAGTGGAACATGGACTACCAATTTCCGTTTTTTAAAATGTACTATCACCGTATTATATTCCGTAAGCTCTCCCTTAGTCCCTCTACAGAGCAAATGTTTCACATATTGAATTGCAGTAAGCTAGTAGCCATGTTGTCCCTATCAATGACTGAAATATTTACTTTTATTTTTCAGGGGATTTGGGCACCCATCTGGGGGCATATGGGTGAAAGTGAAATCTCTAGATGAGAGGATCAAGGCAGTTCCCCAAGACCCCAAGTGTGGTGAGAGAAACCTAAATAATACTTGGCTGTTGTATGAAAATCATGATTTCATATAATATGCACCTGACGCCAAGGATTAAACCAGCTTCTCTTCGTGTCATTGTAGGTTGAAAGCCACCTTCATAAAATTTACGCATCCTTGGAACTATAGGCCTTGCCTTGTAAGCTTGCCAAGCCTGGATGCTATATCTGCCCGCAAGAGCGGCAGCCGCAACCGCAAGTCCCGCTATAAGCGGCGTAGCCTGCATAAATTGATTAAAGGTAAATACATGGAACTTTTCCATGATACATATCATTATATCAAGCTTCAGCTCTTTCATTGGCACTTCCTATATCCATGCATCAAAGTGGAACTAAAACAGAAGATGGCCAACTGATAAGACAATGGTTGTCAACATCGCCAATAAGCTGACAATTCATCCAAAAATCAGCCCCTGGTGACAATGTGAGGACCTCGACTCAATCCAAGAGCCCGTTCATGCGATTGGACGGCTTGCCGGTAACTTGCAACGATTAATCATCGACTTGCGAGGTCTAGCCGAGCAGCTTGGGGAAAGGAAGGGGAAGGCAGGAGAAGGCGAGGGAAGAGAAGGCACAGCGGTGGCGCTATGATGGGGTACGGCGAGCCAAGGCAAGGGAGTTGCGGGGTCCGAGCTCACTATCTCCACGACCAGCTCATCCGGGAGAATCGGACACATGTGAGCTCCGTGGGGCAGTGCGATGATTGGTTCCATTTCTATCCAACCATTTTCCCTTAGTTTCATTCCCTTCCCCCATTCCCTACACCAAATTCTCTCTCTTTATTTTCTACCATCTCTAACAGCATCCCTTAGGATTCATACAGAGAATGGAGAGAGAATCCCTTCTGAAAGGGCATTGTGAAGGAAATTTGTTGAAGCATTGAAGAGAATAAAATTACCTCCACGGCAGGACAGGAAAGAGCGAAGGGAATTAATTTGAGATGGTCTAACTATCCATCTTCTTAAGTGTACACTTACATAAGGTCATGTTTTGGAACTTTAGCTCGCAGCTTGCGAGTTGCTTGGGTTTGACTCGCTATTTGGCTCGACTCAAGCTCAGGTCATTTGCAAATGAGCAAGAGCTGAGTGGAACATGTCATCTAACTTGCTCTCGAAACGAGCACCAGTACCAAGCATGGTTCGGTTCATACAGTAGGCATCCAATTCAGCCCCTGCCTGAGCCCAAACTAAGGAGCCCACAACCCAAAATTTGTATAAGCCAACCTAAGCCTCTTCTCCTGAATCCACCACCCTAACCCTCATCCGCCGCCGCCACTGCTCAGTGGTGGGGGAAGGTTTCTGAAAATGGGTATGCACAGTGGCGGATCCACCGCCCGGGCAGGGGGGCTCCCGTGAATGTTCAAGGGATTTAGAGTTCATCATCATAATAAAATAAAAAAACTAAATTATATTTATTGAAAACACACACAAACTATTCCGTCGAATTCGGATCAAATCCGAGATCACACGACAGGGGGAAAACCAAACGAGAGAGAGAGAGAGAGAGGCGCACTGGATCTGGGATCCAGAGGAGGTGAGGCAGCTGTACCATTGGTGAGGCAACGCACGGCGGCGAGGCGGCGCCAACGAGGCAACGCACGGCGGAGAGGCGGCGCCAACGAAGAGGCAACAAGCGAGCGAGGCGGACAGAGGCGGCGGCCTGGCGGCGTCGTGGAGGAGCCGACGAGGCATCGGCAATACGGAGGACATCGGACAAGGCGGCTCCAGCGAGACCTGGCCAGCCCAGTCCATCGCCCAGCCCGTTAGTTTGTCGGGCCGGCCGAGCCTAGGCCTGTCCATGTTTGTCAGCGTAAAGTTAAGTTGAATGTTACTGTATCAATTTTTGTTATTTTTATATAGCATACATGTTGTAGTAATTTGTAGATCTCCTCAATATGGTAAAACTATTTTTAATTACTTTTTTAGAATTATTAAAGCACTTTTTGAGAACTCTCAATTTTTGCAACAAAAACTTCACTTTATTCAACGCTGAAACAAACAACGTCTAAATTGTAGTTGGGCTGGACTTGACCTCGTTATTGAAGTCCGATTGGTTGGGCCGAGATGGGCTTGGGCCCAGTCCGGTGGGAGCGGGCTTGTCAAGCCCCGCACAGTCGGTGCATAGGTTCTAGTTTGAGCAACAACTATGGTGCATACGTTTTTTTAAGAAACCAGCACAACACCTAAATCGACTACATTATCCATAGCCAAAATATAAATATAGTCTCAAAAATTATCGAGCACATTACACATACACATGTCTGTCCTCATGTTGGCTAATTTCCATAATGGCAATTTCATAGCTGCTAAATTACAAAGCCTTGAAAAATAAGTAATAGAACTAATAGTGAAATTATAAGAAAGTAATCATATGATCGACTGGATAATCATTGTATTCACATATCGAGTTGTTTGGTTGGAGGTTAGCTTTGCCTAATTTTGCCACACCTTATATTTAGAGTTCTTAATGAGGCGGGGCGGGACTAGGTCTAGCCTCGACTCGACCCTACCCGTCCCATCCATTCTCAACATCCGCCATACCTCGACCCCGACCTGGTCCCCGGATGTACAAAACCTTGACCTGCCCGGTTCGGGGCAGAGAAAATTCACATAACGTCATCCCAACCAAAGTCAATTAGGCATATAAAAATCTCATCAAATACACAAATCCAATCACTTAAGTACATGAAAATGCAACCACATACACAAATATAGTAATGGCGTGATAATAATACATGCATCAATACGGTTAATGGATTGGGCTAGGCTCGCGAGTAACGTAATATACAGAATCGGATCCGGGTCAGGTCAGGGCAAGCCTTAATCCAAACCCACCCCGAGATGAACCGGTGCGAGACGTCACCACATCAATATTGTGTGAATTAATCCAAATAAAACAATGACACAATGAGAACATGAGATGTAGTTAAAAAACTATGTGTATATGTATTGAAAGTTGATATTCATACTTATATTAGAATATTTTTAAAATATAATTTTTATAAGTTATATTACATAGAAATGCATTATATGAAATAGGAAAATTATACACATGCCATTATAAATTTGTTGATTCGCAAAAAAAGTCGCCCCATGCAACAATGAAATGTGTGCTCTGGACGCACATGTCATAGACAGAAGAGTGAAATTTTTGCAAAGTGGGAATTTTATAATAGTATTGATGCAATTTACCCTATGAAAATATTTAAATATATAGAACTAAATATTTATTGTGTAGTATTATCTTTGATAAATAACTAAAAAATAAAATAGAAGACGATAAGATATTGATGTATATTTTTGCAAACATAAAAATATTGATTTTTCATAGATGATTCTAGATTTAGTTTTATATGATTTGGATTGTGCCACATGGCAACAACATAATGATATAATAAGAATATAAATACATGATTATTGTATCATCAAATCCCCTCCATCACACTACATTGTATTATCAAAACTCCTCCAATCACCATTATGTCGAATTAGAAATTATTATTAAACATATAATGAAATAAATTAGAGAATCTTGTAATAAGTCAGTATAAAATTAGAAAAAATTGTTAATAAGTTAATTTTTTTTTATTTTGTTAAGTTATATTTATTAGTTTGCCTAGGATTAAAAAAATCATAGATCCGCCACTGGTTATGTATGATTAAAAAGTCGTGATCATGAAAAATTTGCAACAACAACGTCAAAATATAAATTATTTATAACAGTGATATCATTTCAAGCAATATAAAGGAATTACAAAAACAAGCATGTTAGCGTATTAGCATAGCAGATTAGCAATCATTATCGAGTCCTGCACAGTTTGTATAGCATATTAGCATTCATTTTTAAATTAAAACAAGCATTCAAATTGAATACCCGGTTGTCTTGCTCACATATGAAGTATGAACTAATCAACTAACCAATTTGGCAATATAGCTCCGGTCTCCTGAGATAAAAAAAAAAGTATAATCAAGTATTAGACATAGGGGCTTGGGTTTGATTAATTGAGATTCGACAAGGTTTAGAGATTTTGAACGGCATTAGAGGGTGTGGATAGGGTTTACCTGACCGGCGTGGCATGCTGGCACCGTGGCGGCCTGGTGGCAAGCTGGTGTCCGGACTCCGGCGCGGTGGCGCCGCGGGGGGCGGAGGAATGATCGGAGTCTAGTCAGTTGGCCGGCTGGGCACTCCCGACCAGTGATTGTGCGCGACTGCTAGGTCTAGGGGAAGAATGGGAGGAAATTGGCCTTGCCTTCGCGCTTTGGTAGTGGGAGATGCTCAGTTTGGGCTGTATAGTGTATATGATGCCCGGGATATGGGACAGGGGTACGTATTCCTGGCTCCCTGCTCGTGGGCTTAGGACACACGCCCAAAGTAGGCTAGGCCAGCACTGTTCATTATTTATCAATATTTTTTATCTCTTCTATTTATTTTGTTTTTAGGATATGACTAAAAAAGGCTTAACTTAGGCCATCTCGATATTTTTGGATATCCGCGTACCGAATCCGACAATTAGCAAATTTGATCTTGAAATTAGTATCCGATTAGCTATTCGGATTCGGATTCGGATATCATGTCTAGTTGTATAATGCCTATTTTTTTCTCTTCATGTAATAAGTTCAAATTAACCTTTGCAGCCTGCCCGGTACTATAACTCTCCAACAGTACCACACTCTTCATCGCAGCAGCATCTGGTACGACCCCCAAAATGTCTGCCGCCGCTGCCATGAGGTATCAACATATGGATAAATGGGGAGGAATGGGGACTGCTAGGTCTAGGGGAAGAATGGGGAGGAAATTGGGCTTGGTTTAGGGGAAGAATGGGGAGGAAATTGGGCTTGCCTTCGCGCTTTGGTAGTGGGAGATGCTCAGTTTGGGCTGTGTATATGATGCCCGGGATATGGGACAGGGGTACGGATCCCTGGCTCCCTGCTCGTGGGCTTAGGACACACACGCCCAATGTATGCTAGGCCAGCACTGTTCATTATTTATCAATATTTTTTTTCTCTTCTATTTTTTTTTGTTTTTAGGATATGACTAATAAAGGCTTAACTTAGGCCATCTCAATACTATAGCAAATAAAATAATAGAGAGATAAATGTAGATGAATAGTTAAAAGAAGGTGTGAATAGTGGCTGGAACATTCTATGTTAGGACGCCATTGATGACGGCCTACGAGCCCGGTACAAGACCGGGGTGGTTGGCCCCTAAATCTGCACCTTGACCGGAGGGAAGAGGCGGTTATGCAGAGGAGCCAAGTTCCTGCCCAAGCACCTGTGGTCGGGACGACCAGATGAGGCAGACAACGGACGGAGAGGGCTCGCTTGTCTCGTGGCGGCTGGCTTCGTGCAGTCGAGTTGGTCAATTGGGTTGGCTAATTGAGACTTGACTTGATAACTTCACTTGAGTTGGCCCGTTGCGGTCGGGAAAAGCATTAGGGCATGTACAGTAGGGGTTGTATCAAGCCCCTGCATTTCAAAACTTGACAGCCGCAGAGGCCCGCCCAGCTGCCCGTGTGTGCGCTTTTTTTTGAATTTTTCACCCGCGTGTACTGTAGCTACAGTAGTTTCGGGGGCCTACTGGGCATGCTCTTACATGGGTAACTTGGGCTATGCCTAGGAAAAGAAAGGCGATTTTTGAATATTTCATTTTTTAATTTTTTAATTAAACAAACAAATATCCATTTAATAAAAATAAATAAATAGGCATACCTAATCATTCACAAGTCGATAAATTTAACCCACACTTCCAACAGCACCCTCGGTTTGCCGGGATTTAGCCACAACGGCTAGGGGTGTGTGGGAGACAAATGACGCCATTTGAAACGACGGGATTCCTCTTCCCGCCAAGTGGAAAGACAAGTTTTGCCCTGTAGAACCGCCCATTAGAAGGGCAGTGTTTGGAGGCGAGGAAAACCCGCCCTTCCAACAAGCGGGATTTGCCCCATATAAATCTACGCGTGCTCCGGCCGACTGATGACCGTGCTCATTTGCATGGAGGGGGTTGGGTGTGAAGAGAGAGAGTGAGCTGGGTGAGAAGAGAGGGAGAGAAGTAAAGAAACTAAAAAAGAGGTAGAGAACGAGGAGAGAAAGGAGGAGAAGGGTTATCCCTCACGAGTGGCTTGCGAGATAATATGACTTGTTTGTTTGAGCTGAAAGTTGCTGGAAAACTTTAATCTAAAAAAGTTTTGACCCCTTGAGAACGTCTTAAAAGAGTTTAAAAAATTATGAAAAAATATTTTACGAACTCTAAGAACAACTATTTAAAACCCCACCAAAACAAGTACAAAGTACTACATCATTTGGCTTATAGAAAAAATAACAAATTCTTAATTAATTTAATTTAAGCTAAAACAACAAGACCATAAATTATTTGTATTATATCGTTTAGTTTGTATAAAACTAACAAGTTTTTATTTAATTTAATTTGAACAAGGCCTATTAGCTTAAATTAAATTAAATAAAAAATTTTAACGAACCGAATGATGTATTACTTTGTAGTCATTTTTGAGATTTAAATGGTATTTTTAGAGATTTTTTAAATTTTTTAGACTAAGGTCTTGTTATTTTCAGTGTCGAGTAAAGTTGAGTTTTACTGTAGCAAAAGTCGAGAGTCCTCAAAAAGGGGTCTAAAGAGGCTGAAAAAATAATTTAAAAATAGTTTTAAGATATTTGATATGAACACTAAAGTTTTGGAAAAAACCGTAACAAATTATTACAACATATAGGTTATATAAAAATAATGAATTTATTACAGTAAAACTCAACTCAATACGATGTAAAGAACAAGACTTAAGATCTTTTTGGATCATAATTTTTTAAAATTAAATTTTAAGCAACTTGAAGCCGAAAGGAGCGGTTCTTTTCGGTCGTCCCCGTGACCATGACCATGTAAATTTTCGGTCGTCCCCACCCATGACCATGACCATGTAAAAAATAACAAATTCGGTCGTTTTCGGTCGTCCCCATGACCATGACCATATAAATTTTCGGTCGTCCCCACCCATGACCATGACCATGTAAAAAATAACAAATTCGGTCGTCCCCATAATTTAATGTAAATTTTCGGTCGTCCCCATGACCATGTCTCACCCACTTCTATTCTCTTCGCGGCGAAGGAAGCCACCATCTGCAGCTGCAACTCACGTTCCTCCACGGCTCGACGCCACGCGCTTCCTATTTCCTTCCATCTCTCTCTCTCTCTCTCTCTCTCTTCGCCAAGTCTACGATTTCATCCACCTCATCTCGCGACGACCTCGACGTTCTTCCACTTCTTCGCCTGATCGCCTTGCCTCTCGCCATGGGCGCCGCCGACGCCAACCACGAGGAGGCCAGCCCCCTCCTCCCACCGACTGGCGCCGTGGCCGCTGCGGAGAAGCCGGCGCCGGAGGCCGCGAAGTGCTGCGCCGACGGGGTCCCGGTCGTCATGGGCGAGCCGCTCGCCGCCCCCTCGGGCGGCGTCCCTCGGGGGAGCTGGGACTCGGGGCTCCTCTCCTGCCTCGGCCGCAACGACGAGTTCTGCAGCAGCGACCTCGAAGTGTGTACGTGCCCCTCCCACTCACATCTCTCGGTTTCGGGTTAGGCTGCACAAATTTTCCGCCAGGCCTGCGCTTGGTTCTGTGATAAGGGATCTTGAGATGAACAGGCGGCCGCTGTTGTTTCGATGTGCTAGATGTTTGCAGAAAGGATTGGATTATTAAGAGCCGTAATTTGGGAAATGAGAGGTCGACGGTATGCTAGATTCGACCTAGCAGAAAAGAGATGTTGGATTTTATGTGCGAAATTTGTCGATTAAGATCTGTCCACTTTGCGTTCGATTTCTTGAGCGTAATGTTTTGTAACTCAACTGGGATTATGGACCTTTCTATCTGCAAAATGCTCTGTCAAACGCCTTATTGGCACTACTTTTTGTATGAATCATGTTAAGATTAAGCTGACTATCAATTACAACGATTTCAAATGGTTATAGGCAAGTTGCAGGTCTCAGATATAATAATCAATCTGTGCAATTGAGCAACAAGCTGAGTTTTCTCTTGAGTAGCCAGCTAATTTACTCCATTAGTACTTAATTGATTGTACTGTCTCGTTTCAGGTTTGGCCAAAGCTATGACATTGTTTTACCCGAGCATCTATCTGCTGCCCTTGTTTATTAGGTTCTCTTTAGCTGGCTGATTATTCTAAGTCTGACTACAATCATGAACATACAAATTACAGATACATCCATTTGATGTTTTATAGGCTGATAAATGTTTGTGGTACTAATGGTTTTTGACCCTTTGTACATATGCTGATCCAAAGTTTGACTTTGCAAATGTAGAGTTAATATTTTCATGAACTGATGGTGTAACAACTCCGATGATGTAGCTTGTTCAGTGAAAACATCACTTGAACACTTTATTACATTTTGCGGTGCTCTCTCATGGTGTAGACAGTTTACGAAATGATATGCGCTGGTGTAAAAAAAATGATAATATCTGCAAATTGTGATTTCTCAGGAGTAATATTTAACATGGACCCAAGTGCCAAAGGCCATACTGTCTTTTTTTGTTAAGCTTGTGTAGCTGTTGGTGTCCATGTTCTTAGGAATTTGACGTGATTAATCTTTTGAGCTTGCCTTTTTGTTTTTTAGAACTTCCAACCAAGAGCTAACTAAATGGTGCTTGGGTGTTAACAGGTCTTCTTGGAAGCATAGCACCATGTGTGCTTTATGGTGGTAATGTTGAGAGGCTCGCAGCAGAACCAGGAACTTTTGCAAACAGCTGCTTGCCTTACACTGGCCTCTATATGCTTGGCAACTCTCTCTTTGGGTGGAACTGTCTTGCCCCATGGTTCTCTCGTCCCACCCGCACTGCTATCCGTCATAGATACAATCTCGAGGCAAGTTTTATGGAATTATGGTTGTAGATGATTTTCTCATTCCACTGAAAGACAATATTTGTTCGTAGCTATCAATTGAAAATTATTTATGCAGTATCATTCTGGGCTAAGGCTTGCATAAGTATAATGAGTTTTATATTTTGCTTCTTAATTATAAAACTTCTGCTTTGCATGTTTTGGATTTGTCCTAATGCTGTTGCAAGCAATAACCTGAGACTTCCGCTCTACATGTTTTCTATCTGTCCTTCTCTAACGCATTTGATAGCAAAAAACTGACATGGTTTGTTTCCATATTTTCAGGGCAGCTTTGAGGCTTTCACTAGGCAATGTGGGTGTTGTCATGGTCTCGTCGAGGATGAGGAGAGGCGTGAGCACCTAGAGGTTGCCTGCGACTTAGCGACTCACTACTTCTGTCACCCCTGTGCCCTCTGCCAGGAGGGTCGCGAGCTGCGCCGCAGGGTCCCCCACCCTGGCTTCAATGCCCGGTCCGTCTTCCTTATGATGCCACCCATGGAGCAGACTATGGGCCGTGGCATGTGAACTGATCCAACTTCTGTCCTGCTCTAGCTGAAGCTGTGTTATGTGATGTCCTGCCGTCTTGGTATCTTGTCTGTTCGTCCGTAAATATTAAGTATGCCAATCTGTCATATGAACATGTTGTTCAATGGTACTCTCCAATTATCTACGAGTTTGTGTTGAGAACATTTGAATCGTGCCTGTTCATTATCGACTGCAATATTCACTTGTGTGCTTGCTCTGAACCCTCTGTCAACTTGTCAATGTGAAGTATGTTCCAGTGGAAGCCCTCGGCGGCCTCAAGGCCTTCACTGCTCCCAATCCTCCCCCCCTCGTTTTTTTGTGTGACAAAATATTTGTTCGCCTCTTGTCAAAAATAATATTTGTTCGATTAATCAATTGTAATTGCTTAAACAAAACGCTGATACATTCATCCCAAGATCTGCATGGTAACTGTGACTGTAAAATTCGAGAGATCATCTGGACAATAAATCATCGCAGTCAAATCCGAATCAAATCTTGCCAAAATTTGTCGGCTCAAAACACAGAAGCTGGCACTTGACAGCATTAGAGCGTTGCTATCAGGATCTCTATATTTCATTCTTTATATCCTTTCTCCAAATCACTACTCGTTACCTATATTTCTATAATATCTAGCAGAGTCCCTATTCTCGAAAAGATATAGAGATTCTCTAGAAACTCTGGACTAAGATAGTAGCTCTGTTGGATGGATATAGAAGCTGCGACTATTTGGAATGGTATTTTAGGGAACGGTTTAGAGATTCCGTTAGAGATGCTCTTATGTTCAAACCTGGCACACCCATCTGTCCTTATGGTTCTGAACTCCATTACTCCATGCCTCTCAATAGTCAATTAGTAGTTCATTTCCTATCTAAAAAAAAAGTACTAGTTCATTTCCTGGACAGGAACAGGCACAATAGTTGGGCTATAGAATTGTAGCCCATCATCATCCATAGCCCATAGTTTTTCCATAAGGGATTACATCCCGATTTCCATTTATCAACAGACAAACGGAAACAAAATAGTCTTTTACAGCCATCAATCAGCATCCAAAAGCACTTCTAACACGCACCAATCCCATGAAACACTAAACTCCTCACAAAATTCCAAAGGACTTCACACAGCAGATTTAACAATTCACACAAATGAAGCAACCCAGAACGACATTACAAGAATAGAAACTACAAAGTTTTCTTTGCACGCATTCTCACTTCACTTCTTTTCCGGCTTTCTATCATTCAGCTGAACCTTTGAAAGCCCTCCTCCATCAGCACAGCTTTTTTTGTCAAGTGTTTGGGTTTCCAGCCCCTCTCAGAACCTTTTGATTTGCCGTCGCCAAACCTGCAGTGAACACACTTAAACGAGATGAACAAATTTTAATAGTTCCCCCCCAATCCTCATTGAGAAGGTTAGTCCAGCACTCTAAAAAAGCACATATCATATGTATAACACTCAGGGGTGTTGAAATTTTAACCCCTTCAAATGAAGATTTATTCCTTTATAACCAAATACTCCAACATAATGAGGCCAGACAGAAAGTATGAATTTTCTTTTGAACCGGCCAAATCTTTCTCATCCAATCATAGAAATCCTCTAGGTTATTTGGACGAGTTTTAATTTTGCAGCATGCAGCAATGATCCCCCATAAAGATTTAGCCACAATGCAAGAGAAAAAAAGGTGTTCTGCAGTTTCAATATCATCACAGAATTCGCATCTAGGGTCTCCACCCCAACTCCTCTTTCTTAAGTTGCTTTTTGTCAACAGCACATCCTGATGTAAGAACCACATAAATATCTTAATTTTCAGCGGTATCTTCGAGTTCCACACATGCATAAGATTCTTGTTAGGCAAACTATCATTACACATTTTATACAAGGACTTTACTGAATACTTCATTGTTTTCTCACTAGGCCAGTAGGCCCTATCTGGCTCAGCTATGAACTCCACAGAATGAATCTTTGAGACCAAATCCCCCAGGGAGTATCAACATTGTGATTGACCCATCTTCTAAAATTGAGCCTCCAATTTTGCCTCTTACATTGGGCAAATGAAATATTGTCATCATGACACAAAGAAAAGATGTGTGGAAATTTATCTTTAAGAGGTGTATTATCAATCCAAAAGTCTCTCCAAAAGTCTATGCTCTCCCCATCCCCCACATGGAACCTCCTATGTCTTGTGTACTAGTCTCTACATGTTATAATATCCTTCCACCCAGGAGAGTCATGGAACTTTGTTGTAATGCTCGCCAAAGGTTGGCCTTTCAAATATTTCTTACGAATCAAATTCTGCCAAATTCCACTATGATTTTCTAGTCTCCACAACTACTTGCATAACAAACTGATGTTCATAACCCTCAAGTTTCCAATCCCAAGACCCCCCTTCCTCTTAGGTCTAATCATCCTATCCCACCTAATTAGGTGGTACTCCCTCCGTCCCAAATTATAGTTCGTTTGACTTTTTTAACACCAAGTTTGACCGGCTCGTCTTATTCAAAAAATTTTGGAATTATTATTTATTTTTACTATGATTTCGTTTAGCATATAATATACTTTAAGTATGCGTTGGAATTTTTTGAATTTTTGCAAATTTTTTGAATAAGACGAGCCGGTCAAACTTAGTGTCAAAAAAGGCAAACGACCTATAATTTGGGACGGAGGGAGTACTTTCTTTTGGTAGAATTTTCTCTCCAGAAAAATCTCCTTCTAATCGCGTCTATCTTTTTGATAACAGCACAAGGAATTTTAAACATAGACATACTATAAATTGGGATATTTGAAAGACAAGCATTGATCAAGGTCAACCTACCTCCATAGGACAAAGAGCTCCCTCTCTATCCCTCTAGTTTTTCTCAATTTTATTTACCACACTGTCCCACTGTTTCACTCTTAACCTATTGCCCCAAACTGGTATACTAAGGTAAATTATTGGAAGAGACCCAATGTCACAATTAAAAAGTTCAGAATAAATTTTCTCAATTTCAGCATCCCCATTCACCACAAAAATCTCACTCTTATGAAAATTTATTTTTAAACCAGACAGAGCCTCATACAGGAACAGAACGAATTTTAAAATTCTAGCAGAATCCAAGTCATGATACATGCTTAAAATAGTATCATCTGCATATTGCATGATAGACAACCCTCCATCAACTAAATCAGGGATAATCCCTTTGATTAATTTCTGAGTTTGAGCCAAATTGATCATCTTTGAAATATAATCTGCTACCACATTAAACAGCAGAGGGGACAAGGGATCCCCTTGCCTCACACCCTGATTGCCCTGAAAATATTTGCCTATTTTATTATTGATATTAACATTCATGGTCCCCCCAGACACAACCAGTTTAATCCAGAGCAAAACCTTATCATGAAACCCTCTCAACCTCAGGATTTGAAATAAGAAATTCCAATCTACCTTGTCATAGGCTTTTTCAAAGTCAAGTTTCAAAAAAATACCACAATCTTTACTTAACTTAACCGAATGCATCGCCTCATGTAAAGTCATAATACTATCTGCAATATGTCTATTTTTCAGAAGGGCATTTTGGGATTTAGATATAATTCTATTCAGCACACCCTTTATTCTGTTTGTCAACACCTTGGTGAAAATTTTATAACAACAGTTAAGAAGACAGATAGGTCTGAAATGCTGAACCATAACAGCTCCAATTTTCTTAGGTAAAAGTAATTAATTCTATCTTCATGACCCCCCTATGAAAATCATCAAAAATCCCCATCAGATCAATCTTAGTGATGTCCTAAGATTTCTGGTAAAATTCAATAGGAAGTCCATCAGGACCAGGGGCTTTATTGTGACCCATATCAAAAACAACCCTCCTTATCTCTTCTTCAGAAAAAGATCTAATCATCTCCTCATTCTCTTGATCATTTACTTTTTCATTAATATTCCAGATATCTCTAATGCCTAAAGGAGCCCCCTCCTCAGATTTGGAAAACAAATTCTTATAATAAGAAGTGGCCATGAGGAGTATCTCTTCTTCAGAGTGCACTGTTTCCTCCCCATTTTGCAACGTTAAAATTGTATTTTTCCTTTTACGCCCATTGGCTACCCTATGAAAATACTCAGTGTTGACATCTCCCTCCATAGCCCATAGTTAGCCGAACTATCTCGAATCCGGCCCAGTCCACTCTCTTGCTTTCTCGTTTAGTCTTCTTCCCACCACCGAGCCGCACAGCCGTCGAGCTCCGCCGCCGGAAAAGATGGCCGACGGCAACTCCTCCGCCTCGCCGCACCAGCACCACCGCGAAGCCATAAAATCCTCAGGTAACCCCCCCTTCCTCGCAGTTTCTCTCCCCCTCTGTGCTCACGTAGCCACGTCGGGCGGGGCTTTCGAATTTCGCCGGACACTCTTGCGCGCGCTGGCTTCGCGAAAGCCCCAACCGCCCGTCACGTACACGGGGAAGTTTCTTTGCTTGCGGTGTAGCTGGGTTAGGAGCAACCAGCGCCGAGTGTCTCTCCGCCAAGTTTCGAGCAGCGTTAGGTCGAGCCGTTTAGGAGGTTGATTAAGAGTGTGTAATTTTGCTAGCAACATTAGGTGGTAATTGTATTGAACCACTCGAGTGAGTATACAAATTACTTAGCAAGTTACATGGGGTAGCCAGCAATTTGACTGACATGTTTTGAGTTGTGGCTGAAACCTAGCCAGTCGTGAAATGTCTTGTGTGCCGCGTAGCTAGCTGCTAGTGTTCTGTGTAAAAGATTACAGGCGTGTGAAACTGTTTATTAGAATGAACAGTTTGTTCAATTCCATTCTAGTTTTATGTCTTCTGCCACATAAGCGCTGTAAATTTTCCTTCTGTTTTAGAAGTTCAAGTGCACTTCTTCTCTGATGAATTGTTGTTGAAATTACAGATGCACTCATGCACATGTAATGTGTTTTAATAAACCATCATAGAAATTTATCTGATATAAAGCACATATGCTGATTCTGTGTCCTCATAAACGAATCATCCGTGACAAGAAAAAATAATTCAACACAGAACACGGGAAAAGTGTATCCCGATGCATCATATTTCTGTGGGAGATTTCTGCTAGAGTACTAGTCATTATATCCTTTAATTAGTTGGATACTTGGATGTCTGGTTGCAGTTCACAACTCAGCATCCACCCGGAGGCGCAAACAGGTTATTGCAATAGGGAAGGAAAGAAGGGAAGCCTTGATCCGTGCAAAGCGTGTGTGTCGAGCTCCACTTTCTGGTAGCGATGAGGCTGGAACAGAAGAGGATGACATGCTTATTAATGAGGAGAAAGAAGGTCTTGAAGCAAGGACAGCTCAAGCTGTTGAAGAATTGAAATCTGCTTTGTCAAGCCAGTATGTTCCTTCTTTTTTATCTTCTTATGCGTTAACATCAGCCATTGTTCGAAAGAAATAGCTTGGCTGTTTTGGATCCTTCTCCCTTTCTCTTTTATATAAAAAACTGTTTGATTTGTGGTTAGTTTTCTGTAGATCATTTGCAGGAGATCAAGATCCATCATGTAGTGTTTTATTCAAAAAGTCAAAAACCTATTCTCACATTGTTATGATTCAGAGACATGAACCTAACGGCATATTTTTCTACACTGAAGATATGCATCTATAAGTTGTATGCGGTACGGGGGCAGAAGGTTTGGTTCAAATACTTCTAACTTTAAAATTTGGAACCCTTTAAACTTTTACTATGGGTAGGGGAAAATGATAACATGTATAATGGTCAGATTTTGGAGTGTATTCTACAACCTTTGACGCTTCTCGCTTCTTAGGGGAAAAGGGGCTCAGAAGAAAAAGACTGAGGCGCTTCGTGCTTTAAGACGGTTTCTGTCGCAATCTGAAGTACCTCCGATTGAAGCATCTATTAAAGCTGGAGCAGTTCCTCTTTTAGTGCAATATCTGTCTTTTGGATCATCAGATGAACAGGTTGAACATGTCGTATTAATTGTGCTCATAGTTCTAATTAAAAAACTGAGCCCACTATCCTATTTTACATGAAAAAAGTAATATCCTTGCTATATATTTGCTGTTATAAAGATGGGCATGTTCATCATTTGCATCCTATTTGTTTTGCTACCCATTTGAACCTTTTCTTCTCTCTTATGGAGATCATGGATTTTTTTTATCGTAGTTGCTAGAAGCGGCTTGGTGCCTCACAAACATAGCAGCTGGGGAACCAGAAGAAACAAAATCCTTGTTACCTGCATTACCACTGCTTATTGCTCACCTTGGTGGTTGGTTTTCTCTCTTTTATTCTTCAAGGGTTCATTTTTAATTCACATTGAAAATATATTAGCCCTAGCCCTTTATAATACACAATTTTGAAGAATGATGGTAGGTAGACCGTAGACATTTCTCCACAGCTCTGTTGTATGTTTGAACTTTGGTTATATTAAAAATGTTAAATCATTCTATGTTTATTAGAGAAGAGCTCCACACTTGTTGCTGAGCAATGTGCATGGGCCATTGGTAATGTTGCTGGTGAGGGAGCAGAGCTAAGGAACACTTTACTTGCACAAGGTTCTTTGTGGCCTCTTGCCCGCTTAATGCTGTCAAGCAAGGGTTCTACAACAAGAACTGCTGCTTGGGCTTTGTCAAATCTTCTCAAGGTTTTACTCTTGTTTTGATTCTGTGAATCTCAATTTTATTATATCACATTTATCCTTTTGCCAAGAGGGGCTTTTCTTCGGAATTAGCAGGGCTTAAGCATAGGCTCAATAGTGGTTATAAGCCCTTTCTGAGAATGGTGCCAATGAATGCAATTTTTAAAGTTTCAGTCCTATTTTGATATTTTCCCATAACAAAAGTTTGAGCCATATTTGTATTGCAAAGCTTAAGCTCCTATTCAAAGTATTTTATGGAACACATAGCTTATGATGTTTCCAGAAGCTGAACCTATCCAAACAGGCCTTAATCAGTCTGATATATATGCACGAGTTATTGACCAAGCATCATTTACTAAAGTATTTTCTCTTATAATCCAGGGGCCTGATGCCAAGGCTGCGAATGATCTTATTAGCATTGATGGCGTGCTAAATGCGATTGTGAGGAACTTAGAAAAGGCGTATGTCTCTTGATGGGCATCTTTTTATTGCATTGCACTACAATTTATTTTACTCTCCTGTTAGCTGATTTTCTAAAAATTCAAGTAGAGACAGCCTAGCTATGATGTTAGGTTCTTATCATTACAAAAGGGACCAGTTAGCGTTTCTTACTTCTTATTTTTTTATACATTACATTATTTAGGTTAACTGACCAGTTCTCTGTAACTCCCCTTCCATCTATGGCGATAGACTCGCAATGTAGGCATGAAGCAGCAATACTTCCTTTCATTGTCTTCATTAGTTAGTATCATGTGACACGCATTTGCTGGTCAGTTGGCGCTATTTTTCTTGTGCTTTTACTTTAGTCCTGGTTATACGTTTTGGGTCTTTGGGAAGTGTATAGATGGCACGATGACCATTTAACTAAAAATTTATGAAAGTTATGTGCATGCTTTTGCTTATTACTACCACTGATGAGTTAGTTTTGGATCCTTCAGAGATGAAGAGTTAGCAACTGAGGTGGCGTGGGTAGTGGTCTATCTTTCAGCACTTTCAGAAAAGGCTATCAGATTAATAGCAAGAAGTTCTGTGCCGCAGTTACTTATTGGGCGCCTGCTGGCATCTGAGAATTTGCAGTTACTCATACCGGTATATCTGTTTTCTCTCTATCGCATAGTGTTCCTATTGCTTATTTCACACTTTCAATGCTTAGTTGCTTACTCTGAAATGAGTTGAGTGGCTATTATTGACACCTTCATAAGTTAAGATAAGGCGAAAAGAAGTGCACCTTAGTCCCAAGTTCTAACTTCAAATTTCTGTTACCCCGTAATCTTGTGTGAAGCTTGTTTGTCAAAGTGTTATCTAACATATAGGCATGCCATGTATTACAAAGAGGCACCTGTTTGTAGGAGGCACCAAATGAAAATGCTGATAGTGATTTTTAATTAGTATGTGGTTGCTCTGTCTATGGATATTTCTTCAGTTATTGTAGAATCCTCCACTTGTACTAAGCATCTAAGCAGTGTGTGTGAATTCACAACACAGCCAAATTGATACTTCTATTCAAATTAGGTACTTCGAGGTTTAGGAAATCTTGTAGCCGGTGATGGATACATGATTGATTCGATCCTAATTGCTGGGAACAGTATCACAGGTAAGCTGCATCCTTGGGTTTCCAATAATATAAGAGCACCATGCTTCATCTGTGGCTAATTATCATGAGCTAACAGTTTTGTCTTCCGGATAGGATGTTAGTTTGGAAGTACTAACTATATATTGTCCTCAGATCAAGCCTTGTCAAGTCTAATAAAATGTTTGAAGAGTGACAATAGAGTTCTCAGAAAGGTCTGATTTCTTTTGCTAGTTCAAAACTTTACACTTTAGACTTGGGCATCTCATACTGTTATCTAATTTACGCTATCAAATGTGTGAACTGCTTATGTAGGAGGCATCGTGGGCATTGTCAAATGTAGCCGCAGGCAGTTTTGAGCACAAGAAATTGATTTTCACCAGTGAGGCCACACCTTTGCTGATACACCTCCTTACAAGTGCACAATTTGACATTCGTAAGGAAGCGGCTTACACCCTGGGCAATCTGTGTGTTGTCCCAGCAGGACATGCTGAACCCCCAAATATAATTGTTGAATATTTAGTCTCAATCATAGATGGTGGGGCCCTTCCAGGATTTGTAAATTTGGTCAGATCTGCTGATATGGAGAGTGCAAGACTTGGGCTTCAGTTTCTGGAACTGGTGAGGGAAATCATACCACCTTTAACCATTCCTGAATCTCTTTAGTCAGTTTCTTTATAAGCATTATGGTTGAGACGTAAATTTATTTTCTTAAGGTTGCATGTAGGTTACATTAAGAACTTGGTACCATTTTGCAGGTCATGAGGGGGTACCCTGATGGACACGGTCCAAAGCTTGTGGAGAGGGAGGACGGCATTGAGGCTATGGAGAGGTTTCAGTTTCACGAGAACGAGGAGATGAGGAACATGGCCAATGGGTTGGTCGATAAATATTTCGGCGAGGATTATGGCCTTGAGTGAGTGTTACCGCTGCCATTCATACCTCTGGGTTATTCACTGAAGCTCTCATGGATTCAGATTGTAAAGCACACTCTTATCCAACACTGCCTTGCATACTGGAACAAAAGGGATCTGCAAATTAGCCTGGTTGTCATGTTATTAGCCATTGACACTAGTGTTATGGCTTATGGGTGTTGTTGAAAATGTGAAGCATGAAGTGAGTTGTAGCTTTGGATAGTGCAACTAAACTGCCGCGAAATCGACACATGGTTTGCGATGACGAAGTGATTCTAGCCGTGAGCTAGTACACTAGAATTACTGGAAATCGCGGACCTGTCTATTTTTCTTCTCTTGCGGCTATTTGCAGCAGCAGTTAGAACAAGATGTTGCAACAATCTCGTATGAAAACAAGTTGTACATTATGGGTACAAAAAAGTTGCAGATTATGTGGATCGATGAACAAGTGCAACAACAGTGATGTGTTCGAGTTCTTGTTCTTGTTTAAAATGCACGATTTTTATCCCGATTTCTAGAGATTCAAGTATCGAATGGTCTTATAAAACGTTGCACTGCTCAATTTGGGCCTAAGGCCCTGCTTGGCTGTTTAGTATTTTTTTACCCTTGTAAAAAATTTCATTTGTAATTCCTTGGGCACAAGATGCAACCGGAAAATTTTCCCACTACTTGGAAGGCGTCGTCGCCGTCTTGGTCTTCTCTCGTGCGCGCATTTCGTCGAGCACGTCCCTGGCCGGCGGCGATACCCTGGCCTCCCACTCCGCGAAGTCCGTCTCCACCTCCGCCGCCTCCGCGTCCAGCCCCAGCCGCTTCAGCCCCTTGGCCATCACCCTGTACATGTACTCGTCCGCCTCGCAGCCTCCCCTCCTCACCGCCGCGTCGTACACCCGCCACGCCGCGCGGCCCCTCCCCTTGGCCACCAGCGCGCGCAGCAGCCTCGTCAGCTTGTACACGTCCTCCTCCCCCTCCACGAACCCGCCGCCCCCCTCCTTCTCCTCGAGGAACGCCTCCACGAGCGCGTCCACGGCGGCGGCGGCGGCGTCGGAGGGCGGCGAGGAGGAGATGAACGTGGCGTAGAGGGCTGGGTCGGGGCGGTACCACGGCTCGGCGCGGGCCACGTGGAGCGCGGCGAGGGCGAGGGACCAGTGGCCCTGGCGCTGGAGCTCGGCCATGGCGGCGACGAGGTCGGGCTTGAGGAGGCGGCCGAGGGAGGTGGACGCGGCGGCGGCGGCGGCGGCCGGGGAGCGGTCGGCGGAGGTGAGGCGCTTGAGGGACTGGATGGCGTGGATGGCCTCCGTGGAGAGGGAGCGGCCGCGCTGGAGCGGGCCACGATTGTCGCGCGGGCCGCAGGTGATGGACCTGGCAATCCGGCCTGGGGTCGGCTGCGGGAGGAAGAGCAGGGACGCCATGGGAGGGGAGAGGTGAGTGGCCGAGCACTCGCCAGTCGCCTTGTAGCAGACGAGAATGGAAAAGAAGGGAGAGGCTGCCTTGGACTTGGGAGCTGTTTAAACGTTCGGGCAGAGCTGATTTCACGGTAATCTTGTAGCACGGGTTTGGTTTTTTTTTTCCCTTGCATGTTCGAGGTGGCTTAAACCTCGTCCAATCAATTTATCTATTTAATTTCACACATAACTATCTTCAGTTCATCCACTTTGAATGTTATCTTTATTTAGAACCTTAAACTAAGAGCATTTCTCACCCACGGCTGAATACTTTCTTCGTTTCACTGTATTTGTTCATAGATTCTGAAAAATACGTTTCACAATGTTTGTTTATTTTTTTAGGCTGTTTCGTTGTCTGCATCCTACGAGTTTTGCATTTAGAGATGCAAAAGTATGGTGTTTGGTTGCCTTCTCACCTATCTAGGCCAGGTTCTCTAGATGCGATTATCCCCTCTAGGCCAGGCTCTGGAGATACGGTCAAATGGGCGTTTCCCTAGAGCTAGGCTCGCAGGATGCAATTGAGCGCATCGCGCAGCTCCGCAAGCCCCTGATGTACCCAACCAAACATCTTCTCTTCCAGCCTGTTTCAATTTATGCAAACAACCAAACAACATCTCTTACATCCTATCAACCTGCATCCCACCAGTCTGGTTGAGCTGGTACGAGCCAGGATCACTTGAGAAGGCAACCAAATGTCCTATAAAAATATCAACAACATACTTATTGTGATGTTTCCACTATTTACCCCCAATTAAATGCTTAGCAAGAAGAAAAGGTAGGTGTAGCATACTATAAAATAGAGGCGTGGATGGTCTTTGCACATTTTTTCTTAAAACTACTACTTCATTGGTCAGTCTGCATGGTGTGATATGTACAAACATAACAAAATGGAGTGAGTAGTAAATTTAGATATGTAAATAGCGAATTGTATATGTCTTTTAATGTTAGATAAGCAACAGTAGCCTGACATGTCAATTGTTGGATCGAAAACGAACCGATGGGAGCTAATGTTATAGGACAAATGAACAGCATGTTACTACATTGGTCTGTAAAACTATGATTCGTTGCGGTGCTCCTCTAACATTACCCCTCATATATGTGACCGTATAAGCAAAATCAGGGGCTATGCATCCTCGTTTGCATTGTAGTCCCAGCTCTATTAGATATCCCATTAAATGACGAGTTGACTATGCAAACATGTTGTTAGGTTGACGTAAGGATGGCAATGGGGAATTCCCCGTCGGGGAATGGCTCCCCATCCCCGTCCCCACTAACGCTTACGGGGGACATTTTCTTCCCATCCTCGTCACCGCGGGGAATAAATCCCCGACGGGGATCCCCGTCCCCGCTTAAATTGTAGTTAATATGTATGTTTTTTCTATTAGTACAAAATATTGTCATATTTATGTATTCTCATAGTTAATAAATCATCATATATGCATCAAAATGATCACATATATACATTAGATGATTATTTGACAATGTCATTATTAATTTTGATCATTAACTATTACATAAAACCATCATCACATGCAAGATTAATGGGCCCCGCGGGGAACAGGGACCGGGGATGTTTCCCCGTCCCCATTTACCCGATGGGAAAAGAATTTTTCCTGTTTACATCCCCGTGGGGGAAGAAAGCTCCCCGTCCCCTAATAGGGGAATTCCCCGCGGGGAATTGGGGATTAGGGCCCCATTGCCATCTCTAGGTTGACGTGGCATCCATTGCAAATATGTTGTTAGGTTGACGTGACAAGTGGGCTTAGGCAGGAGGCAATACTGCTCATAGGGAAAGAGCTCTATAGGCAGGAGGATTACAAAAGATAGAGGTCGAGCTTGGGAAGAAGATGACGCCACTCGTGAGGAACGAGTTGATTATGCCGAAAGATGACAAGACGGTAGTAACCAACAAGTTCTAATAATGGGAGTCGATGTTGCTCGATAGCAAGGACATGACAAAGCTTGCCGAAGGGGAAAGGAGGCCCGTTGGAGGGAGGTAGCGATGGGCTGGTGTGCGGCGCGTTGGAGGTAGGTGCCGATTGAGGCAGCTGATGGTATAGTGCTCTTCCCCTGCATGATTTTGAGTGAGAGGAGCAAGAGAGATGGTTTGAGGATTTGTATCCTCTGCCGTTCGGCACAACGGCAGAGAGTGAACAGTGACGGTGTCTTTTATACCTAAAAAACACTGTTTAGTACTGTTCAAAATCACTGTTTAGCACTGTGTAAAACATGTGTTTTCTACTGTACACTACTGTTTGCTACAGTGTTTATGCATTTACACCTAAAAACTACAGTGCCCCTCTGCCTTTAAGCTAGCAACGGCAGAGGATTGGAATCCGATGGTTTGAATATAGGTACAGAGAGAGATGGCTGAGCACTACAATGATGTGGCATTGTAGTGAATGGTACACCATTCATATATGTACACGTGGGCTACCAACTCATCAATTAATGAGAGATCTAACAGTTGGTGTACCGTGCAAAAAAAAACAACTTTAATGGACTAAAACGATAGTAATTTTTAAGCTTTCGGCTGATAGATATTTCACTATTAACTTTAGGGGAGGGTATAATATGATTTCTTTTGGAGTTACATGGTACTTTTACTTAAATGCAGGCAGATAAGTGGCTCGACCAATCACATGCATGGTTTGACACAGGTCATTTGTGTTGTGCTATCCTATAGATTCAGTCATAAAGACTACTGCATGATTTTAATTTCTAAGCATTCCGTATCATATAGAAACAATTCAATGCATTGTATCTAATGATTTTTCAGATCTTTTTCTCTGCACATAAGTCTTGTACGACTTAATGCTCGCAATGAAGACTTTTTTTTAAAAAAAATTTCTTTTTCTATATAGGATAGAGATCATCTAACCTAAGAAACAACATTGCTCTCCCATTCTTACTCTCTCATGTTAATGTGACAAATGTCCTACGTACCTTTTTTTTTTTTTGACGCTGGTCATGCTTGGAGGTCTCATTCCACCAAAAGACATATATGTAAGGTATCATTTCAAGGGTAAAACAGACCTTTTGGTCTTGTTCTTTTCAGCGTATAGTTGCGTTGGCGTATTACTGTAGCAAATTTAAGAGCACTCGAAAAACAGTGAGATTATAAAAGAGTAATTAAAAAATAGTTTTAAAATCTTTGGAAGAACTAATAGAAGTCACGAAAAAATTGTTACAAACTATCACAACATATAAGCTATATAAAAAAACTTACTACGGTAATACGCAACGGTACGCAACGCCGAAAAGAACATTACCTTTATATATCTTTCGATAAAATGAGAAAAGAAAAGGCAAAATTAACGGTGGCTGTCAAAATACAAAGAGACTAATGTTTGGAACGTCGTCTAAATAACATAAATATTTAGGCCTTCTGCTTTCAGCACATGTTAAATTAAATTAAATTAAATTAATTATTTTCATACAAACATAATGATGTAATATTTAATAGTTATTTTTTGGGTTTTAAATACTTCTTCTTAAGTTTATAAACTAATTTTTATTAATTGCACCACCTTACTTCAGTGCTAGAAAGTGAACGGAGTCACCTTTCAGTGTCACCAAATTAATTTTTAATTAATCTGGTGACACTGAAAGGTGACTCCGTTCACTTTCTAGCACTGAAGTAAGGTGGTGCAATTTTGTAGCACTGAAGTTACTCCCCGTTACCTTAAACTGGCATGCCATGACGGGGGTGTCAAAACTGCCGTTAAGCTACCGATTCGGGTGGAAAAAAAGAAGAAAAAAGCCAGTTAGAGGAGGGAGGCGCACGGGCAGGCGGCGCTCTGGCGAGGGGGCGGCGACGGCGAGAGGCGGAGGAGGTCGGCGTCGGCGCGGCGAACTCGCCGGCAGCGGCGACTCAGCGCGAGGCGCCCCGAAGCGACGACGCGGCGGTGAACAGAGGCGGCGGCGGCGGCTGTACACGGCGGCGGCGGTTTGGTGGCGCTAGGGCTTGGGTAAGTGGTGGCGCGGCTTCTAAACAGCTCGAGGAAGGCGGTGTTGGCGGCGGCTTGGGCTAGGAAGGACCGAGGAGGCGGCGCGACGGCGCACGGCGGCGTGCGGCGGCGGCTCAAACGGCGATGGTGGCGGCCAAATTGAGTATATGGGGAGCTTCGTGCAGGTGAGTGGAGGCTCATGGTGGCGACGGCACGGCCGGGGAGGCAGTGGGACGGCGGCGCGGCGAGGGAGCGGCGGCGGCGGCAGGGGAGGTCGTGGCGGCGCTCCGGCGACAGCGGCGGCTCGGTACCGGCTTAGGCTACATCCACAGGGGCAGAGGGAGAGTAGGAGCCCACCGGAGATGATCAATTCGGAGTGTAGCAAAGGAATTTCGGGGGTAGCAATGGAGCTCGGTTTGGAGTTTTTAGCTCCGGCGAGGGGGCGGCAACGGCGAGAGGCGGAGGAGGTCAGCGTCGGCGCGGCGAACTCGCCGGCAGCGGCGACTCAGCGCGAGGCGCCCCGAAGCGACCACGCGGCGGCGAACAGAGGCGGCGGCGGCGGCTGTACACAGCGGCAGCTCACTACCAATTTTTTCTTTTTTTTTTCCCACCGGAATCGGTAGCTTAACGGTAGTTTTGACGGCACTGTTGACATCCCCGTCACGGCATGCCAGTTTAAGGTAACGGGGAGTAACTTCAGTGCTACAAAATTGCACCACCCTACTTCAGTGCTAGAAAGTGAATGGAGTCACCTTTCAGTGTCATCAGATTAATTTTTCCTAATTTTTTTGGATTAAATTTTTCAATAATGTTTAGCTTAAAAAAACTTAAAGCGATAAATTCTGGTGTTTAGTGCGGTGAATCACCGACTTTCCCGACTGCTCACTCACTCGTGGCAGAGTAGTCCTCCACTCTCCACTTCTGAATTCTCCGTGTTTGTCCTCCATTGATTCGCCACGACCGCCAATGGCGGCCGCCGTGCTCCTGGCCGCCATCCTGGCGCTGGCCCCGCTCCCCTTGTCCCACGCCCATGGCGCCTCCGCCTCCGCCTCCGCCAGTGACACCGCCGGGGCGGCGGCGGACCGCATCTCGCGCCTGCCGGGCCAGCCGCCAGTCAACTTCTCCATGTACTCCGGCTACGTCACCGTCGACGCCGGCGCGGGGCGCGCGCTCTTCTACTGGCTCATCGAGGCCGCCGCGGCCGCCCCCGAGTCCGCGCCGCTCGTGCTCTGGCTCAACGGCGGGCCCGGGTGCTCCTCCGTCGGTTACGGCGCCTCCGAGGAGCTGGGCGCCTTCCGGATCAATCCCGATGGCAGGACGCTCTACTTGAACCCCTATCCCTGGAACAAAGGTCAAAATTTCCTTCTTTCTATTATGAATCGCCTTCCTTGATTGAGAGATGCGCGGCTTCGTTGTCATGGGATGGGTCGGTTTCTTGGGCTGCAGTGGCGAACATGCTGTTCTTGGACTCACCCGCCGGCGTGGGGTACTCCTACACCAACACCAGCTCCGATCTGTTCACTACCGGCGACAACAGAACAGGTGAATTGGTGAAGTAATTTGGCTACTTTCCTAGTGCTAGTACTATTCTTGCTCTAATGGTGGTCTACTGCTAAATGCTAATGCTGCGGTGTAGCTCATGATTCGTACACTTTCTTGGTGAATTGGCTGGAGAGGTTTCCACAGTACAAGCACCGTGATTTCTATATTGCCGGAGAGAGCTATGGAGGTGAATTGCCATCAGAAATGGAATTCTAATATGTGTGCCTTATGTGTCATCATAGTTTACTCTTGCTTCATTGACTGCTTTTCAGGGCACTATGTCCCACAGTTGTCTCAGCTAGTGTACAGAAACCACAAAGGAATTGATAAGCCTATCCTAAACCTCAAAGGCTTCATGGTCAGAACTTTTTGGCTGTTCTTTCAGTGCTCTCTTAAGTCTCAACTGTTCTGGCCATTTTCTTGTTACAAATGATCACATAATCAACTGTTATTCTAGGTTGGAAACGCGGTTATTGATGACTGCCATGATTTCATTGGAACCTTCGAGTATTGATGGACACATGGGCTGATCTCTGATGAGACTTATCAGAAGCTGCGGTTAGCCTGTGAGTTTGATTCATCTGAACATGCTTCTAAGGCATGCAACCAGATCTATGATATTGCTGAGGCTGAGGAAGGGAAGATTGATGCATACAGCATATACACACCTACCTGTAAGAAGACCTCATTTCACAAGCGCAGGTTGATAAAAGGCCGCAAGGTTTGTTTGTCGACTACTAGAAGTCTTGTATATTGTATATTGGCACATGTGGTCTTTGTGCTGATGTTTGCTGTGCTATTCAGATATCACAGAGATTCTTGTGAAGCGTAACAGTTCATATGTTGCCTCCTAACATCATTTTTTTTTTATTAAAATGTAGCCCTGGTTGCCGAGAGGATATGATCTCTGCACCGAAAAATACTCCACAAAGTACTATAACCTACCAGAGGTGCAGAAAGCCTTTCATGCCAATGTCGCTGGAATACCGTATGCCTGGACCACCTGCAGGTCTGTTCAATATCTTGTTCAACTAACAACTAGTTCATCACAACTGTCAGTGGAGCGCACTTGTTTATGATAATTTGTGTTAAAATTATGCCAAAAATTCACAGTGATGACTTGTCTGATCATTGGAAAGATTCACCACGGTCAATGCTTCCTATTTACCGTGAGCTTATTGCAGCTGGCCTAAGAATATGGGTCTTCAGGTACACTAACTTTCTGTTGAAACGATTTGCATTAAATCATAAATCTTTGGCAATGGCATCAATGCTGATCTAGATTTATGAATCATGATAATCGTACAGTGCATGAATCAGTAGTATATAATAGTTCATTTATGCTCCCAAAGGATGAAAATCATTTACATTGGACACTTTGACAGTGGTGATGCTGATTCTGTGGTCCCCCTTACTGCAACAAGATACTCTATTAATGCACTCTATCTACCAACCCTCATTAACTGGTATCCTTGGTACCATGACGAGGAGGTTAGTCAGCAGGATTACTACATCAACCCGGATAATATCATTCCTTCTGTATTTGCCATAAATATATTTTTCATCCTTTAATGGTTAATTCTTGCTTAGGTTGCTGGTTGATGTCAAGTGTATAAAGGTTTGACATTGGTGACAATCAGAGGTGCAGGGCATGAGGTTCCCCTCCATCGTCCACAGCAAGCCTTGAAGCTCTTTGAGCATTTCCTGCAAGATAAGCCCATGCCTCAGCCTGTACAGAACATTCAATCATTTTAGAATTTTCTTTTACTTAAAATGAAGATAAGGTCATGGAGTCACATTGTTGTACAATTTCAAGTCTGGTTACCAATTTTTAACAAAGTCTGTGCATTTAATTGATGTATGCCACCTATTCCTAATTTTGGAAAATCATATGTTCCCCTGTGATAAATGATAACTCAAGAAATCAGAACAGAATGCTCTTTTGCTTGGTAAAGTGATCTTATTAGAGGTTTCCGTTTGGGTTTCTTGTATACTGAAGGGCTGAAGGCACTCGAATGGCAATGTAATTTGCAATATTACGTACCTTGCATATTTCCCCTTAAAAAAACATACTTTGCATTTTTGACAATCAATGCCCGTATTATGTATACATCAAATATCATTCTAGATTAAGATGCAAGGTTGCAGCCACTCTGTCCTTCCCTCCCTGACCCTCTTGCTGTCATAATCAGCAATATGCCAAGTAACATGTTAAGTTTGGCACGGCAGATCAGGGTAGCACTGAATAAATGACAGATTATAGTTAAATAGTAGCCAAAGGTTCACAAAGATAAAAAATTCATGCAGAAATCCGGAATGATGTAAGAGTACATAAATTTTGTTAGGTTATTCCCATGGATCACACTGATCTTAGTATTGTTGACAAACAAAAGCTAACAATCATCGATAACCAAAGACAACCAGATCATTCTTTTGGGATGATCTTGATGCCCTTGATGAGGAGCCCTCTCTTCCATTGCCCACCATCGTAGTCAAACATGGAGATTTCAATGTCTCCATTCTGTTCCTTCTGTGGTTTAACTTCCCCAACCTTGAGCAGCAGCCACTGCCCCCTGGGTTTATCCTGCAGATTCTCCTTGTGCTGCTGAATTGCTCCGTCAGCGAACTTGAGCCGGATGTTCACTGGCACAGACCATCCATAGGCCGTCTCGTTAAGCATAACTTCAAAGATAATTTCATAGGTGACTCCTGGTGTGAGATGGGACAGCTCCTGCTTCCCATGGATCTCCAACCAGCAGACATTCTGCAGCACCGCCACCTCTATTTGAATACCAGTATCGCTGATGTTAACATGTCAGATTCAAAAGAGCGAGATAAGTATGTACAAATCTGAGACAAGATCTGTGCTAAACTGAAAAAAGAAAACTTATCTATCATCAACATAGACATAATCTGGTTCTTAGATACCTTCCTTCTTTCAGGGGGTGCCAAGTCCAGTATTCGGGGTCTTCACTCCAAGTGATGGACAAGCCTCTAGGAAACAGCATGAAGCAGTTACACCTGGTTCTCTCATCCACCCAGTACTTCTGCATTAATGCAAGTTTGTGGCATGAATCATGTTCAGAAGAAAAGATTATAAGATGCCAAATCAGTGCATATTTAGAAGCAAGTTTGCAACCTTTGTATTCCCACTGAAGGAGATCTCTGTGTGGACCTGATCTTGCAGTGCAGCTTCTGTAGCAGTGTTCTCCTCGACAACGATCTCCTGGAACATGTGAGGAGCTGGTGCTCTCTTTGACTGGGCCTGGCTGTCATCAGAAGTAGCGCTGCTTGGCATCACCGGCACAGCATGGCCGTCTCCAACACACAACAAGCTGGAAGACTCCTCTTGCCGTGATGGTGCTGCCCCCATTGTCTGATCCTCTGGAGTTTCTCCTACAATACAACAGCTCAGATGACTGACATATATAGTTGCAGAAGGGGTTGAAGCCTAGAACAACTGGATTAGCTATGTTGAGCATTGCAATTCATGATAAAGAAATGAGGAGAGAATTTAACCTTTTCTCACCTACCACAGATGGCATCAGCAAGCAAGATTGTCCGAAAACATTAACGGTGGAGAAAAGCAAAGAACATAAATAAATTTTGCTTTTCCTTCAGCTTTGGTATGGAATCTGATTCCAGATGATGAGTTCCGTGTACACCCGTAAGAATCCATTTTATGAGAATCTACCTTTTTTGGTTAAGGATAGAATGCTGATGTTGCATTGATGCTTCTTACTACTGTGGAAAGGAAGGCATGACCTAGGTTTTCATTAATTATTACTGTGAACTTGGAGTAGGAAGATCTCTATGGATGATTGATGGGTACAGCATACACACCTACCTGTAAGAACTCATTTCTTAAGCGCAGGCTAATAAAACGCATACAGCGAGTTTGCCGTGCTATTCAGGCACTCCAGAGAATTCTTCTGAAGCATAACAGCTGATAAAACGGACACAGTGAGTTTGCAGTGCTATTCAGTCACTCCGGAGAATTATTCTGAAGCATAACAGTTGATATGCTGTCGCCTAACAATTTTTTTAATTGAAATGTTGCTCTGGTTGCCCAGACACCAAAAGGTACTCCACAAAGTAGTATAACCTACCAGAAGTGCAGAAAGCTTTTCATGCCAATTCTACTGGAATACCGAATGTGTGGACCACCTGCAGGTCTGTTCAACTGGTTTCATCTTCTTGTGATCACAACTAGTTCATCATATTCATAGCTGTCTGTAGAGACATTTTTTCAATGATGATTTGTGATATAATTATGCCAAAAATTCAAAGTGATGGCATGTTTGATCATTAAAAAGATCCACTGTGGTCCATGCTTCCTATCAACTGTGATCTGATTGCAACCATCCTAAGAATATGGTTCTTCAGGCACATCAAATTTCTGTGGAGAACACCATTTGTATTGGATCATAAATCTTGGGCAGTGGTGTCCATGCTGGTCTTGATTTATGAATCATGATCAACTTACAATGTTTGGATCAGTAATATTTTTTTTAACAAACGGAGCAGGCGCTTCGCCGTTTCATTAAGAAGAGAACTGTACACTGTATAAGGATCTAGCCACGGCTAAAAAAACAGAAAGAAATTACATTGGAGCAGCAAGGAGCCCCATGCTCCACTCCCTCACTTCCTCCAAGATTCTATCAACCAGCACCCTAGAAGGAAGATTTTTATGCTGAAAAATGCGTCTATTCATGTCCTTCCAAAGATTCTAAATAGTGTAGGCTATGAGACCATTTAAGACCCTCTTGGCTGCTTTGCCGGCTGTGTGGGAAGAGGCCGCAATCCACCAGTCGCAGAACCTCATGTTGTCTGTCCATCTAGACGTCTGAGGGTATCGATTGAGAGCCTCATTCCAAACTCCTTTGAAGTACAAACAATGAAGAGTCAGATAGTTGATGGTTTCTGAACTATTTTGGCATAAAGGACAAATAGGCTGGTGTGACTTTCCTTTTTGAGCCAGGACGTTAGCTGTATGTATGCGTCCATGGGTGAGAGACCAGGCAAAAAATTTGTATTTGTTTTCTGTCTATGCCTTTCAGATGGTGTCTCCAAGGGACCAACCTGTGCTGCCTAGAAATTGGAGATGATAGGCCGACCTAGTGGAGAACTGATCATCTGGGCTCGGAGTCCAAATGATCTTATCAGCTGCATCTGTGAGCGTGACACCACGAAGTTGATTCCAAAGGTGGAGGTAGTCCTGAAGCTGCTCGACCGTACTGAGGTGTCGCACCATGCCTATCCACCTATCATTAGGAAGCAAATCTGCGACGGTATGATCCTTTTCTCTTGCGATGTTGAAGAGGTGGGGCGCGATGCTGCACGGTGCTGACCCCTGCAGCCAGTTGTCCACCCAAAAGTTAGCCTTCTGGCTATTCTAAACGGTGACGCATGTGGCCGCGCGAAAGAGCGCTCTGTTAGGATCACTGTAGGGTACCGGGGAGCCATGCCAAGGTCTACCTAGGTCAGTCCAGTTGAGCCATAATCACCTCAAACGAAAAGCTGCACTAAATTTCTGGAGATCCAGGGTGCCAAGGCCACCCATTTTCTTTGGTCGGCACACAGTTGGCCAGTTGACAAATGAGTGTCCACTACTGGATGACTCCTCTTCCCGCCAGAGAAAGGCTCGACGGATTTTGTCTAACCTCTTCGAAACCCACTTGGGTATTGGAAAAGTCGACAGGAAGTACGTAGGTAGAGCTGAGAGGAAAGTGTTAACGAGCGTAAGCCGACCAGAATCTCTCCTTGAAGCGGTTTTTGCACTTTCTCAATTAGGGGGAGAAAGTGCACCTTCTTGAGCTTTCATTGGTGAAGAGGAAGCCCGAGATACGTGCAAGGGAAGGAATCTCTCTCACAGGGGAAGGACATTAAGATGTCATCTAGCTCTTTCGGCCTATAGTGAATCGGGTAGGCAGCACTCTTGGCAAGATTTGTGTGGAGTCCGGAGGCCTTCCCAAAGCCTTCAAGTATATTGATAGTGGCCTTAATTTTGCTGCGCACGGGATTTATAAGGATGGCCGCGTCATCAACGTAGAGGGATGTCCGCATGGAGACCATCCGCGAGTTGATAGCAGAGAGAACATTTTTTTCTGTGCCCGAAGAAAGAGTGCTGAATAGGATCAATGGCTAAAATGGATAGCATGGGCGAGATAGGATCCCTTGTCTAACCCCTCTTGCGTGATAAAGAGGGGGACCCGGAATGCCATTGAGAAGGACGAAGGAGGAGGTCGACCCTAGAAGGGAGGAGATCCAATTACGCCAGCGTTGGCCAAAGCCCAGATGCTGTAGAACCTCTAGTAGATATCCCTAATGGACTGAGTCGAAAGCCTTGGAGAAGTCTATTTTGAGGAAGATAACCGAGGACTTCCTGCGTTGGTGATCTTGAATGGCGTTCTGCACGTGAAGGAAGTTGTCTTGAATGGCACGATCTTTGATGAAGGTACTTTAACTTCGTGAGACTGGGCTATCCAAATGAGGGGCCAATCTATTGGCCATGAGTTTGGATAGAAGTTTGCTGAAGCCGTGGATTAGACTGATTGAGCGAAAGTCTGTCAGCTGACAGCTGCAAGCCGAGTTCCTTCTTTTGTAGGAGGACGATGTTGGCTGTGTCGAGGAGATTTAACGAAGCCAAGTTTTGGTCGTAAAGGTGGTGGAAGGCATTGATGGTGTTCTATTTAATTGTGTCCCAACAAACATGGAAGAATAGGCTCGTAAAACCATCCGGGCCTGGCGCCTTATCTATTAGGCTGGAAAGAATGACTTGCTTTATCTCTTCTTCCTCGAAAGGCAGCTCTAGGTCATCCAAGTTATGGGGTAAGTAGCACATGTGTTCCTAATCCAAGGAGAGCTCATGATTGAAGGGGGTGCCTAGGTGTTTCAGAAAGTAGCGGTGGCATTTCTTTTCCTTATTAAAGAGAGAGCTGACTGGCCCATCGAGCGTGGCCAAGGAATGAATATAGTTTTTTCTTTTTCGGGAGTTGGCTCGAATATTAATATGAAAATAGTCTATCTTTGCTCCCGAGGATTTAATCGTTTACATTGGACAACTTGACAGCCGTGGAGCGGATTCCATTGCCCCCTTATTGCTTTTTGAACGCTACTCCTTACTGCTATGAAGACACTATTTTTTTCGGGAAAGATCTGAGACTTCACTTAATTAGTAGAAGCAAAAACTGTACAAGTACCACACAAGCTGGTGGTGTTCTATTAACAAAAAATAATCTTGCCAAAAGAAATTGGAGAGGAAACATGAAATGTTGGTTTTGCAATTTAAATGAGTCTATACATAATCTTTTCTTTGATTATCATTTGGCTAGGCAGTTCGGAGATTGTCCTAGGTTTGAATCGGCCTAGTAGTTTGGTCAATTTGATCCAGAATTGGGGCCAACATTTCGAAGTATAGCAATATTATGGGTTGGAGTGGGCTTCAGCCTTGGCTTTCCAAAATGGAAGAAGTCCACGTTGCCTCTCTCAACTATTGAAAAAGTTCACTTTTCCTCTCTCTGTGTTAAATGGGTGAGATCTGGCCGTCCAATCTTGCATCCAACGGCCACAAATGAGTTGAGGGAGGAAAATGGAACTTTCGCAATAGTTGAGGGAGGTAAATTGGACTTCTTCCTTCCAAAATTCCCCTGAAATCATGTTTAGCAAGCAAGCCCATGACCAGTGCCTTGTACGCAGAAGCGGCAGTGCAGGTTCCGTCAGTCGTCCACCTCCAAACCACCTGATCTTCAACGTTAGGCCGCGAAATCACATTAGCCAAGACAAAGCCGAGGTTGATGAATCCCCTAATTAAACCGATGAACGATGCAGAACTCCTCGTCCATCCGCAGAGCAGAGTTGAGCGCTTCAGGCCAGCTTTATAGCATTCCAATGCGATCTGCATGGGCGTTCGGCCCCCCTCAACCATGGAGAGGGCCAGAATGACACCTTCCCATTACCAATGGTGACCAGAAGAACAACGCCTCGTCTTTAGCGTCAAGAGGCATCTGAACCTGCTCAAGGTCTGGCCGGTTCTTGCCATTGCTGCCATGACCAACGTTGTCGTAAGGACAAGAACAACACATTATTATGCTGATCTTATCGACTTATGTACTCATTTGCTAACATGTTCTTATCAACTTATTTGCTTATACTCACGTACTCATTTGTCGACAAACAAAAGCTAGCGATCATTTGTAGGGATGATGTTGATGCCCTTGATGAGGAGCCCGCTCTTCCAGTGTTCACCATGCTCTAACATGGAGATCTTGAGATCTCCATTCTGTCCACTTTTTGGTTTAACCTCGCCAACTGTGAGCTGCGGCCACTGCCCCGGGGTTTATCCGCCAGATTCTCCTTGTGCTCCTGAATTGTTCCGTCGGGAAACTTGAGCTGGCGGTTCACTGGCACAGACCATCCACTGGCCATCTCGCGAAGCATCACTTCATAGACAATCTTTTAGGTAACTCCTCCCGTGAGATGGGATAGCTCTTGCTTCCCACTGATATCCAACCAGCATACTTTTCCAGCACCGCCACCTCTATTTTGGAATTACCGTCGCTGATGTTAACATATCAGGTCCAGGATATGCTAAAATGGCGATATAAGCATTTCTAAATCCTCAGACAAGATCTATGCTAAACCTGAAAAAAATAGATATTATCTATCATTAACACAGGCATGTTACGGTTCTTAGATACCTTCCTTCTTCGAGGGGTTGCCAGCTCCAGTATCTGGAGTCTTCACCCCAGAGCAGCACGAAGCTGGATCTTCCATCCACCGGGTGCTTCTGCATTGTTGCAAGCATGCGGCATGAATCATGTTCAAAAGAAAAAACTCAAAATGATCCAGATCAGTTCATGTTCAGAAGAAAATTTGCAACCTTTGTTGTCGCAGCCGTCAAGATCCCTGTGTTGACCATTTTGAGGTTTAGGTTCAGGATAGGCTAAAAAATGGCAATATAAGCATTTCTAAATCCTCATACAAGATCTACGCTGTTAGGATTTACGCCAATGCAAGATCACGAACGACACCAGAAGACACAATATTTGGTAATGTAGTTCAGCTTTTGCCTACATCTGCGGGGCTCTGATTATGGGTGCTCCTTCCCAATCCATAATATCGTAGCATACCGGCTGCCCAGATCATGGCCACATGCCGGCCGCTGACCCTCTCAGGCATTTGCTACTATTATGCGGTCGTTGTCGTTAGTTACACCAGGGCTGCCTCCCTTTATATAGTGGAGGCCTGGTTAGAGTCCGACTCCAAGTCTAAACCAACCCTGTCTATTACAACACAGAGTCCATGTAACCTACTTGTACACATATTCGATACAAAACCTAACAAACTTCACATTGGAGAATATGACATTCTCCACCTTGAAGTCGTTCCAGCGTCTTGCGCGAACTCCTGTACTTGAACTCTAGTTGCTTCCTTCTTTTAGGCGGGCCGTTCGATGAGTCCATACTCCAAGTTTTCAATTTAGCGCATGATTTAGACTTGTGCACATGACCAAAGTAACCAAGCACTAGATCTCAAGTTCATATGTAGAACACAAAGCATAATTAGAGAACTAGTATAACAAGCAAAGCTCAAAAACGGTCACAAACTCAATGTACAAGAGGTATTATAATGGGACCACGCCCAAAGTCCAGCTCAAGCTTAATTGATGTTTGTCCTGTCTAGTATGTTGAGCTCACTTCTTAGTTTGCAAAGCGTGCCTCATCTAGTGGTTTGGTGAAGATGTCAGCAAACTAGTTCTCCGTCCGTATATGCTCAAGCACAATGTCACCCTTCGCCACATGATTCCGAAGGAAGTGATGACGGATGTCAATGTGTTTGGTGCGCGAATGCTGGACCGGGTTGCTAGCAATCTTAACCGCACTTTCGTTGTCGCAAAGAAGAGGCACATGGCCAAGTTTTAGCCCATAATCAAACAGTGACTGTGTCAGGAACAGAAGTTGGACATAGCTACTCCTTGCCGCTATGTACTCAGCCTTAGCAGTAAATAGCGCCACGGAGTTTTATTTTTTTGAAGCCCATGACTAGGGGTGGGCAAAAAAAACCGATAACCGAAAAACCGAACCGAACCGAACTAACCGAAATTATCGGTTATTTCGGTTTTTCGGTTAGTGTTCGGTTATTTTTTCAGAACTGTTCGGTTAATATGGTTCGGTTCGGTTTTCACTTCCTAGAAACCGAAATAACCGATTAAACCGAAGTTGGAGGAAATGGATCCAAGTGTTCGTGCAAAGTATGTACTTGATCTACTCTTTGCTTGTTCGATATGTTCTTTCACTCTTTGCTTGATTGATTTGTTGTGTGTTGACCTCTGAGAACGTGAGCGTGAGCTGATTGGGTAATAATTTAGTTTATTGCAGTTAGGCTTATTGTTGTGCTCACCTCTCAATTGCCATGAAGTGAACAATTCGGTTATAAACCGAAAACCGAATTAACCGAACCGAAATATTACGGTTAATAAGGTTCGGTTAGTAATATTTTAGAGAAGATTTCGGTTTCTATTTTTTACTAACCGAAATTTTAAAAAACCGAAATAACCGAACTGAAATAACCAAAATAACCGAATGCCCACCCCTACCCATGACACAAGACACCAACCTAAGAAGTGACAGGCCTGGAAGTGTTTTTGTGGCCAATCTTGCATCTGGCGTAATCAGAACCTGAATACCCCAAGAGCTCAAACCGCGCACTCTTCGGGAACCAAAGACCTATGCTAGGTGAATGTTTTAGATATCAAAAAATTCTTTTCACCGCAGTCAAGTGTATCTCTCTAGGGGAGGCCTGAAATCTTGCGCACATGCATACAGTAAACATGATATCCAGCCTAGAAGTAGTGAGATACAGCAATGCACCAATCATAGAGCGGTAGAGCTTGGGATCAACATGCGTACCTTCGGTGTCGAGGTCCAAGTGGCCATTAGTAGCCATGGAAGTCCGGATGGGCTTACAATCTTGGAACCCGAAGCGCTTCAGTAGGTCTTGAATGTACTTCTCTTGGGATATGAAAGTGCCTGTGTTTAACTGCTTGATTTGAAACCCCAAGAAGAACATGAGCTCTCCCATCATGGACATCTCGAACTCTTTGGCCATCATCTCGCTGAACTCGGTGCACAGGGCTTCATTGGAGCTGCCAAAGATGATGTCGTCCACATAGACTTGGCAGATGAAGAGATCTCGGTCGACGACCTTGGTGAACAGGGTTGTGTCAACCTTTCCAACCTTGAAGCCTTTCTGCGTGAGGAAATCCTTCAGCCTTTCATACCATGTCCTCGGAGCTTACTTTAGTCCATACAAAGCTTTGGACAGCTTGTACACATGATCAGAGTGCTGTGGGTCCTCGAAGCTGAAGGTTGCTCGACATACACTAACTCCCCAATATACCCATTCAGAAATACACTCTTGACGTCCATCTGCTTGCGCACAATGTTGTGACATGGTGTAAATACCACAAGCAGTCTGATAGCATCCAACTAGGCCACTGGAGCGTAGGTGTCGCCACAGTCAATGCCCTCGATTTGTGTGAAGCCCTGAGCCACAAGTCTTGCCTTGTTGCGCACAATTAGTCCAAACTCATCTTCCTTATTCTTGAAGACCCATTTGGTGCCTATCACATTGCAATCACTTGGTCTCTCCACCAAGGTCCAGACCTTGTTCCTTTCAAAGTTGTTGAGCTCCTCATGCATGGCTAGGGATGTCAACGGGGAACTCCCCACTGGATTTTAAAACCCCAGACCCACCCCCGCCGGGATACCCCGCCCCCGCCCCTGCCGGCGGGGATGAAATTTTCCCCATATCCGTCCCCACGCGGGTATCGGGTACACGACGAGGGCTCCATCCCCGCCAGCATATAAGAGGGGCAAATTATTTATACATGTGAAAAACTATTATTTTTTAACCAAAGAAAGAAAACTGTTGAACTTTACTTTCTTGGATATAACTGACATAAAAATCACTGCTTTCAAATCCTATCCTGCTTGTTCAAGAGCAAAATGGAATGTTCTTTCCATGTCAAGTATTAAATTCAAATATCCAGTGCATTAGTGTCGGGGATAAAATTACGGCCCATTGCCATGGCCCACTCCCTGACGGCCCAATCGAACAGCCTACCAGGGCCCAGCTCCCTGGGAGGTTCTATCAGGCCCATGAGCATCCTGCCGAACAGCCTCCGGGTTGGCACGGTGCGTAATGGCCTAGGATTCCTGTTTGAGTCCGGCTCGAACAGAGTTCTGCGCGGCTACGTGAAGACCCGGACGTGGTTTCCCGGATTGGATTAGGAGTCGTGATCCCCAAGATTAGGAGTTTACCTTATCTGCCTCGGGATATATTTGGCATGTATGAGTTCGTTACGGTCTCGTAGTTAGCCCGGCCCGATATTCCCTCGGTAGGTTGGTTTGTTCAGCACTATATAAACCATGCCCCTACAACATTTAGGGGGCATCTGATGACGAGTTTTAGGAC